>LZPO01027404.1:397398-413277 GCA_001675575.1 Neotoma lepida | reverse complement strand
TCTCTCTCTCTCTCTCTCTCTCTCTCTCACACACACACACACACACACACACACAGAAGACAAGTGGTTGGAAACATTGGAAACCCATTGGGATTTACATATTTGCTTATCTGCACATCTTCCTCATTTGCTGTTTCTCTGTCAGGCATGTAGACTCCAGCTGTCCCCACATCTCTACTTTTACATATCTTTCTAGAAATAGCCTCCAGGGCTCGGCCAGCAGCTCTGTCTAAAGAAAGAACCTAATTAGGTTGTGGGTTGTGTGACTGGCCATCGCAAGAAGACAGCGTCTCCTAGCCTGGCTCCTGCCGTCCCTCCCAGTGTGAAAGGGGACATTAACTGAAACAAACTGGAATACAGGAAGTGTGTACTACAACCTGGTGTTCACTTACACAATTTCTTACATCTTCTTCGATTGATGAAGTATTTATCTGCAACAAAGGTAAATAGAGTTAGTCCTCAAAAGGTTTTAGTCTGTTCCGTGCTCCATATTTTATGTCCTAGACACAAAGAATTGCCTGTACTTCCATCTACCCATCCTTTCTTTACCACCCCTGTCGTCCTCCACAATTAACTCATTTCATCCTTAAATTTCCATGGTCCTCTGTGCTTGAATTGGTCTTCCTCCAACAGTCTTTGCCCAGTAGGAGCCAACCTCAATGTCACCNCTTTCAAGAGACCCTCCCTCCCTGGACATCTTCACCTTGTTAGGCTGCATCATAACATTATGCACGAAATTCTGTGCCCCTATTTGACTTGTGACACGTTGTGTAGGTGTCCAGATTTTTGCAATTCTGGACATTGTGTGTGAGTTTGGTCTACTGGTGGAAACTTCGAAGTGGGTGAGTGAGTCTGCTCTAAAAGATTCCTTTTAGCTAATGATTGACTGTCCAAGGTTAAAAGAGTATGTCATTACCTAAATACGTGGTCCACAGGGCCCTTTAGATGAACTCCCCAAAGTTCTAATGGTCCAGAACAGCCAGGAAACGCTGATGATACTCTTCCTGTGGGCTGTCAGCTGACCTTGCAGAAAGGCCTGCTGGTTACTGAGCACCTTTATCTGTTCAATTTTCTCCTAAGACCTCTGCTGAGCTTGTCCCACCCACCCCCATTCCCATTCCGTGTGTGTGTGTGTGTGTGTGTGTGTGTGTGTGTGTGTGTGTGTGTGTATTTTTTGAGACAGGGTCTTGATATGTAGTAAAGGCTGTCCTCAAAACTGTAATTCTCCTGCCTCCACCTTCCAAACAGTGTGATTATAGGGTGCATTTGACGATCAATTTCCCTCCCTCTTTATATTTAAATTTGTAAAATTTTATATTATGCTTTGTTTTGAGCCAGGGTCTAGTTTGTAGCCCAGGCTGGTATGGAACTCACTACATAGCTGGTGGCTAGCCTCCAACTCTTGCCAGTTCTCCAGCTTTAGCCACCTAAGAATTTCCCTAGTGCTAAAGTTACAAGTGTGAACTCCCCTCCCTCCTTTTAAAATGCAATTTTGACCTAGCAAAGTAATAGAGTATAAGATTATGGGATTATTTACTTTTTCTACACAAAAACATCTTTTTTCGAAGGTAGCTTCATTAACTTCCTATGTCTCTGAAGACTTCCAGCAATTTTCCTACGTTAGATGTTTAGAAGGCTCCTNCTAGATTTTCAGTCCATAAGACATTTTCCCCCTTAAGTGTTTGTTTGCTTTACTGTGCTGGTACGGGACGCAGGGCCTCAAGGGCTAGGCCANCGACTCTGAGCTGGGGGCCAGCCTCCCAGCTTCTTAGTTTTCACATCTGCCCTCCCATTCTAATGACCTGACTTTTATCTCTCATCGTTTTAAATGTTGGCTGACCCTAAAAGTGAATTTTGTAGATGGTTTACTTTTGCTTGGGGGAGGGGANGTAAAAGAGCATTCCCTTTGATAATAAAATCCTTAAGCCCATTTCCCCCTCAGACAAGCAAACAGCATCCCATTCCATTTTAGGTTCGTTGGGGCGTCCGCCCCTCAAGCCCTAATAAATGACTTAGTATCTCAGGAAAGAGATCGCTGTGGGGCTGATATTGATCAGGTCAGCGGGTGTGTTTGCCTGCGATTGTTTGGGGGGTGGTTAATTGAGTCTCGGCCAGTGTCGTCTAGCTGGCGCCGGGTGCTTTTGGATTTGCTAATTTTCGTTAAGTGTCTCTAGCAGGCTCCCGGTCCCCTGTCTACCCCGGAGAACCCAGCGGCTCCTACTGATCAACAGTCTGTCTGTCTGGGCTTTATTGATCACAAGGCGGCCGACTCGGGGCGGATGCGCCCGGGGGAGCCAGGGAGCCGACAGAGAGCAGACTCNAGCTCCGAGCTGGCCCTTCCTAGCTTCCCACTCGACTCCTCCTCGACCACGCGCGGGCGGGCCAAGCCCAGAGAAGGCCACTGTCCCTGGGGGTCTCCGGGACTGGGTGGCCAGGGTATGGCCATTGTCCCCGTGGAGCTCCGGGGCTCGGTGGCCGGGGTATGGTCCCTGTCCCTGGGGGATCCGGGGCTCGGCAACCGTGGCATAGCCACTCTCTCTCGGGGACTCCGGTACATGACCACTGAGAGTGTGGTGTCCCTTGTAGGGTTCAGGTGGGACAAAAGCGAAGCCACGTGTTGGGGGCCGCTGGCAGGAGACAGAGCAGTAGGAGGGTCTCATGGCAAACCCAGAGGCTACCTAGAAGCAGGGCTGCACGGCACCCCTGAGGCTGCACTCGCAGACGTCCGCTAGGGGGAGCGCTGCGGCCAGGTCCGCAGTGCTAGACATCGGCGCCAGAGCGAGCCGGGAGGCAGGTCCGCTCTGCCCCGNGTCTGGCCCCGCCCCCNGCTGCCCGGCCTCGGGGCTGGAGGCGTCGGCCAATCAGAGAGCGGGGGTGGGGTATAGGGCGGGGCCACGCTTGGCCGGCTCCCGGCGCCGGGCGCTATTTACGGCGCGGACGCGGGCTCCCTGGCCGGTGCAGTCGCTGCTCGCTGCGGGTGAGATCTACGCGCATCCGCTGTTCGCGGCTTGTGCACGGGGTGCGGGGCCGGGAACGTGTCCTCGGTAGTCTTGGTCCCGCTCCATGCTCCGGCTCCCGCCCCGCCACTGACGGCGCCCGGGCTCGTGCGCGACGCGCCCCGGGGGTCGTAGTGTAGCGGCGCCTGACTCCCGGAGCGACGGGGGCGCGGGGCGTCAATGGATCGNCACTCCAGCTACATCTTCATCTGGCTGCAGCTGGAGCTCTGCGCCATGGCGGTGCTGCTCACCAAAGGTGGGTGCCGCGGGGCTGAGCGCCGGGATTGCGGGGCTGGCGTCGGGCTTCGTGAGCGGTGGCGAGGTTCCGCCTGTGCCTTTGCTGCGTTTCTATTCAGCGCCCCGGGCCTGGCGCGTTAAAGGACTGTCAGATTTCGGGGCCAGGAGATGGCCGGATGCCGCTGGGCTCTCATCCCACGACGGGACGGTCCCGAGAAAACGGAGATCCCAAAACGGAGATCCCAACTGGGCTGGGCGGGAGTTTCTGTTGTTTTTACTCGGTATTTGACCCTGAGAGTGCCACTAAGTGTCCCTGTGTTTTTGGATGTCTGAGCGTGTGTTTTACAGTGTCCTTAAGTTTGCCGATGTCTGTTTCTGAGCTGGGCTTGTCTGTGTTACTGACTTTCGTGCTTCTGAATATCTGCACATGCCTCTGATTATTTGAGTGAGTGTTAGTACCGTGTGTATCTTCGCGTGTCTGAATGTCTCGGAGTGTGCATATCTGTGGACCAAGGAGTGTGAGGTCTCCCTGGGAATGTAGGAGTGTGAGGTGGCTGCTGAAGTGTGGCCTCTGCTCTAAACCGGCTGGGAGGAGAGGGTGCTGTCATCCGCCTTCTTTCCCACTCCATATTTTTACAGACACTACTGGAAAAAGGAGGAAGAAAATTAGTCTTTTTTTTTTTTTCTCTTTTCCAGCAGGGCTCACCTTTTAGATGGAAATTCTCTTAACTCCCAGATTTCAAGGCTCCCCTCATCCCCACCAGGACTCTACCTCCTGTTCTGGGAACCCATATTTTTTTTTTTTAATGGGAAACATTATTTAGTCTCTGACCCTCACCCCAAACACACTTTCCTCTAATTGCCATGTAGCAGGCCTGAGGTTAAAGGATAAGCCAGCCCAGCGAGGATGAGGTGCTACAGTATTTATTTATTTTGGAAGGAAGGGTGTAATTAGCCCTAAATAACAGCCCTTGCAGCCTGCGGAGGGGAGCCTCCTAGCCCTATCAAAGGCAGGCAGAACAGGGAGGGACTGGGGCTGACATGAAGTCACAGATACCGAAACTATGTGCCTGATAATGATATAATTAGGGGATCAGAGATTTCTGACTGCTGCGGACTTCAAAAGCTTCATTTAAAAGAAGCCAGCAGCCTGTGCTGTAGCCATCTTGACTGAAGCAGACATTTCTGTTTAATCACTACGTACAGTAACTAGAAAGGGGCAAACAGAAGAGCATTGTTCACTGTTTTAAAATACCAGTCCCCTCTTGGCCTTTGCATGCCACAGGAAGAAACCTTATGAAATGACAGAAATATAGTTTTAATACAGTAATACAAAAGTCCATTCTCCTTGTTGAAATGTGGCTCCAATTTTTCTTTAAAGTCTTAGAACTTGCCCAGTTACCTGTCAAAATTTTACTAAGACTGTTTGAGGTCATTGAAAATATAGTATTTTAAATAGGCTCATAAACACTGGAGCAGCATTTTACTTGTATTTCGGTTTCCCTTTCTGCACCAAATCCGAGGCTAATAGGCTCAAAGTAGACTTTTAATCTGTTTTATTTCTACTTTAAATCTGTATAGAATTTGTCAGGCCAGGGATATGTAGTCATTATCACCTAGGACTGCTGGTGTGCTTTTTATGCAAAGAACAGGCTGAACTTGGAAGGAGGAGGAGAAAGCAGAAAAGGATTGCTGCAGGGTTAAGGTTCTTGAAGTGGAGGAGGCAGGAGAGGGACCTGGACCCACAACCGGGATAGCCAAGTTTGGGCTGGCTGGCTTTTCTTCCAGCTGAAGTGTGAGCAGCCTGGGTGAAAACTGAGCGCACCATGTGGTGGCCTGGAATTTGGACAGATAATTAAATGAGACACCTTACTCAGGCATTCAGGGAAAGGAGGAGGAAGAGAAATGAGGTGGGGGGGGGGGTTGGAAAAGCCCCAGCTCTCAGTGGTGAATGTCAGAGTGGCGGTTTCAGTAACAAGACAGATCTTCCGATTGGGACCTGGGACGAGGCACATGCATTAGTTTGGTTTACAGTAGCGGGAGCTGTGGCAGCCAACAGTGATGGGCGTCCACCCCGTTGGGCATCTCAGTTTCTTGGGATAGATAACTTTCAGGTCCACATCCAAGTCTGAAATTTTGCATTGTGACAAGATGCTAACAGAGCCTTGCAACTCACAAAGTGAGTGTTAGAAAGGGAACTTTAATCACTTCCTGGAGAAAAATGTGAGGTTTCCTTAAGGATTTCTCCTTCAACCAGCAGAGGATTTTCAGTTTCGAGTTTCCCCTTTTAGGTCACATGTTAAATTACATGTAAAGCTGAGGGGGAGGTGAAGTTGCCCTTGCAGTTTTACACCCCCCCCCACCCCCCACCCCCACTTTTATGACTTTCCATTTGGGCTGAAAGAAATTGACTTTGGCAAGCAAACCACTAATTGTAAACTGCCTAGTTCCTGTTTTACAATGTTCGGACTAAAAGCCCCTCTGCATGAAAGGATCTTTATAGGCAGAGTTTGCCTTTTCTAAAGAGATCGCAGATAGCTGCCCAGTTTCATAGTTTGAAAACCCCCTGACCTGTGCAGTTTCTAGATTGTTGTGTGTCTAGTTAATAACTTTATAAGGTGTCAGCTCAGGCTCTTAAAACTTGGCTCAGTCCTTTGGGATGCCAAACAATTCAGTAGTTCCGATCAAATATTTATATAGACAAAACCCCAAAGCCTGACGTTTTTATGTTGTGTGGTTGTACAGCATAAAAACGCACAAGTAACACGATTCTACCTTATAACAAAAGACAATATAGCAAAGACTCCTTGACTTCAAACCACAACATATTTCACTACTCTTAACTCATCAGAAATCTGTTGTTGGGTTTCTTATATTCCTAACATTTAGCTCACTGGAAGTTAGGACCCTTCCTGCTTTGGAAGCATTTCTGTCCCCATGGGCTGCTGTTGTAAGCACTTATCTTGAAAATCTATAGTAAGTGCCTTTGAATTCGGGGTTCACCTGATGCTTACGTCGTTTCTTTGTTTCCAGGAGAGATCCGATGCTACTGTGATGCCGCTCACTGTGTGGCAACCGGTTACATGTGTAAGTCTGAGCTGAGTGCCTGCTTCTCCAGACTTCTCGATCCTCAGAACACCAATTCTCCACTCACTCATGGCTGCTTGGACTCACTTGCAAGCACAGCAGACATCTGCCGAGCCAAACAGGCCCAAAACCACTCTGGCCCCACCATGCCCACGTTGGAATGCTGTCACGAAGACATGTGCAATTACCGAGGGCTGCACGACGTCCTCTCTCCTCCCAAGAGTGAAGCCTCAGGTAGGTCCAAGCTGTCCTGACCCAAGGGCCTGTCTGATCTATAGGCCTGTGACAGCAGCGACTTTGTATGTCTGCTATTGATTTGGTTGTTAATGTAATTAGAGACACCAGAGGGGAGGGCATGGCTGGATGCAAAGACCATCTCTAACTGAGTGGCTTTTATGTTTGCCTGAGCATTAGATGTCTCTGCATAATAGGCTTTGCCTGTTATTTCAACATTTTGAGGACATTAAAAGACCATTACATCCAAGTAATGACAGCCTGTAAACAAATGCATTTGTAAGCATCTTTGGGTACTTTTGTAACATGTCATTTCTTGAAATGCTTGGTAAGTTGCTGTTAAAATGGGCTTTCTTATGGAAAGTGGTTCTACGTTCATGCCTGCTTCTAGGAGAGGTGTATTTGACCATTTTCTCTGTACTCCTTCAGGACAAGGAAACCGGTACCAGCATGACAGTAGCAGAAACCTCATCACTAAGGTGCAGGAGCTGACTTCCTCCAAAGAACTCTGGTTCCGTGCAGCTGTGATCGCAGTTCCCATCGCTGGCGGCCTAATCTTAGTGTTGCTCATTATGTTGGCCTTGCGGATGCTCCGAAGTGAGAACAAGAGGCTGCAGGATCAGCGGCAGCAGATGCTCTCTCGTTTGCACTACAGCTTTCACGGACACCATTCTAAGAAGGGCCAGGTTGCCAAGTTGGACTTGGAGTGCATGGTGCCCGTCACTGGGCAGGAGAACTGTTGTCTGACCTGTGACAAAATGAGGCAAGCAGAGCTCAGTAATGAGAAGACCCTTTCCCTCGTGCACTGGGGCATGTACAGTGGTCATGGGAAGCTGGAATTCGTATGACAGAGTCGTATCTGAACTATAAACTGAACCCTTGAAGGCCTTCTGAGTTCTGCTGGACAGGAGCACTTTTATCTGGAGACAAACTAACTCACTTAGACATCTTGGAGAGACGAAATGACCTCTGCAAAGAGGATCTTGGGTGTTTCTTCTGAAGGATTATTTGCACAGACTCAAATACAGTCAAATGGATTAATTTGCTTTAAAGTTATAAAAAGCAAAGAGAGGACCCTGCACACACTTTCCCAGGGTTCTCTGTATCCCAGGGAACCGCGACTGACTGAAATAAACAGTGTGCTCTCTGTAAGCTCCTACATCTTCATTTATTGTAAAGATTTTTTAAAATATATATATTTTTGTCCGAAAATTTATTGGTGTCTTTCCTAAATTATAAACTTAGATCGGGGTGTGGGGAGGCTGATGGTGGTGTACCGCAATGCTAAAATGCTTGTCTAGTGTGGGTGAGGTGCCCTGGGTTTGATTTTTCCCTAGCANCACAGAAAACCAACCAACCAACAAAACATTTGAGTCGGAAGTGTAAGAGAGTACGTGTGTTAATTGTATGAATGAAGACCTGCTACTCAGACTTCTCAAATGCAGGTTCTGGCTTCATTTTGATCTTGTTCATTCTTCCTTGTACAAACCTGTAATTAATTGTCTTTGTGTAATGACCATTGTCTAACATCTCACCTACATTGTTTTCCAGAATGATCCTGGTTTTAGTTTTCATCTGAGGATTATTTGTTTGTGCTAAGGGTTGTCTCCGGTCCCAGCATGCTAAGCACACACTCTGCCACTAAGCCCTAAGAATTCTGCACGTACTTGTGCCAGACCAGATATGGCTTGAGTTCCTGAAGTTGCCATAACAAAAGGGATGTTTTATCAGCTCCAGCCACTCTCCCTGCAAGGACCTTTTAACTGTTCACCTCCCCCCAACTGAAGAATGTCTTTAGTAAAGTTAACCACTGTCTACTTTGACAGTTTATTTTGTCTCGAACCAAATTAAATATTTTGTCTCCCAAATTAGCCAAACTCTATTATGCAATGCTCCTGGTCTTTAGACATGATTATACTTACAGTATCTGTTTCTAAATGTCTTTTTAATCCTTCAGAAGGGTTTCAGTGGTGAATGTCATTAGATTGACATTTTAATAACACAACTATTAGGTTTCCTCCTCAAAATGACCCTTTTACTAATATAACCAAATAAAACATGACAGGACATGATCTTTAGCCAGGAAAGTAACATTTGCCTCCTGTAAGACTGTCTATACCTTGTTTATGGACCTTTCCCTCAAAATGGGTCTTGGTTATCTTTAATGTGAGAATTTGCCAGGTTTTTTTCCTTCAATTCTTTTGTGTGCCTGATTTTTTTTTTTTTAAAATTGAACCTGTAGCCTGCATATTGAATATGAGATTGTTTTGTATTTTTGCATACTTTCACTAGGACACTTAGGATAAGCCAAGCGTGTGGAATAATCTGAGCAGAAATGACTGACAAAGAAATGAGTATCTAGTTTTTTTTTCTCCCTCAGGACAGGGTCTCACTATATAGTCCTGGCTGTCGTGGAACTCACTGTGTAGACCAGGCTATCCTCCAATTCTCAGAGGTCCACCTGCCTTTGCCTCCCAAGTGTTAGGATTAAAGGCGTGCCCCACTACACCCAGCTTATACTTAGATTATTTTACTGCTAATAGATGAGCCCAAACAGGTTAGGCTCTGGAATAAATTCCTGTCTTTTTGAGGCTGACAGCTTTCTGTCACACACAGCTGACAGTTTTTTTGGAAAATACTCAGGTTTCATGTGCACCTCTACCATCCTATTATGGCCTCACTCCCCATGTTTGTCATCTCAAAGGGATCGAAGACTTGAAGGTCACCAAGTCACCAGTCACACCTGGCAGGAGAGGAGGACTGATGGATCAGAATGGCAGGGGGTGAATTGTCACCCTCACCCTCGCTTTTGCTCAAGTTGCAGTAACTGTTGCTTGGAGGTTGAGGCTTGTGCACCTCATATATTGTTCTTTCCTTTGTCGTATCATGCGCGGGCAACAATCTCCCCTACACTTCATAAGATCTCACTGTGTAGCTCAGGGGGAGCCCCAAATCACAATCCTGCTTTAATCTCTCAAGTGTTGAGAATTTAGTCCCTCACTGCCATCCCTGGCTTAGGTCAGTGATTTTTTTTTAAGTCAGAGCTTCTCAAACTGTGGGTCTCAACCCCTTGGGGGGGTCATATATCAGATATTTACATTATGATTCATAACAGTAGCAAAGTTACAGTTATGAATACCAATGAAATAATTTTACGGTTGGGGATCACTACAACAGGAATTGAATTAAAGGGTCACAGCAGAAGGCTGAGAACCCCTGCTTTGAGTCGTCATCCTTTCTGTTAGTGCTATGGAGACACATTCTCCTCTATTTGCTCCTTGTTCATGAATTTCAAGCGACTTTGAGTGAATTAGCAACTCAGCAGCTCATTAGGAAAAAACAATGAAGGAAGTCTTGAGCTTTGAAACACTCTACCATCTGTGCACAAGGTCCTGCAGAAAGGCATGGGTCTGCCCAGCGCAGAAGTTTACCCGAAGCTGAGCACAGTGACTTGAGGTTCTGTGTTTGCTGACCTGCCTCCTGTTCCTTCTGAGTCTACCCCAATCTGTTCTGTGGTGTAGGAACTCATGGCCCCTCTGACTTTTCTGGGGACCCAGTTCTAATGACATAACCCCTGTTTTCCTAAGAGCAAGTCCTGTGTTTACATTTGTCTTTACTGGCCGGATCTCTCCACAGCTTGCCCTGTAGATGAGTAGCGCAGGTTTTTCTGCTTTGTGGGTTACCGAGCACTGTTTACAGCCGGGCTCTGGCTTCCCTGTGAGAGTAGCGTGCCCACAGCAGGAGGCAGGGCTGCCTATCTGCTTTGGTGACCCAAGAATGGTGTGATGATTGGTTCATTAGTTCACTTTTCTCTTAGAGGTTCGTGTGCTTATTTTGAAGTGGCTGTGTACGATTATACTACTACCCAGAACAGCCCTGTTTAAAATGACACTGAGTACTCCCCAAAGAAATTTTCCTTTCTAAGTGGAAATTTGCTCAAACGAGATGCAAATGGGCCCAAGTTTGTCATGATGTTTCTCTATCTTTACCCATGAAGTCCTACCCCTTTTCAAAGAAATTGATCCATACATGATTTTGTCTTTCATGTTCTTTCCCCTCTTATTTCGGAGGGCTCAGAGGCTTTCTAGAAATTGACTGGTGTGTCTCTAATTTCTGTTCAACTGATTTTATTAAAAACACTGCACCATAGGGGGTTTGACCTTCTAAAATACTAAACATGTCTGCTTTAGAAAATCACAAAGCTCTCCTCCGGAGCGCCCGGAAATCTGGTTTCAATATGGGTTGATTATAGGCTAAAAGCTTGAAAGCAGTGGCATCTAGTATCATGGCTGTGGGACAGTCCTTCTCGGGGCCAGGACAGCTTTTTCCCCTTAGAATGTCTAATTGGTACTCTTCTGTGCCTCTTAGCCTAAATAACTTTAAACCTCCAGAGCTGTGTGAACTTCAGCAAACTGGAAACAAGTCGAATGTTCCGTTATGTTGCCCAGGAGAATGAGGACAATAATACAACTTTAGAGGATTACTGTGAAAACATAGCATCAGGTTCTGTGTTCAGTCTCTCAGGGGTAACAGGGAGGTGCTGTGATTATTTCTGTTAAGAGTAAAAGTTGCCAGGTAATTCCAGCACTTGGGAAATAGAGGCAGGAGGATCTCCATGAGTTTGAACCTGGTCAACATAACAAGTTCAAGTTCCAGGACAGCCAGGGCTACATAGAGAGACCTAGTTAAAAAAAAAAAAAAATCGAAAAGAAGTTGAAACAAACAAATAAACAAAAATCCACAACAGAACACGGAAGTGTCAGTCTCAATGATTGCACACTTGCCTAATTCTTATGAGGCCTTGGGTTCAAACTCTAGGACCAAGAAAAAAATGTTTCTAAGAAAAGAAAGGAAGAAAGAAAGAAAGAAAGAAGGAAAGAAAGAAAGAAGGAAGGAAGGAAGGAAAGAAAGAAAGAGAAAGAAAGAAAGAAAGAAAGAAAGAAAGAAAGAAAGAAAAGAAAGAAAGAAAGAGAAGGAAAGAAAAAGAAACACACCTGTTAATGCTGGGCACCCACCTTTAATCCTAGCTCTTAGGAGGCAGAGGCAGGCATATCTTTGTGAGTTCAAAGCTAGCTTGGTCAATATGGTGAGTTCCATGTCAGCTAGGGCTATGTAATGAGACCTTGCCTAAAAAAAAGACACAGATGAACTAGATGGTCTCAACTAGCATTTCCTAAAACTTGGGAACGAATGACTGTTTTGTATGGTAGATTGTTTTTAATTGATTTTGTACTGTCTCAAATTTGCATATTCGAGGTGGGCAGCTTTTCAGTAACTGCAGGCTGCACTTGGGATTGTTAGTCCCCGTGTGCTGTGTCTATGGATGCTTTTCTCGAGCCTACTGAATATTTTGGTTTATAATTGTTCCCGTTTGGGGTAACTGTATGGCTACTGGAAGAATATTTTAATCTCATGTACCCATCTCCCTTTCGAGTTGCAGATACACTGGTTAGTGTCAGGGAGATGCAGATGACATCTCAGTAGCACTTGGATGCTAGGTTCATTTTGCACACTCACCACCATCAGTTAAAACATGCCCATTGGTGCTTTCAGCAAAATACAAGGAGCTGCTGTACTGGTTTCTGGAATTTTGTCAGGGAGCGGGGCCTCGTAAGTGATGGATTATTTTATTTCTTGGGAAAAGGGTGTTAGTCGGGTGTGGTGCTCTTTGGGCCACAGTTATAACTGAAAAATTAAGCGCTGGACTGTCACCTCACCCTGATTCCTTGTACCCAATTCATTCTATCAGTCAGCTGACTCATAAGGCTGGCCGTTGATCTGAGAATCCAAGATGCCGTTTAACAACCTCTTCCAATTTTGGTCACCTCTTTATTTGGGGTGTGGCTTACACTCTAAACATGTCCTCCTGGACCTGCTAACAATGACTTGTATTACAGCTTGCACTGTGATTTGCTTTTTTCGNCTGAGAAATTTGGAAAGGAGTGAAGCTGAATTTAACTAGATAGGAATTTATTTCCTGCAGCAAGGCAATTTTCCAAGGAATCTTCTTTTTAAGAAATCTGGAAGCAGGGACTTGGGAGATGGCTCAGTGGCTAAGAGCACTGGCTGCTCTTCCAGAGGACATGGGTTGGATTCTCAGCATCCACATGGTGGTTCATAATGTTCTGAAACTCCAGTTCCAGAGCATCTAATGCCCTCGATTGGCCTCCACAGGCACCAGGCATGCATGTGGTACCCAGACAAAATGCTCATATACATGAGATAATATTAATTTTTAAAAATAAAGAAAAAGAATTTAGATGTATTTATGGCTAAGGAAGTCTACCAGCATGTGTCTGCAAACTTTTTCTATTCTATAAATGTGGAACGGGTAGTAGGAAAGAGATAGATAAGCAGCCACAGGGGATGCTTTGCTGGGCAGTTAGAGCATATCTCAAGGCTTTTGGCAGTCCTCAAGACTGTCAGGAGAACCATTCTACCTGGTAGCCAATGGCTAGATGGCCTCTGGGGCAATTTCACATGGTAGCTTAGATTGCTTTGGACCAAATCTGAGGAGGAGTACTTGGGAAAGACTGATCACCGAACTGCATGCAGCACAAACTCATAGTGCTAATCAAGTAGGCTTTGTGCTCCTAGACTAATTCTACATCGAACAATTTTTAAAGGAGTGCAGAAGTAGATGCCGGAGCTTGAGGGAAGTTGGTTTGTTTTTAGGCATGTGAAGACTAAGTTAGATGTGATGAATTAATAAACTGAGACGCATCATGTAAAGTCTCTCTAAAGACACTCATGTTACAACCCTAATGGAACAAAAATTGCTTTAGCAGTTAAGTTCATGAGAAATCNAAAAGCTCTTTCTCCCTTATCTCTCCCCCTTGGACTCTCTTGAGGGAACCCAAGCCTCCACACCTCTAACAGCAGTTTCTCAATTTTTTTTTTTTTTAGTGTTAGATGTCCATGTTAGAGTAATATTTATTAAATTGAGTGAATGTGGTTTTGATAGCCAGAGACCTAAATTCATAGTTGCCCTGGTAAGAGAGGCTACTTCTCATTTGGATTAAAGGGTAAACTGGTCTTTGACCAGCAAGAGCTATGATCAATAGCCTTTACATTTCTATAAATCCAGAGAGAAAATTGGGAGAAAGACAGACCATGAAGTTTTCTCATCAGGCATTTGGATTCATGTTGTCAGTAAACATAAACCACTGCCCTTCCCCTTCTTGTTTTTCCTTCCTAACCTATTGTCTTACAGGTTACAATTTGTGTTGGCAAGCTGAGGTGGAGTTCTGGCAAAATCTAGCATGCTCCAGGCTCTGGGTTCTATCTGTAGCACTGCGAAAAACAAACAAACAAAAAAAATTGTGTGTGTGTGTGTATGTGTGTGTGTGTGTGTGTGTGTGTGTGTGTGTGTGTGTGTGTATGTGTGTGTGTGTGTGTGTGTGTGTATGTGTGTGTGTATGTTTGTGTGTGTGTGGTTAGCCTAAAAGAGAACAAATTACTAGTTAAGGGAGCCAGGGAGGAAAAAAAACTAAATGAGCCTAAAAACTAATGAAACATTACCACAAAGCCAAATGGGTCAGCCTATCTTTAAATTTGGTGCGGTTTCCAAGCTAACGTAAGGAAACACATAGCTAATAATCTTTAAACTAAGAGTTGTATTTCACTTTGAGAACTTTATTATCAGACTCCCCTAAAGAGTTAAGAACAANCCACTGGGAGTTTTGCAGGTCAAAGCNGAGGAACTTGCAACCTGAACATCTTCAACCCCCCAGGGGCTTCCTGANTCNCAGCCACCCTTGGGAGGACTGGTACATTCTCTTCTGGAGATAAGCCTCTGCCCAGGGGCCANAGTAAAAGCAAAGAGAGTAAAAGTTACAGATTGCCTCCCAGCATTCCAGGAGGCCAAGATGGAATTCAAGACCCATCTCAATAAATAAATAAATAAATAAATAAATAAATAAATAAATACCTATAAATTTTCTTTCCTTGACAAACTCAGCGTTAAACCATTACCTTCAGGGATAGAGAGGTGGTGTGGTGGTTTGAAAGAAAATGGCCCCCAAAGGGAGTGGCACTATTAGTGGGTATGGCCTTGTTGGAGGAAGTGGGTCATTGTGGGGGTGGGCTTTGAGGTCTCCTATACTCAAGCTACGCCCAGTGTCGCAGTTTCCTACCTGTTGCCTGCAAGTCAAGATGTAGAACTCTCAGCTCCTCCAGCACCATGTCTGCCTGCACACCACCATGTCACAGCATGATGATAATGGACTAAATCTCTGAAACTCTAAGCCACTCCAATTTAATGTTTCTATTTTATAAGCATTTCCATGGTCATGGTGTCTCTTCACAGCAATAGAAAGCCTAAGACAGGTGGCTTANCAGTTAAGAGTACTNGCTGCTTTCAGAAGACCCAGGTTTGATTTCCAGCACATATATGACGGCTCACACCCATCTTACCTTCAGTTCCAGGTAAGGTTAGCTTCTCATCTCTGCTAACACTAGGCATGAACATGGTGCACAGACATACATGNAGGCAAAACATACATACACTTAAAACAATTACCTATTTCAAAACGCAAATGCTTAGTTGGACTTTTATGTTTTGATTGAGACAAGGTACCAGGTAGCTCAGGCTGGCCTGGAACTTGTTATGTAGCTGAGGTTAAATTTGAACTCCTGATCTTCCTGCCTCTACCTCCCTAGTACTGGGCTTATAGATGGTAGAGGTTTACAGGATGCTCCTATNAAATCTAGGGCCTCNTGCATGCTAGGCAAGTACTCTGCTAACCAGTTGCACACCCCTGTACTTTTGATAAACAAGTCTGCCTCCATCTTGGGCTTGAAAGTTATCTACTAGTAAAGACAATCTAGGTCCACTCCTGTTTATGATTAAATCTGTTTCTCAAGGATAGGGCTTTGCCCCACCTGTAACCTTAACTACAAATGTTTCTATACTGCCTGGTCCAGGAAACAGCAACCATGCCTTTGTTTCAAAAGGTTACTATGGCCACCTTGCAACCATGCCTTTGTTTGGGGAGGTTGTTAAGACCAGCTTGTTATGCCTACATTCTGCTCCTGTAACCCCACCTGTTTGCCTGCCAAATCCCCCATTTGGAAACCCCCTATTCTTGAGCTATAAAANCCCTTATCTCACCCATGTTCAATGCTGATCTCTTGAACCCCACCTTAGGGAGAGACAGCCCAAGTGTTTATCAATACAAAAGCTTGACTTAATTAATTTGGCCATGATTTGGGTTGGTGGCCTTTCTTCTCACATCTATGGGATTAACATTTTCCTTTATTATATTATTATGTAGTGGTTTCTTAAGAAAAGTACTTATTTCATATAACTTTAAATAATTGAGTT
>LZPO01027404.1:340339-355880 GCA_001675575.1 Neotoma lepida | reverse complement strand
CCTAAATACATAAATACAGTCTGTTCAGTTCACTTAATGCTACTTGTGTATATATGATCTCAGAGCTGACAACTTGGTATTGGATTGGAGGGCTCTTCCCTGGGCAAGACCGTTTCTCCTGTTTGCAGCATTCCCAAGTGGCCCATAGTTCTTCCTTTGTCTATGGTTGAGGTCCCAAGAGATTTCCCTCTTTTGTGTTAGNACATCCATTAGCNCAATCATCATGTTCAGGTCTTGTTTAGGCAGCCATGCTGAGAAGACTTCATGGGTATAGCCTCTCTGACGTAGGAGGCACAATCTTACAGCAAACTTCCTGTTTTTCTTGATCTTACAGTCTTTTCTGCTCCCTCTCCCACAGTGATCCCTGAGCCTTAGATACAGAAGTAGTGCTGTGCATGTAAAACTTGGGATTGGGTACCACATTATCTCTTGTTCTCTATGTTTTGATTGGTTGTGGTTTTCTGTAATGGTCTCCATCTGTTGCAAAGAGAAGTTTCTTTGATGAGGGGTTAGGACTACACTTATCTGTGGGTATAAAGGATAAATGTTTACAATGTAGTTAGGAATTATGCTGATTTAATAAAATGATGGTTGTAGGTTCTTCTCCAAGTTCCGTGACTTCACTAGCTCTGGGGAGTCAGCTAGGTTTCCAGTATCAGACACAGTTTCTCTCTTGTNGAGCAGGCCTGCGTCCAATTAGAGAGCTGTTGGTTACTGCTAAGGTATATGTGCCACTACTATACCCTTAGGGTTCTTATGTGATGCTGGTTGTTGTAGGACTATTGGTTGCTTTCCTCCCTTGGAAGCTTTCTTGGCACCTTCTGGTACCATGAAATTTAGTCTTCAAAAGAAGGCTTTCGGGTCAGATCCAGCTCAAGTCCTTTGGGTCCTGTCTGAAGTGCATGGTATCTTCAGCAAGAGTGACTTGACTTCTACTTCTGGGAGGCAACCAAGGGCAACACCAATGGCCTATAATGTTTTGGAAGTCTCTTGGACAACCTTGACCAACAACTCNAAGGAGGACTTCTCATGCCTGGTGTTGATTTTTTGTTTGTTTGTTAGATAGTCTACGGTTCTTGGGGGTATTTTTATTTTTATTTTTTAAAGATATATTTTTATTTATGTGTATATCTCCCCCATTTGCATTTGTGTGTGTGTGTGTGTATGTGTGTGTGTACACCACATATGTGTAGGTGTAGAGGCCAGAAGAAGGTGTCGGATCCCTTGGAGCTGGAGTTACAGGCAATTGTGAGCCACTTAACATGGATATTAGGAATATACTCTGGTACTCTGGAAGATCAGCAAATGCTCTTGACCACTAAGCCAGCCGCCTCCCCTGACCCAAGATTTTAAAGGGACACTGTGATGCCTGCCTCCTTCTTTCCTTAGGCATTCCCTCAGGATTTGGGATCTTTCCTTCATAAAGACACAGGATTCAGGATAACTCCATAATAAAAATTCCAGAACCAGTGTCTGGGGGTTGTATCTGGGGAGTGTAATGAGTGAGAAATAGCAGCAGCAAGGGAGATGGGGAATGGGCCACAGACTCTGCAGTCAAAACTGAGGCACTGAGGACAATTGTCACAGGCTCTCATTCTGAAAGAAAAATATTTTTCTTGTGCCACGTATTATAGCCGGAGAGTGACCTGCCCCCTCCTATCCTAGGGTGGCATGTTAGTAGAGAGATATTTGGAAAACCTTCATTACATGATTTCAGAAATGTTGAAACAATAAGCAAGAATCTGGCATTAATAGTCTGTGGGTTTTATACTTTATACTATTAAAAGATGTAAGGATTAGTGATTTTATGTGTCCTACAAAGTAGAACATGCCTTGGGACACACAGATGAAGGACACATATGGAGTCCAGCACCTGCTGCAGGGTACAAGGTACTGACCAGAGCTCTGGTGCTTCTCAGCTCTGATTTCCAGACCCACAAAGACAGGCTTGGGGAGCAACTGGGGTGAACAGACTCAGGTCTGCAAAATTTCCAGCTTTGACTAAGGAAATTTAGAGTCCCCCAGAGTTAAGGAAAAATAGATGATCAAAGGGAGGAGTCATAGTTCCAGGAACACCAGCTAGAAAGCACAGAGAGGCTAAGTATTGTAACCGATGATGCATGTCTGCAGGACATTTCCTCCAGGCCTTAAGAGAACAATGCTACCAACCTGGGAAGGACAGTCAGACAGCCTGTCTTCCCAGACAATATTTTCTCACCTGTTCACCTTTCATAAAATCATAATCAGGCCAGGCGGTGGTGGTGGCACACACCTCTAATCCCAGCACCCAGGAGGCAGAGGCAGGCGGATCTCTGAGTTCAAGGACAGCTAGGGCTACACTGAGAAATCCTGTCCCCCCAAAAAAGGGTCATAATTGGAATAAAACATAGCTGGAATAAAACCATGGGAAGTGGTCAGCACTTTGTGTGAGGCCCTGGCTTTGACCTCTAGTACAAAATTAAAAAATAAAATTAAATTAAAAAAGGAAGAAAGAAAAAGAAATGAGAAGTCACAGGATGTGATAATTTAATGAGAACAGCCAAGGAAAGCTGCCCCACTCAGGGATCAGGAGAGGAGAGAGTGCATGGTTTTCTCTGGCAGACACACCATTTCCAATAGAGCATTATTTCCCACCCTGGGGGTCAAACGACCCTTCCACAGAGTCGCCTAAGACCATGGGAAAACATAGAAACTTACATTGCGATTCATAACACTACCAAGACTCATAGTTCACAGTTATGAAGTAGCAAGGAAATTAATTTTATGGTTGGGGGGTCACCACAACTGAGGAACTGTATTGAAGGGTCGCAACATCGGGAAGGCTGAGAACTGAGGCTCTAGAGACTCAAGAGGACATCTTCCCACTTGTATCACCAGAATCTTCAAAGTTCTCTCTACAAATCAGCTTGGAAGTCTGTCTATCTGACTCAAGAGACAGAAGATGATGATTGTGCCTGGAGCATTATGCCTCTGGTGCTCTGATAAATTTACCACAGGTCAGCCAGTACATTCTCTGAGCCAACCAGTACTTAGGAGGTCAGGAGGGCAGAGGGGAGGAGCATGCAAGCCTCACACTCAGGCCTTGCGATACAATGGAACTCAGTCTGTCCACCCGGCATGTCAGGGTTTCACCTGGCCTTTAGCCCAAAGGCAATCTGTCACCTTATCTAGTCTGGTTCTCAAGAAACAGAAGTGTCGGAGTGAAAAGCTGCTGCTAAAACTGCACATGTCTGTGTGCTTCCACCTGAGGCTAAGCACAGCAAGGCCACAAGATGCCCTGAGAACTGAGGAACATGTCATACAGCACAAGTCAGACTTAGTTGCTGCCAAGGCTTCTGAAGTCCTAACAAGTTAGTGTGTCTCTACAATGCCTCTTAGTTAAAAGGCTCTGTGATGGTNGCATGTCAGAGGGAAGAGCCCTGTCAGGTCACATATCTGTGAGGATCTTTCTAGCAAATTCTGCAAATTCCTATTGTGCTAGGGAAACACTTCCAGGCAGCATTACCTTACCTACTAATCTAGTCTTCTGCCAACATAGCAACAACACCTGCCAGACAGAAAAACCCAGAAAACCCTGGATGAAATGACATGAATATTTTTTTTATAGGCCAGTAGGATTGTTCCTGGGACCAGCAATAAGGAGAATTGGTGGGAGTGGGTGTGATTTGCCGAAGATGGCATTCTATTAATAACCTGTGTTTAGAACTAGGAACAGGGGCCAATGTGGACTTTCATCAAGAGTGGTGCTCAGAATGGCAACCAGTCGTTGTATCTGTAGAGTTAACTACAGCTTATGAGGCACCTTCATGCACAGAAACGGGAACAGCTGTGTGCGGCTACCATCATGATTCTTATATTTATATTCAGAGCTGGGATTGAGCCCACTGTCACGTGCATACTAAGTACATGCTCTGCCACTGAGCTATTCCCTGAGACTTGGGTGGGTGTTCTAATTTTTTCACTGTTATTTGTTTCTTTAGTGTGCATGCGTGTGTGCACATGCACNCATGCCACAGCTTCTGTGTGACGAGCAGAAGAAAAGCTTAGGAGTCGGNACTTTTCTTCACTGCCTGTGTGTCTTGGTCCTTAGGCTCAGATGCAAAGGCCTCCCCGGCTGAGCCATGCCACTGGGTCAGGAGACGTATTTCCTTCTGGAGTTCTGGAGAGGAACATCTCTGTTGTCAAGGCTTAAGACTGGGTAACAGCCTAAGGAGTGGGCTGGGGGAGAGAGAGGTGCTGATGAGATTATTTTCCCTGCGTCCCCCACCCCCACCCCCCACTTGGGGGTTATTGCAGGGGTTGCAACGTTCAGAAAGGACAGTGTAGGGAGTGCCAGGGTGGGGAAAGTCTAAGAATGTGGTCTTTGAGTCAAAATAGGAACTTTTCCTTACATTCTGACTCAGGGGATTAGACAGTAGTGGATAGATTAGATAAAAATGCTTCAGTTAAGAATTTAATACTGTTAGGCAACAATAATTTGCTTTTCTTAAAGGCTCTCTAGCCAAAAAGTAGGAAGGAAACAACATGGTGCAGTCGGTTTGTGAGAAGTCATTGTCTGGGGAGAGCTGCTGGCCCAAGGCCTCTAAATGCTGTTTCCTTCCAGTTTGCCGAAGTTTCTCTTCCGAAGAGCACAATGCATTTCCTAGTGGAGGTGATACCTGGGCCATCAGAATACGGCTTCCCAGCCAGAGTGTACCAGCTTGCTTCTAGGGATGGAACTGGAAGAGAGAGGCNGGCTTCTGGCTTCCATCCTTTTTCAGAGTTCAGTGATGCTGGGGAACCAGAGAGTGAAACCAAATGCTTGAAGGGACTTTGAAAAGCCGCAGATTAAAACCCTTCCAGACTCCTTGTGTTCATCCGTGGGAGGGTCTCCTTAAAGGCAAGGGCTTGTTTAAACTCTGCTTTNCTCTGGCTTCTCTGTTGCTGTGTTTAAAACATCTTCTAGTGAGGGAGGTGGCCAGAGAGAAGGCAGACAAATTACTGATGTGAAGGGGTCAGAGGAGTATTTGGTATCCGAGTGGCTGGATGGACCCACAACACAGGACCATCCTGTGGTGAGAACGCAGCCCCTGTGCCCTGTGCCACTGGCAGGGCTTTGTTGGCAGGAACCATCTAAGGACAGACTTCCAGACTTCCGAGGGAAGTCGGTCCTACTTTAGATGCCAAGGAAATGCAGGGCACCAGTCAGTGGTTACATTTCTTGCTATAGATCAAGCCCGTTGTCAAGTCCTGAAGAGGAACATTACAAAACAGTAAATGCAAGGTCTCTTTCTAAGCTGTTCAGGACTGAGTTTGGGTAACAAGACATAGATGATTCTATTCCTGATAGCCATAAAGACTCTGTGTGTGTGCGTGTGTATGTGTCTGTGTGTATATGTGTGTGTGTGTGTGTGTGTGTGTGTATGTGTGTGCATGTGGTGTTTGCATGCTCACCAAGGCCTCACACATGCTAGGCAAACCTTCTACTATAAAATATATATAAAATACTATACTATATCTAGCCCCAGATCCCATTTAATATCAGATTATAAAGACAGTTCAAAGTTAACAGTCAAGTGGAAATCAAAATGTATCTNTCTTTTTGTCCACATTTCCCTAGTCTATGAGAGACTGACACAGTCTAAGACAGGAGACTACACTGTGGTCTTTAATTACTCAGCCAGCAAAAGGGATGTGTGCATGCTCCAGGATGGGAGGTTTTAGACATAGCTGGGTTAAAAAAAAAAGCAACTACTATTTATTGAGTTTTATTTTAGACACTAAAAAGGCTTATTAAGTACATTCACAGCTTAGGGTAAAAATATTTTCTTTCCCTTGGTGGCCTGAATATAACTCTGGAAACCCATTCGCCCTCAATAGTGGGGATCCAGAATCAACCCAACCAGCAGCTTGGTGGGTGCTTTCTCATGGCTTCTGAGCCACATGTTCTGGGACTGCAAACCCTTCTGTACAAGGAGCCTCAGGGGAGTGTACATGCATACTCACATGGTGGACCACATCCTGGTCACCTCTGAAGCTTATCAGAAGAGCTAGCACTCAGATACATCCCCTGAGGTAAGTTGATGCCTCAGGCCTGGGTGTGAAGGAAGATTGGTGCTGAAGCTGGCTCCTAGTACAGTACCATTGCTTCTGTGGCTGCCTTGGGCACTGTGTATGTGTGTCAGGGGATGTCCACGCTGCTCTGATGTCAGGATCTATAGGTTCCTCCCACAAATCGAGAAGGATATGGGTCCATCTGAATCATCCTTGGTTAAGTGGGGGAGGGAATATGGAGAAAGCCCAACGATAGTGTGCTTGGATGCTTTACATGACTAGATACTTGTTACAGAGGTGTTCTTACTTCAAGCATCACTCATTCATTCATTTACTTTATTTTACACAGATGTGTGTACATACATAAGATAGATATATGTGCACATGCATGCATATACATTTACACATGTATATAGCATATATATATGTATATATGCTGAGAGTTGAACACGTGGACTGTACAAACATACCCCTGAGCTGTGCACAAGCAGTTACTATCTGCATTCTTAAAATACACCAGAAGTGATTCTAGTGTTAGGAACATGGCAAACAAGACAGACTTTGTTTCTGTTCCCTCTCCCCTTACCCAGAAAGAATATTCTAGTAAAAAAAANAAATTAAAGAAAAAAAAAGACAGATGAGGAACACATCCATTGAATCATCTAAGTCTTGTGTGAAAGAAAGAAAAGATTGGAAGAAGGCTGGGCTGGGCTGGCACCACATTAAATTGGACTCCAAGGGAGCCATTGCTCCTGATAGAATAGGTGTCTGCCAGTCAGCNCACTATGACACTCACGGTATGTATCTCTCTGCTCATTTAATCATTGAGTATATAATCACTCATACCAACAAGTGTTCAAAACTATTTTTCCCAAGGTTAATTCCTTAATGTATGTATCAGTTTCATAACCTTTTTTCTTTTGAATTTACTTCTGCTTCTATCTTTACCATTCCTCTCTGGTGCTCTCTCCTGTGTAAGATGAATTTCTAAATAGTCTTATTAATAAACACACAGAAAAAGAAATAAGGGTGAAAATCTGACAGAGATCAGAGGAATTAGGAGCAAGCCACCAGCTAGCCTCACCTCACCAACGCTGCCACTACTTCCAAAGAGCAAAGCGAAGAGAAGAGAGCGACTTCCTGTCTAACCTGGCTTTTTATGCCTGTCCATTCTGCTGACTCATTTCCTATCTTCACCAAGATACATCACTTCCTGTTTGTCTGCACAGATCTCCAGAACTCTAAGGCTGATGCTGGGATTAAAGGCGTGTGCCACCACCTCCTTCCACTAGTTCTCAATGTGATCTTGGAGTCACAGAGAACCAAACGGATTAAGGGAGTGTGCTAACTTGCATGACTATGGTTTTACTGCTAGTGGCTGGCTGCCCGTTTTTCCTCCGATCCTCAGATAAATTTTATTGGGAGACACAGATAAGATATCACCACACTCCTGGTTTAACAGTTCATTGATTTCAGTTCTTTTTAGCATGCAAGGCTCTCTCTCTCTCTCTCTCTCTCTCTCTCTCTCTCTCTCTCTCTCTCTCATCTATCTATCATCTACCTATCTACCTATCTATTTGCTCTGGGCACTGCTTTGGACACACTTTCTGCACGTCACATGGCTTCATGAGTACCTTCTCTCATTCTCAAGGCCTGCTCTGTAAGGAGTTGCCTGTTGCCATATGGCTGGGTCAGGAGGGATTTAATGTTGAATTAAGGTGTTCAGTCATCATTGTTCCCCAGGCCTCCACAGGGCAGAGACTAACATCCTTAGGGAACATTTTTTTTCTTGGAGACATTCTCTGTTTCTTGGGAAATGTTCTTATCTATATTCTGTGGGATCAGCCTTTGGTTAGTGCTTTCAAATCCATTTGACTTCTGTTTTATTTAGAGTTTCTATTGCTTTGAAGAGACACCATGACCATGGCAACTCTTACAAAGAAAACATTTAATTGGAGCTGGCTTATAGTTTCAGAGGTTTAGTCCATTATCTTCATGGTGGCACGCAAGCAGACATAGTGCTGGAGAAGGAGCTGAGAGTTCTACATCTTGATCTGAAGGCAGCAGAAGCAACTGTGTACTGGGTGTAGCTTGAACAAATATGAGATCTCAAAGCCCACCCCCACATTGATATGCTTCCTCCAACAAGGCCATACCTACTCCAACAAGGCCATACCTACTCCAACATGGCCACACCTACTCCAACAAGGCCACACCTCCTAATAGTGCCATTCCTTATGGATCAAGCATTCAAAGACACGAGTCTGTGGGGGCCATACCTATTCAAAGCACCACAGCATTATTTTATTTCATTTTTGTGGTGCCAGATAGAATATGGACCCAGGGCCTCTCTTAGGGTTGACAGGCACCCTACAACTCTGGTATGCCCTTGGTCTTGTTTGGATACATTTTAATGATTTTGAATATCAAAGGGAAAAGTTTGGCTTCCCTTCAGCACACATGACCCTAATCCCAGTGGGTTGGGGTCGAGGCTGTGCCCACTCACTCTTTTTGTACTTCAACGACATCAGTTAAGCTTCAAATACTTTTCATGTCCATTTGCACAGAGAGGCCCAGCTTAGGGAGAGAAGAGCTTTGCTGGGAGGTATTTGCACTGTGAGTGGCAGGACTCAGGTCTCTGTGCTAGTCTACCAGTTTGCCTCCTCCAAAGTTTCCATATCACAATTTAACTGAGTATGTGTATCAGGGAGTGATGTACCCTATTGGGAGGATGCTTCAAGATCATCAGGTTTAGTCCTTCGAGCACCAACATTTTGAAAATCACTTCAGACATGAATGTTTCAAAACCATGTTCTGTATTTTTCGACTTTCTCAAGCAGAGCATACTGTGTAGACATTAAATTTTGCTTGATGATTCACATCGTCTTTGTATGGATCCGTTATTAACCCATGCCATATTATCCGGAGTTTAAGTACCTTGCCCAAAGCTAATCATCTAGGAAGTTGTAACCGTTCCAGCTCATAACTCATGTTCATGGCAACTGTGTTATGAGGCTTCATGAAGTCATGAAGAATTGGTGGGCTGGAAAATGACCTATCTCCATCTCGTTAGTTGCTATGATACTGTCACCAGAGTCAGGTTTTGGGGTTCAAGAAATGGCAAAAATGAGACTGGACCCAGAGGAATCCAGCTAGGCTTTGTTAGGTCGTTTACTGGGGCCAAATGGGAGCTGCAGCTCTGATGAAAAACAAGGCCATCCCATTGGCTTCTTGAACAAAAGAAGGGGGGATGGTTAAGGCTAAGATTCCTTCTGGGTTTCCAGGCACATCAGTGATTTGAGNTTATAGAGATCAATAGCAGCTCAGGGACAGGCTGCTCAATGGCCAACCTGGCCTGCTAGGGGAAGGCGGGCTTTCAGAAGGGCACATTGCTTGTCCCTGTGCTCGTCGGACATGTTTGTAGCTACTGTGTTTTCACTCTAGGTCTGTGTGTGAGCACCAGGTCCCCACTTATGCCCCTGTTTGGCTTTGCTGTAAAAGCCCAAAATAGGTTTNGTTCCTGTGGGGCCCTTTCCTACTCTCTGACTGCTCTAACCCCCTNGAGGTGTTCCCAACGGTCTCAACAAGGAGCAGAAAGACAAGAACTGAAGGCAGCAAGCAGACCTAGCAGAGGTGGTAATGAAGATCCACTATACTGACCTTTCCTACCTGAGAAATGCCAGGTGACAGCTGAGGTTGAAGCAGCCCAGCAGTGAGTGGCTGGATACAGAAAATGCTGCATGTGTTTGTTCAACAGCCCCTGTTCTAGTATCACTCTGTTGCTTTGACAAACACTGTGAGCAGATTACAGTCCATCACTGAGGGAAGTCAGGAAATTCAAGCAAGAACTTGAAGCAGACACCACTGAGGAACACTACTTGCTGGCTCATTTGTAGGATCATGTTATCCAGCTTTCTTATATAACCCATGACCACTTGTCTAGGGAATGATGCTACCCACAGTGGGCTGGGCTTTCCTGTATGAATTACCAATCAAGACGATCCCACATAGACATGCCCACAGGCCAATCTGATCTGGGAAATCCCTCAAGTGAGACTCCTTTCTAGGGTGACTGTAGGTTGTTAAAACGACAGTTAAAGCTAACTAGGACTCCAAACTCAGAAGCAGAGAGCAGAATGGGGAAAACAGGCAGGTGTCAATCAAAGGCGCTAACTTTGTTATGAGATGAGAATACTGTGAATAAGAAGCATGGTGACTATCTTTTTAGTAAACCAAGACCAGCTGCTCTGCTGGGCAAGGTTTTAAGGTGGGTAGAGAGGGTGTAGGGAAATTTTGTTGGCAGAATGGAGGTGTACGGGCTGCTGCAGCATTTGGGAAAGACGAGGGAGGGGCCTTGGGCACCAATCTCTGTGACAGTTTTTCTGTCTGACAGCACAGTTTTCCCCATAGGGCCACAAAGGTGGCTTACGAAGGGCAGTGCCACTTGCCAGTTGTGTTTCTACTTCAAAGGTTTTCAAGGTTTCAGAAGACAATGTTATCACTTGATGAAGTAATTGGAAGATGACCCCTTTTCTTTCACTCTCTAGACAAAGCCACCAGTTGGCTGGGTTCTAAGCTGCCTGGACTGTCATTGGAGATCTCAGGGGCAGCCAGGGCAAGGAGTGGGGAGGGTGCAGAGCTACAGTGGCTAGAAGGAACCTGGACTGTAAGAGCTGGTCAGGCCCTGACAGGTCCTCCAGCTCAGTTCTCCTGGCTGTCAAACACTGACGTCATTTGTAATCCCCTGGAAATACACCAGCAGGTGAATGAAGTTGGGAAGAAAGGAAGGAAATACAGCAATAGCAGACTTTCCATCTCCAGTGATGAGCTGGCTTCAACATATTAGAGCGGGAGATGAGAAGATGCCACTCTGAAACACACCCCTGTGACCTAAGTGTTGTTGTGAGCTGATTGAGTAACCGCAGACACAAGAGGAGCTCCCCAAATTTGCACTTTGGTAAGAAATACTTACAGGGAGAAAGGAAATCTCCATGTTTCAGAGTGTCTGGGTGTCTACCTCTCTGTTAAAAGAAGACAAAGTCACATCACTGGAGACTTGGGCTAGCAGAGAGGCCGTTACACGGCAGACTGTGGCTATCTCATTATAATCAACTTCCTCACACCCACTTTCCCTTCCCTCCCTCCCTGTCATCCTTTCCCTTCCCTTCCTCTTCCCTTTCCTGTCCTTTCTCTCTTCCTCTACGTCTTTCTTTCCCTCTTTCCCTTCCTCCTTTCTTCCCCTTCGTCTTTCCATCCCTTCTTTCTTTCCTTTACTGGAGATTAAACCCAGGCCTGGTACACGTCAGGCAAACCCTCTACCACTGAGCTATATACTATACCCCTTGCTTTTTAAAGCCTTGAGTCAGGGTCTTACTAAGTTATCCAGGCTGGCCTTGATCTTACTCTGTATTTAAGAACCCAAGAATCTCTAATCTCAGACTCCCAAGTAGNTGAGATTACATACCCGTGCCACCAGCCCTGCCTCCCANACCTTTCTCTCTATGTTGTTTACCTCTCCTTTCTTTTTCTTTCTTAAGTGCTTGGATTATGAATTTGAGACACACGAAGCTAGAGCTTCACCACTGAGCTGCACCCCAGCTCTGGTGTGCCACAGTTGAAGTGAACTACANAAGGTGTGATCAGATGGATTTGAAGTGTGTCCAGGGAACTACCGAGGGCTGAATATTCACACAATGTGCGAAACAGCAATAAAAGCTCTTATCCAGAGGCGAGAATAGCTGGAGAAGACCCCAGAAAGAGGAGAAAAATGGAAAGCCTGGGTGTTACTCCCAGGAGACGCTCAACTGAAGATTAACGAAGGCCAAAATGAAAGGGAGAGGCCGAAGATTTGAAATGATGGCAGGAACTGCTCTTTGTTGTTTAGGAAAATGATGTGATAAAGCTGGTATTTGAGAAGATTACCCAAGTTTATGTTTCCATCACTTAAATATGTGAAGTTTGCAAAAGTTCATGTAGTGTTTGCTCATCATACTGGGGATAAGTTAGAATTTATTAAGTGCACATGGCTTCGCCTATCAAAGACAGGAACTTGAATGCGTTGCACATCCTACCCGGTCNCAAGTGNACAAGAGAAACTAAATGTTAAAACAGAGTGAGTATACAACATACAGATGGATGCACACAGAGGTGGAGATGCACATAGAAGGAGAGTCAGGATAGCATGCTGTGCAGCAGGTGGTCCACCAGGCGGAAGCCTAGGGGGAGGAGGAAGGACAGGTACAGATTGTTTCCCCCCACGACCCTCATGCCCTTCCTCTCCCTCTTCCCTCTCTTCCTCTCCCTTCCCCATCCCCGTATCCTCCCACCCTTCCTATTCTCCACATCTTTCCCTTCTTCCTTCTCTTCTTCCTTCAATCTTTTATTCTTGTTCTTTTTCTTCCCTTCCACCCACAAAACCAGGGCTGTTCTTTTCTGTGCTCTCGGGAATAACATTTTTCTTGCACAGGGATCATGACTGGACACAGTCTGCATACCCCGCCCCTGATTGGCTCAGAATATGCCAAAATGAAAACTCGGAGATATGAAGNCTGCTTGAAGATTCTCATCCTCGTTTGAATCCTCACACAAACAGATCGGGTGGTGGAATCAAGGCTCGAGAGTGTGTATGTTTCTGTGGAGGGTGGACCCGGGGCAGTTGAAGGGAAGAGTTAAGCTGTAGGCAGGGAAGGCAGGGGAGTCAATTCAAAGCCGCACTGCTGAACTGAGCACAACTTCGGTGACTGCTGTTTGGGACTCCCCATGTGATTGGGGTAATCAGCTCAAGGGAGAAAGACAGGATACATATCTATGACTCAAAGGGTTGCTTACCCTTTCTCCACCATGTGAGGACACCAACCTGATCCCAGTGTNTCAAACACCATACCAGGGCGGGAAGTGAGAACCCCAGGCTGGGTACAGTAAAGTTGTACCAGCTGGTCNGAGAACTAGTTCCAACAGCAGTGGCTGCAGACAGAACCTAGTGAGGGNCAAACAAGGATGTGGGGTGGAGCACAAGGAGTCCTTGGACTAACACATGCTGCTTGTCCAGAGAAAGGACTTCAGAAAGCCTCTTTTCTAGGATATGGTACTGTGATATTGATGCAAATCAGGTGATTACCCAAATCTATGGGCAGTGCTTGTAGTCTACTGTAAAGCAAACTATGACAGACACATCATTTCTGTCATCTGACATGATGAGGGATCTCACAGTTTCTTCTCCACCAGATGGANGGAGGGTGACTAGTGCTTGGCTGTCCATGAGGAAAGGCAATTAGCTATCTGATTCTAGAAGCCAGAGAACCAGAGGGAAGCAGAAGACACACTNGAGTGTGGACTGGTAGAACTAGGAAAGAACAGCAGATTCCTCTACCCTGCTTTCAGGTGTACAGGGAGGCCAGTGAGTATACAAGCAAGCAAGACTTCTATATGTGAAATCTCTATTAAACCACTTGAGGAAGATGGGCCTAGAGAAATGACAGCTAAAAATTCCATTCTCTCTCTGCATAGATAAACATGCAATATATATGTATATAATTTTATTTTGATATTTTTCCCCATCCTTGCTTCCAGCTAAACCATACAGTTTGAATTTTGTTAAAATAAAATTTTAAGGACAGAAAGAGAGCCATCATACAAGAGCAGAGATGAGCTACTATTGCACGGGACTTTAGAACCCTTCTGATCCTGTTACAACCTCCCTTGTTTCTACCTGGACTTGAGTGCTCCCAAGACAATGGGCAGAAGCAAGCCCTGGTCCTGAACAGCTTTAGGTTGTTCCCAGGGTGGGATCCCATTTGTCCTGGCTAGCTATTTTGTCAACTTGACACCAGCCAGAGTCAGATGGGAGGAGGGAACCTCGATGGAGAAAATGCCTCCATCCAATGACCTGCTGGCAAGTCTGTGGGGACTTTTCTTTATTGCTAATCAATAGAGGAGTGCCCTGTCCAGTGTAGGTGATGCCACCCATGGGCAGGTTGTCCAGGATGGTATAAGAAATCGGGCTGATCATGCTATGAGGAGCAGTTTTCCTCCTTGCTTCTGCTTTAAATCTTGCCTCCAGGNTATGTAAGCCAAACAAACCCTTTCCTTCCCAGGTTGCTTTTGGTCTTGATGTTTATTCCAGCAATAGAAACCCAGCCAAGACACTGTTCTTATGGTGACTTTCAAGCTATGTGTGTCCGCACCCTGGAGGCTGACATCTTCTAAGTACATGTGTTTTTTGTTCAAATGGATACAGGGTTGACAAATGCTTGGCTAGAAGTTATAATGATACATTTGATAGCCTCACTAAAGCTCGAAGTGTCATCTTTATGTGAATGAAGCTTAAAAAGCCAACTAGAATTTGTGCTGGAAAGATCTGTGGCTTCTTTGCAAGATGAGCCAGATTTGTTGACAGACATAGATGGATATGCTTGTCTGGGGAGGTCCACGTGCTGGGAAGTATTGAGAAACTTGGGGGTTCTTAGGATTGTTCACTCGTCTGATGTAGAAATATTTCTTCATCTCTGCAGCTAAAATCCTGGAATGACCCAGAATGGTTCGTATCTACAAATATCCTCATTTTGTCTGTAAAAGAAATTCACATGTCTGGAATAGTATCATGAAGTGATGTGATGATGGAGGGTCAAAAGATGACTCTTTCACAAAAGCTTTGCGGGGCTGGAGAGATGGCTCTGTGGCTAAGAGCCTTTGCTGCTCTCCCTGAGGACCTGGAAAGTTAAGTTCCCAGCACCTATGGAACTCTACCTCCAGGGAACGCAACATCTTCTTCTGGCCTGGAAAGGAAACTACACTTATGTACACAAATCATAAACAGACAGACATGAATATACATACATAAAAATAAAAATAAATCTTAGGAGAAAAATACCTCCTCTATAGATACATGCTCAAGAAAATCAAAGACAGTCGAAGACTTGGGAACACTATGAAGAAGGGTTCACGAGGGGCCCCGAGACTTTTGTTCATTACTTTTAAAAGCAATTATTTATTTATTTACTTTGAAGACGTGAGCACGTCACAGTGCACATGTGGAGGACAGAGGACAATTTTTAGGAGTTCGTTTTCTGCTTCCACCAAGTGGGTCCTGNAGAATAAATTCAGGTCACCAGACTTGGTGGGCAGTGCCTTTACTCCCTGAGCCATATCTGTCCCAGTTATTATTTTTCAAATGTGTGACATTTATGTATGTGACATTTATTTAAGTAGGGTATCTCATTTCCTGGCCTTTGTAGGTAAAAGGCAATTGGCTGTAATTTAGGTTAACTCAAATGTATTATCTAATTGTTTTTTCAAATCATAAGCTGAGATCACCAGCACTTCTAACCAGATCCGTTCTTGAACGTTTGTCAGTTTCCACTAATACTTGTGTTCATCCTGTTATACTGTGGCTCCTTGGAGCACACAGTAGGACTGCCCAACAGAAAGGTCTCAGCTACGCTTCTGGCTCATAGAGTCCATATCTAACTCTCTACACTGTTGCCATTGGCTCTTCCTTCTCTCCCTCTCT
>LZPO01027404.1:314320-340029 GCA_001675575.1 Neotoma lepida | reverse complement strand
TTTTTTTTTTTTTTAATGAGACAGGGTTTCTCTGTGTAACCTTGACTGTCCTGGAACTCACTTTGTAGACTAGGTGAGCCTGGAACTCACAGAGATCTGCCTGCCTCTGCCTCCCGAAGTGTTGTTAAGTGAAGTTAAGCCTGGCTTAATTTTTTTTTAACATTTATTTATTTAGCTTACATATTTATTTATTTGTGTGTGTGTTTTCAGTACTGGAATCAAACCCAGAGCTTTATCTGTGCTGGACACAGATACTGAGTAACACCGCAAGTCAGTTCCTGGTTGTGTCTCTCATCTTTTGGCAGTTCCCTGAGTTATTTGGAGCAGACAATCACACCCCCACCTATATTCCCACCCCTCACCTTTTTCTTTTAGAGCCGTAGCCTGAAATGGTTTCCTAGTACCAGTTCCTGTTGAAGGATGCACACTATTTGCAGTCAGGGGAGCAGAGGACAAAAGACGCGATGCACAGCAGACAGACACACGTTTGGGGAGAAGGATGCTAAGGAGAAAGTTTCTTCTGCTGATGTGGGGGGTGGAATGGAGACTTTGAAGGACTATCACTACAACTGAGGGACTGAAGTAAAATGTGGATACACAGAGCTTGTGCATGCTCAGGAGGAACCTGAGAGCACACACTGCTTGCACTTGGGGTGCATTTGTAGGCTCTTGTAAGCTGGAAGGGATGAGGGTAATGTTTGTAGGCAGCCAGGCTGAGTATTGAAGGAATACCCTAGCCCAGAGGTGAGCTGCAAAAACCAGGCAAGTCTAACTATCCTTCTGGTTTCATGCCCTTCAGAAAATGTGTTGTGATTGTTTGACTTCTGAAATAACAGAACAGAGATATTTAATAAGAATACATGATAAGGAATAAAATATTCACAGATATAGTTTGAAATAGCCATTAAACAAATGGAAGACGGTGGACACTGACAATCCACAATAGCAAATCCTAGCCGGGTATGATGTTGCAGGCCTGTAGTTTGGGCACTCAAGAGCCTGAGGCAGGAAGATTATCATGAGCTCAGGTCCAGCTTGGGCTACAGAGTAAGACCCTATCTCAAAAGGAAACAAGAAAAAGCAGATCAGGGGCTGATTTGTCAAAGATACAACCTCATAAAAATCCGATGTCCCTATTTAAATCTATAGATTTTATATGTACCCTTTAAAGCAGCAACAGAGTAGCAAGTTTCCACAAACTGGGGATTCTCAGGAAAATTAGTACCATTTTCTCACTGGAAACCCAGAGACCAGAAGACAATGGGAAGACGATGACGACAATGTTGAAAGCAGAAGCATTGTCGACCGACACTATCGCAGCATACCACCACCCTTCAAAAATGAAAGAAATTCCAGGATTCCCAGACAAAAGCAGAGAGCTCCTGTTGACAGCCGTTCTGCCAGAAGAGACACTGTGGGGAGCTCTTCAGGCCGGACCAACAGGCCCCTGACTCAGATGCCTGGGGAAGGAGAAAAACATAGACGAATAAAAAAGAAAGTGTCACACTGTTTTTGGGACTTCTTCCTTGTGTCCTCCATGATTTATAACACGTGTAAAATGAATTTATGTCAATAAACCGGAAATGCATAAGCATGTGTGAAAATACCACCGGGCAGTGTTTTCATATGCTACTGAAACTAAATTGATTTTAAGTCAAAACAGATCACCGTAAATTCAGGATTTGAGGGGTAGTAACCACTAAGAAAATAACTTAAAGTACAGAACAGGAAACAGAGAGAATTTGAAAAGATACACCCCAATAAAACACCAAACACTAAATAAGGCAGAAGAAGAATGAATAAATNAAAAATTATGGAATAGAGAAACAAATAGTAAAATGACAGAAATCTATTCTGTGACTCAGGGAAGGATAAGGAGAAATTGGAAATGAAGATGGACATTGAGCTGTCTCTGGTTTTCCTTTATTTGAGTCTTTAGTAAGTACTAGGCCCATGTCATAAGAAGAGCTGCTAAGTGTGGGGAAAGAGTCAGGAAATGTGGCAGGCAGTGCCACAAGAATGCTGCCAGTGAGTGACCAGCGGACAATTCTGATCTAGGACCTGAGCCCAGGCCCAAGGCACTTATAGCAGCTCTAAGCAAACAAATCTTGGCAACTGCTGGACATTTTGAAAACGAAGGTAGAAGGCAAAGAGAGCAGGGCCGTGTAACACAATCTTAAAAGGTCTTAATAATATTAAAACAAACAAACAAACAAAACAAAACAAAACAAAACAAAAATCAGAGTTAGATATTGGGGTGAATGCTGAAAGATCAGAGAAACAGAACAAGCCACAGCCAACCTCACCTTACCAACTCCTCAGCCTCCAGAGCGAGACTTCCTGTTTACTCACGCCCCATCTTTCTGTGTCCTGTCATATTACTTCCTGGGATTAAAGATGTGTGTCCTTCCCAAGCAAAGACATGGGATCTCAAGTCCTAGGATTAAAGGTGTGTGTCATCACTACCTGGCTCTGTTTCCTTGAACTCACAGAGATCTAGATGGATCTCTGCCTCCCAAATGATAGAATTAAGGGTGTGTGCCACCACTGTCTGGCTTCTATGTCTAATCTAGTGGCTGGCTCTGTCCTCTGATCCCCAGATAAGTTTATTAGGGTACACAATATATTGAGGTACACAATATATCACCACAGGGTCTAAGACTAGGAGAGAAGCAGGTGCTGAGTGACACCTATCTGTGCTGCAGGCTGTCAATTTGCAGGAGTGCCAAGCTAAGCTTGCTGCCTTACTATGCACTTGCTAGCAGGGGAGGGTTCTGGTGGGTCTCATGGCAAGAACACGAAATGATTCTGNTGCTTCAGTTTCTTGGCTAGCNTTTTTCAAGACCTGAATCTTTCCATTTGGTTGCAACCACTTGAGTTACAGTTGGGCTGTTAGGTATATTTAGTTGTGTTCTGCTGTAGGCAGACATAAGCTTTGCTACATTGCTATATCAATGCCCAAAGACTTCCAGCACACACACAACTGCTGCTGAACAAATTAGCTTTATTGGCTCGCTGCATGGAGAGAAGACTGTGGAGTCTCCAAAGTGGGGTGTCAGGAAAGACTCGGGGTATGTGGACTATGTGAGGGGCTTGGGGAAAGGATGGGAGGAAGTAGGACTTTGATTTGAACTGGATGCTGTTAAGAAGCGGCTTTAATTCTACAACAGTGTATCTTAATAGATTGCTGGAAGGCTGAAGAATGGGCCACAGCAATGCCAAAGAGGCTTAGATAATGTTCAGGTGTTTAGATACGATGTGGAATGATTTTATGGTATTTTATTTTACTTTATTATTTTTATTNCTTGATGATTTTATATTTTTCATTTTATTATTTTCTTTTGAGACAGGGTGTTATTTCATAGCCCTGGCTGGTAGGAAACTCACTATGTAGCCCAGGCTGGCCTTGAATTCTCAATCCTTCCCAAGTTCTAAGATTATTGGACAGTGCCATCATGCTTGGAGTGCCTTAATATATATTAATATATAATACAGAATAATATATATTATATAATGAAAGTGACAAGAAAAGAAATATTGCTAAAACTGATTTTAAAAAAATATGTCAAGAGAATTTAAATTGAGATATAAATCTCTTTGTTCTTAGCATTTTAGCCATGAGCTGGGACAGAGATCTTGAATCACAAGAGCTGTATGAATTGCATACACATATACTTCGTATTTATTCATGCCATTTTGTTTTCTTTTAAGGGTTATAAGTGTCCTTAAATAAAATATTATTTTTTACAAACAACATAATAAATAATATAAATAATATGTTATTTATAAATTATGTATAATATATTATTATATTGATATATTATTTATTAATTATTCTNTGTGTGTTTGCCTGCNTGTATGTATATGCATCACATGTGTGCCTGATGCCTGTGGAAGTTAGAAGAGTGAATCAGACACCCTGGAACTGGAGTTACAGACGGTTGGTTGTAAGCCATCATGTAGGTGCTGGGAATCAAACCCAGGTCCTCTGTAAGAGCAGCCAGTGCTCATAACCACTAAACCAGTTCTTCATCCTTTTTCTTTTGATTCTTGATTCTTCAAGGTCATGTGCTGATATTCTGTAAAACTGTTTATGCTCAACAGGCTGACATGGAGACCNAGCTCCGAACACAGAGCAGTGCGAGCCGTGGCAACATCAGCTGTCTCTGTCGTGGNTGGACAGGCCAGAACTGCCTTCCTCTTTTTCAGCTAGTCAAGCATCACTACAAATAGAACAACACAAGCTAGGTGATACTTTAGGACTGACTTTTGTCTCATAAAATAAATACCCAATATAACAGTGGGTTGAACAATAAAGACCTTTTATATCTCTTTTCTGTGTAAAATAAGTTCTAGCTTTGTCCTCCATAGCTGGCAAGGCAGCTCCATGGTCACCACCATCCAGGTTCCTACCTCAGGGCTTAGTCTCCCGATGCTTGCGTCACTCAGATTTAAGGTCTACGTGGCTCCTGGAGTTCGGCCATCATAGCAATACTCTCCTCAGCAGAAAGAGGAAAGCGAGAAAGTTCTTCCTTCCCTTTCAGGAGACTTCCTGAAAACAGCGTTCAACTCGCCTGCTCACCTTTCACCTGCTCCATGGTAGACAGGAGGTATCTGCAAAGTGCGATGAACTNTAACTCCTCCTGTGGCAATGCTTTCCTCGAATAGTTGCAGCTCTTTTACTTAAAACAAACAAACCAAGAGAAAGACAGTAATTGGCTGTTGAGAGCTAAAGTGTCTATGGAATAACACAACTGCCACACTGAAGTTTTACTGAAGGCTCCTTGTTATATGCAAAACCCCTTTTCTTTGGGGAACTAGCAAGCAACTAATNTTGTTAAGAAGATGCTTCCTCTTGGGGTTTTCTTTTGTAGCAGCCTCAAGAGTTCAAGTTTCCAAGGTGAAGTCCCCTTTCACTCTTCGGGAGCCTTTTAGCTACGTTGAAAAGAGCGCTGTGAGTAGGTGGGCTGGTTGCTAGGCTGCCTGACAGTTTACCTCCAGCAGATGGAAGAAAACAGTTGCACTGTTGGGAATGCCCGACTCACAAGTGGACAAGAATCATCTTGCAAATTTAGTTTTAAAATTAATTGAATTCCTTTGCTTAGAAGGACTATAAAATTAGCATTCGTTCTTTGTCTTTTGTCCTTTCTCTCTTTTTTCTTAAGAAAAAGAAATATACAAGGTGACTAAAATCGTCAGCACAAAGTTCAAGTGGGCCCTGTAACGCTGTGTAGACCCCGGGGCTGGAAATGTGAGAAAAATGGTAAAGAATGTGGAAAGGTTCAAAGGCTTGGCTTATTAAAGTTTTAATAATCTTCTTTCTGCAGGGCTAACCCCCTGCTAGTCTTTCAGTGTAGGAGAAAAAACAAAATATAGACAGAACTGCAGCTAATTAGTCCTGAGTCTCCCTGGAAAGCTAGTGTTTGGACAAAGGCTGAGAACAGGAGCCACGGGGCTGAAGTGATTCAGTTTCATTTTATTTAAGGAATTTGGAAGATTTCATTAGCTTTTAATGAAATATATCTTTGTTTTCCTTTTAAAAAAAACTGTCAGTTCACTCTCATAGTTGATTGAAAAACTGTTTTAGGGACTAGCCTATAAAAATAACCTCATTTAGTACTTTTATCATTTCCTGTTGATTAGTAAGAGCAAAACAAGATACTTATTGCCCACAGTAATATACCAATGAAAAAAACCTTTAGTCTGTTACTATATATATATTATATATAATACATATACACACACACATATATATACACACATATGGGAGATACTTGAGATATGGTGAAAACTGATATCTAAATGAAAACGCAAGTTATTATACTATACAACGTGCATGTAATGTTAACATTGCCATTTTGCTGATTGAAATAAACTTTATAAAAAAGCATCTTAAAAGTATATTGTATGAGCTGGGCAGTGGTGGCGCACACCTTTAATCCCAGCACTCAGCAGACAGAGGCAGATGGATCTCTGAGTTTGAGGCCAGCCTGGTCTACAGAGTGAGTTCCAGGACAGCCAGGGCGACACAGAGAAACCCTGTCTCGAAAAACAAAAATAAGCAAACAAAAAAAGTATATTGTATGCCTATACTTAATGCAGAATGCATTTTACTGCCACACAAAGCTTCTATTTGCTATATGAACTTTTGGTGGTAGATGCATGTGTATGACAGAATGCACCCACGGAGTATGTGCATGTATCTTCAAGAGGCAGGCCCAAGCAAGGCCTCTCGATGACTTGTGCTAAAGATGGTGCAGGAGTGCTACTAGGGCCACAGCAGGAGCCCTGGAATATGGCTTGCAAGAGATGCTGTCTGGAGCTGCTTTAACGGGCTAAACAGCTCCAAATGTAGCTTCATATCGCAGACTCTGTGCTCTTTGTGAGACTAATTGACTTTGCTGTAGAGTTTTGGCAAAGCTCTTATTATTTTTACTACATTTTCCTTTTTAATAATGTAAAATTGAACCAACTTCTAAAATTCAAGTCCTGGTTTATGACTTTGTTAGCCCTTCCTTCACCAAATTAATGACCCACTAGGCTGGACAGCCAAGAATGCTGAGCGCTCTGGGCATTTGTTAATTGGTTGTTCGTTGGACTATATATGAGGGAAAATTATTGCTACTATAAACTGAAGAGTGTAAAGGAAAAGTAGCTATATAAATATGGAAGTGGAGCGGGCAGGGAAGCGGGTGATATTAGCACCGTGTTTTGCTTGAAGGTTTCCCCGGGGTGACTACAAATTCTTACGGTGCAGCAGACCACATCGTAACTCGGAAACGCATCTTGGAAACTCCTGGATTTGTTGTTTTGGGTTTGTTCGTACAGCCCTCGTGGCAAACCTTCTTTTGTTTCTTAATAAAGATATGGGTCCACACAGCACAAGATAAGTAGTGAGATCCATTTCACTTTGAAATTTGCTGCAAAAGTAGGTGGACTCTCTTAAGGGAGAGTAATTAGGAAGAAATAAGAATTCCAAGACTGGAATTCCTGGCCCTTCAGGAATGTGAGGTGGACATGAATCCTACTTCTTTAGGCCTGACATTCCATGGAAGTTTCCCTTGGAATGTTCTGGGAGGAAAGCTCAGACCCTGAGACAACCCTGAGCTCACAGTCCTGGTCTGCCACTGTTCTCACCCAGGGCTTGCTCCGGGTTCTTCCGTCAGGCATAGGCTGCTTTAGTGTTTCAGGCTTGGGAGGGGACCCAGGGTCTGGTTCATGTTGCAGAGATTTCCAACAGTATCNGGTGATCCGCTATTAGCTGAGCTCCATTCAGAGGGTAACAGAGACCTGAGAGGCTGCAGGGCTCATTACCAATTCCCTGGGCCATCCGGTTCCCTGGCAGAAAGGCTTCCGACGAATTTGTGTTGCAAATTGAAAACATTCTGACACCAGCAGCGAGTCCCAAAGATGTTTACCTTCACGTTGCCAAGGCAGGCTTTGGCATGTGCATGCTTCCAGTTCAGGGACAGCACTTAGGGTTCCCTCGGTTGCTGGGGCTGGTGTCATGATGGCATCAGTCTCAAAACCAGAAGTGAAGTGAGAAGTGAAGGTTTCCGGGGATTCTGGCCTGTGTGTGAAGAACTTCTTCAGCGAAGCCTGAGATAGAACTTTGGATAGACATGGTTGGCATACACATATATAATATATGATTACATATATAATAAGTACAGNTACCCGGGAAAATCATCCCATTGGTGATGTCCTTTGGTACATGAGGAAACAGGTCCAGTTTAGCTAGCGCTTCCCTAAGAACACCCTTAAGGACAGCATTATCACTGAATCAAAAAGCTAGATGCAGCTGCCTGCCTATAATCTCAGCACTCAGGAGACAGAGAGACAGGGAATCCCTGGAGCTAGTGAACTGCCTTCAGTGAGAGACCCTGGGTCAGTCAATGAAGTGATGAGGAAGACACCAGATGTCAACATCTGGCCTCTACATGCACACATGCATGCACACATGTGCAAACCCTTACATATGAACACACATATATCACACATGTACCTTACACATATGAACATGAATACACACATACATCTATACACATACGCATGCATACCCACATTTGAATGCATGTACACATGCTTGCATGCTGCATATATGAACATACACTTCACCTGTAAACACATACATATATATGCATATGCAAATGCATTCATACCCCTGCATGTGAACACATATGCTTGCACAGATGTGTGCAAGCACATTCCCAGATNCAAAAATACATATTCACAAGCTTGCATACACATGTGCATGCACTCCCATACATGTGAGCACACATACACACATGCATATGGATATGCCTGTACATACCACACGTGAACACACATGCGTGTGTGCACTCCATGTGTGAGTATACACCTATGCATGCATACCACACACATACACATGAGAGAAAAAACTTAGGTTTTCTTAGATGCTTCCTGCTTTCTCAGGTCTGGGCTTAGGTATAACAGTTGCTAATGACTTAGATGTATAAAATAAAGTATTAGATAAATTAATCCGTATGTTNCTGCTGATACTAGAACATTGAGATGGAACCGCAAACGAAAACTAGTTTTTGAGCCTTGGTGCTTGGTGATATCCACTGACTTTCTGAAAGTCTCATTGCACGTGGTTCTTCTCTTTGGTCAGAGCAACAGTATGTGTTTTAATCTGGGCTTAAAGCAACATTCTGTCCTGACGCTTCGCTCTGCACAGGAGTGGGGTACAGAAGTGCCATAGCAGAGACCGAGTGAGGAAAGCCTGGGGTCCATTTTGGTAAGGTTTACTCTTTGGTAAATTGTTTTCAATTCAGTGTCTCTTTTAGAGTCGAATGTGTGAACTTAACACTGTATGTCATGAAATCCAAGTACCGCTCAGAGATCAGACAAGCATTCTAAGTAAGTCCGATAGAGAAACGTAACCCACAGTGAATTGGGGGTTAGAAGGACATTAGGTTTTCTATGGCTACCAAAGGAAAGGGAAGGCGGCTTTGATCAGGACAGATAGTCAAATCCCAGTGGAGGCAGCTCACTACACAGAAAGCTTCCCAGAGTCCATAAGTCAAGGGATCTTTGCTAAATGGGTCCCTCAGCCTGGTGTGTATACGAGGAACCGCGACACTAATGAGTGTCCTAATGACATCTGCAAGAAATGAGCAGCACTGGAGTGAACACTCCCAGGACTTGGGAGATGGATCAGAAGCTCAGTCCTAGCAAGGACAGGCTCCCAGAGGCAATTTAACAAGACTAGAGACAGGAGAGGAGAGGAGGAGGGTCTCAAAAATGAGGCAACAGAATGTTTCCCAAAGAGACCAGAAAGAATTTAGGACTAGGGCCAGAGAGACTCAGTAGGTAAGCATGCTTGCTGTCTGAGGCCTTGAGTTAGATCTCAGAGATCCACATGGTGGAAAGAGAGCTGACTTCTGTAAGTAGTTCTCTGACCACGCACACACACACACACACACACACACACACACACACACCTGTCTCTTATACACATCTAGATGTGTATAAGAGACAGCACACACACAGAGTGGCACATGTATGTCCCCTCACACAAAACCAACAGATAGCTGTAATTATTTATTTATTTTTGTGTGTGTGGTTAAAAAACAAAACAAAACTCAGGACTAACTTACAGTCCCCAAATGACTTCTTTTTGTAGAAAGGCAACTCCAAACACTCTTCTTGGAGGTGAGAGAACTGCTGGAGTAAGCAACTTGCTGACTTATAGGTGATGTTTATTCTCCACTAAGTTGGCACATCATAAAATTTGACCTGGGCCACTTTGATGAAGTAACTCTTGAGAAAGAAGAATTTGCTGGTTCTGCCCTCAGGATAGCTGCTATCTAGAGNGATCACTAATGGAAGGGCGTGGCCCTGGAGGACTCGGATTCTCTTCTAGCTCACCCAATGCCTGGGCACTTCCTTAAAAAAATTAGTTTTGGACACCAATGGGTTTGAAAGCTAAAACACAGGCATCGCCCAAGTTGATCTTACGGTCTCTAGAACCATGTATGTTAGCTTCTGCTAGCTAGCTGTGTTGTCAAGGATATGGACTTTAAACATGCTGTCTTGAGGATGCTGGATAAGTCAGTATCAAAAGATGTTGGTGTGACTGAGTGGGTCTTACAAGAGCATCTGGAAGGGGGATAACTTTTGAAAAGGCCAATAGGAAGGACCCAGGAAGGAGAGCCATGGCAAGGATGCCCTGAGCAAAGGCATGAAGCTAGAGTCCAATAAACCAGAGGGCAAGGGTGGTGGGAAGGTTCCCTGGCACTTCCGCTTGTCCTGGCTTTCCCTCTCATGTGGATTACTTGGCATAAATCAAGCAGCTGACAGACATCCATCGGCTGAAGCTANCCTGAAAGACTGACACTCAGTAGTTAACGTTCTACCAACCCAATTACAAGGGCTGATTATTATACAGTTTAGGAAATGAGAAACGAGAAAGCCTTTGGAGTCTGCAGCTGCCTTACGTTGATTTCTCAGATGGTCATTCCCACCTCCAATGGCCTCTTTCTTGTAGGGTCTTTATCAAAGCTTTGGGTAGAGTTTTCTGTGAGGCAAACCTTGGCGACATTTCTTCAAAATTTTTTAAAGTTACATTTATTTGTGTGTGAGTGTGTGTGTGTAAGTACACACGTGAGTGCTGTTGCATGTATGTGGAGGTCCAATGGCAACTCTCGGGAGTTGGTGTTCCCTTCTTCTATTTTAACGTGGGTCCCAGGACTCATGTTGGCAGGGTTTGGTAGCAAACACTTTCACCAGCTGTGTCATCTCATAGACCCTGGGGACATGTATTCCTAGTCATTCTTCACTTTAGTGGGTCACAGAGTCAGTGAGTCTTGGAGACTTTATTATTATAAGCCATGGGAGAGCACTTGCCTAGCATGTGCCAGGCCCTGAGTTCGATCGCCAGCATAGAAAACAAAACTAAAACTACTCAGTGACATGACATGAAAAGGGTCACCTTGAGGACTGTGTGAGTTTTCTGAGAACACATATATGAGTGACATATGGAGGTGAAAAAGGGGGACACTGAGGTCAGACCAGACTCCATACTCCCTCATGTCTTAGCTGTGTCTAGAGCCACCAACAACTGTCCTTTGCAGACAAAGGACAGTATTAATCCTTCTATTCATGCCCAACTCTAAAGGGGATAATTGCATTTTGTCTCCTGAAATTCCCTAGGGTGCTGGCATATGGGGGACAGTTACCACGTTTATCCCCATTCAGCTGAGGATTTCCAGANGGACAGTGTGTGCACCTCATGGTTTGAGTCATTCCCAGTACACAGGTCAGATCCAGACTCTTACTGTAAAGTACACTGGGCAGTGTTCCAAACCCTAGTTCATTGGAGCACAGTGGTATTATTTTTTAAATTTTTAATTAATCAATTCTTTTCTTACATTTATTTATTGTGTGTGTGGGCACACTTGTGCCATGGTCTATATGTGGAGGAGTTGATTCTCTCTTCTTCCATGTAAATTCTGGGATCAAATTCAAGTGGTCAGCCTTGGCTACAAGCACCTGTATCCCATGAGCTGAATAGTCTACCCCTACTGTGGTGTTCTTGACTGTCCTGGTGTGATTGATTGCACTAAAAAAACAAAACGCCAGCCTATTTTAGAGTAATTATTAGTTATTTTGTGTTAGGTTACAAAACTCAAAGCAAACACATAGTTTCAGAGATACTGTCTTTCTGNTTTTTAAATAATTTGTCTATTTTTATTTTACATGCGTTGGTCTTCACCCTCATGTATGTCTGTGTGAGGGTGTCAGATCCCCCAGAACTAGAGTTACAGACAGTTGTGAGCTGCTCTGTGGGTGGTAGGAATTGAACCTGGGTCCTCTGAAAGAGCAGCCAGTGCTCTTAACTCCTGAGACATCTCTCCAGCCCCTCAGAAACACTATCTTAATTAAAACTAACTGAAATTCTATATTCCAATCCCTAAACAACTCAGTTTTGTTCCCTGATATGTGATTATTATTTTTTAAAATATCACTGATTGAAATACTAACCAGTTTTTAACAGGTTTGTTTAAATTCCCATAATCAGTCTTTGCTAATGTCAGGAAAGCCAGCCAACTTAGAATGAAACCTAGTGAACACGCAAGACACTTCTTAAAAATTTTTAAAATAAGATACTAAAAGGATCATTTCAATTCCCCAAGGGAATTAGCTAAGCCCAGGGAAAATTTTGCTTTAATAATGGTTTGCAAGCCATCCTCAACCTTTACTATACCGGTAATGAAACTGTAGCCATGGAGTGGTGTGTGCTTAAACACACCGGACGGCTCCAGCACATGAGCAGAACCTGAAAGAGGGGACTCGTTCACCACAGGAGCGACTGAAGTGGTTTAATAATTATGTTATTTCAAGGAGGACAAAAAGATCTGCCTTAAGTAGATGGGGAAGGGCAGGGCTGAGAACTAGAACTTTCTATCTTCCGCCGTCTGCTAGNGGGACCACTAGTGGGAATGGTCTATTAACTAATTGATCTGCTAGGCTCAATAGAAAACTTCGAAGGCAGATCAAAGGGTGTTCCCAGCTACAAAGGGCAGCAGTGACCTTGGGCCAGATGTTTTCTTTCCAACTCTGTCACGCTTGATGACTGCAGAGGAGGGCTGAATCTGGCCAGAAGCCTTATCCGTCCTTACACTGGTTCTAAAGACAAGGGCTGCGTGTGTGCACCGCGTGCTGGCAGGTATACACATCCATGCCCGACAAAGAGGCCAGAGCACCCCCGGCACAGAGAGGAGGATTAGCCAAGAAGCCAGAATGTTGTTTCTCTTTATTTATTTGCGAAGTGAAGAGGCTTAAGGAATGTGCTGACTGCCAACTCTTCAAAACATTCCCGTGCCTTAACTGTTGTACAGTNTCTGTCTGTTACAGTAAAATGAAGGCTACCACAACATTAGGTTCATCTTCTACTCTATCTTTTTTTTTATGTTTAGAATGATAGTCAGAGCAAATAATCCAAACATGAAGCAAAAACATTATTTTAGATTAAAAAAAAATCTACTTATCTAAACATGAAGTAAAAAAAAATTAGATTTTAAAAAATTTGCTTTTTTAACACGTGTATAGTCAATTCTCTCTTTACACCGTCTGAGTTCTGAAGATGGGACTGAGGGCATCAGGCTTGATGACCATGCCTTTACCGCTGAGACATCTCGCTAGCCCACAAACAGGATGTTGTTTTTATTCATTACCCTGGAATTGTTCGTTTACATGTGTTGCTCATCTGTTTTATTTATAGTTCTCATTGTGTTTGTGTATCTGTGAGTGTGAGTGTGCCTGTGGATGTCCAGAAGAGGGTGTCAGATTCACTGGAACTGGGATTACAGCTATTTGTAAGTTGCCTGCACACTAAACTTGGGTCCTCTGGAAGAGCAGTGAGTGTTCTTAACTACCAAGCTTTCCCTCTAACCCTGTTTTCAAACATCTGGATAAGCCATTATTTATGAATGTTTAGACATTTCTTTGAAATGTTAATTTATCAATACTTCTTTATCATGTATGTTCAAAGATTCCTACAGTCTGAAATATTTTGAAAAATGACATGTTTAAAATGATCTTGATGTGGTTAGTTTGGTCTGGTTCATGGTCTTTTTAAAAATNCCAAGTTTCATTCTCTAGTGATTATATATATCACCTACTCTGTTACTACATCTGATGGGTGGAAGTACCAAGGCTCAGGGATGCTCAGATGGAATTAGTTAGCCTGAGACAATTCAACTCCTGTAGAAAGCTTCCACAAAACATGTGGATGTTTGCATATTAGTGACGTCTCAAATTCTCTGCAGTGATAAAAATGTAGCTTCTTAAAATGACATTTATGTATATATGTATGTATGTGTGTATGTATATGTGCATACACTTGTGCCATGATGTACCTGTGGAAGTCAGAGGACAAATTTGGGGAGCTAGTTCTCTCCTTTACCATGTAGATCAAGGTATCAAACAAGTAGTTAGGCTTGGTGGCAAATGCGTTTAGCGGATGAGCCATCTCACAGGCTCTGAAACATAGGTTTTTATTTCTTCTTTAAAGATAGGCTTTTCCCCCAATTAAAATACGGCTCCTCACTATCTTTGTATGTATTTAAAATGAATAATTATTAAATAATGTATTGATTGTATATGTATATTAGATAATTACCAAGTATGTAATTAATAGATAATGTATGAACATATATGTGTGTGCATGTGTTCAGATGGTTTCCTGCAAATGTAATTTGACAGAGTAGAAGGAAGAAAAGGTGAAGACAGTCCCCAAGGATGAATTCTACAGACTAACTTCTGCCCAGTGTCTTCTTGTTCAGGATGTGCACAGGGCCTGTCAACCAACCTTTAACCTTCCCAAAGTCCCTCTAACATGACTGGAGTCATCAACTGTCCATTGTCTGTTTATGCATAAATCTAGCTTAAATCATAGCAAGGCTGGATGTGGGGATCACAGTGTGTGGATAGCCATGATAGATAGAAAGCAGTGGGCCTACACAAGAAGCAAATAGATTCTTGGCATAAGGCTGGAGATACTCCAATATTGGAGTCTTTAGGACAAAGGGCAGGCAGGGTCTGAGCACTCACCAGTGTATACTGGAGGTTCAGGACTCAGGATTGGAGACACCCTTCCTTAGCAAGCACGTCCCTCTCTTTTCCTTCTTGACTGTATGATTTCGTTGTTGACGTGGGTCTATTGGGACAAGTGGAACAAAGCCAGATGATGTCTACAGACACCCAACATTGGAAAGTAAGACAGCATAGACTGGGTGTGATACAGCAGTGGAGTCCTAACAGTTGGAAGGCTGAGGCACAGTATCTCAGAAAGTTCAGGGCCACCCTGGGCTCCATAGATAATGAATTGAAGGCCAGGCTGGGCTGCCACAGCTGGATCANGTGCACGCCTTTAACCCCAGCACTCAGGAGGAAGAGGTAGGTAAATCTCTGTAAGTTCAAGGCCAGCCTGGTCTACAAGCCTAGTTCCAGGACAGCCAAGGCTATGCAGAGAAACCCTGTCCCTAGGGAGGGTGGGGAGGGTAGGGAGGGCAGGGCAGATACTGGGCCTGATGACAAAAGCTAGGCATGACCCAGGGCCTGCCCAGCAGAGGCTGGGAGAAAGCAGCTTGCCCAGGTACAGCTGTGCCAGTGTTTTTTGTGCCTGAGGCATTCCAGGGGAGGTCTGGATTGCCAGCCCTGTAGAAGAGGGAACCTTGACTGTCAACATGCCCACTCAGCCAGTGTTTGCAGTGANCCTCCTCATGTGCAAGGATGAGGTGTATTACCTGTACAGATCAGATGTGCCCCTTCAGTCATAGATACAACGCTGGGTATCAAAGGATGCCGATTTCTTGAAAGAACAGGATTGATGTGAGAAAACAGATGAGCTGGTTCTGAGGAAAGAAAATGCAGTTATAGTTTGGGAAATAAAAAAATAACTTTAAAACATGTTTTTAGCCAGATTGTGCATGTCTGCAATACCAGCAGGGCTGAGGCAGAAGGGTTGCCTGTCTGATGCCAGCTTGAGCTACAAAGTGAGACCCTGGCTCAAAACAAACAAGCAAGAGAGGCAAAGGCAGGGAGGAAACCCAGAAAATTCTTTTTAGACTTCTCAGGACAAATCAAATGGTAGATATCTTTGAAATAAAGTTGTTATGACTGAAAATAATCAGAATAAGAGATGCTCCTGGTAATTAAAATATAATTGGTTAAAGAAAAAGAAATTCACCAGTTGCGTGGAAAATTATATTTAATGTGGTCGAAGACAAATCTTGGAAGGAAAACTTACTTCCATCCTATAAACAAAAACAAAACAAAACAAAAGCCCCCACCCACAAGAACACCCCAAAAAACCACCACCATCACCAACAAAAAACAAACAACAACAAAACAACAGATAAATAGAAGTCAACAAGCAGTTAGAGGCTAGAATCAGAACCTAATACTCACCTACTAGGGAAGAAACAAGCGTCGGAGAAGTTGAAATGGGTAGAATTACCTACGCAGTAGATGAGACTTACCTAAGGGCACAGGGAACTTCAGNAGGAAAAGTCCACTTGATCAGGGTTTCTTAAGCTTTTCCCACTAGAATGAAATTTTTCTTGCTAGAATTTTCTACCTCATCTGTATAGGTAGATATCTGAATAAAACACTTCCTCATGTAAATCTTAGAGAAACTTCGAAAACAATCCTTTCGTGTACGTATAATTTTGCCATTTGTTAAAGAAGGCCAATTTGCTTACTAGTGAGATAGATGTACTTGTTTGTTTTTACATAAGTTATATCTTGGCTGAGTATTTGGGACATTGGATAGAGTATTGGAGGACACAGAATTTCCTCAAAGCTTTCTGAAGTTGATCAATATTTTGATTTTATGATCATCAATGTCAAGAGCAACACTTCACCTAAAATGGTACAAAATGTTNGGCACACAGTTAGGGACACTTCAGAAATGGTTAGAAAATCCATCTAAGTCCAAAGCCAAAATGCACTGAGTGATGTTGAAAGAAACTTCAGCCAGCAACTCCAACAGCTTGTGGTGATATATTGTGTTCTCTAATAAACTTGTCTGAGGATCAGAGGACAGAGCCAGCCACTAGATTAGACATAAAGGCCAGACAGTGGTGACACACACCTTTAATCCCAATACTAGGAAGCACACATGCCTTTAATCCCAGGAAGTGACAGCAGGGCAGAGAAAGGTATATAAGGTGTGAGGNGACAGGAACTAAGGCAGGTCAGCTGAGATCCTTTCGGGTGAAGACTCAGAGGATTTCAGTCAGAGGATTCGTGGAGTTGGTGAGATAATAGGTGATGGCTGTGGCTTGCTCTGCTTCTCTGATCTTTCAGTTTTTACCCCAACATCTGGTACCGGGTGTTTTATTAAAAAGACCATCTAAGATTTGAACAACAAACAGCAATTTCTGAAACCAAACAATCTGACATAATACAATCCAAAGATAGATGAGTCTGATAACCACATACCGAGGAATGATGGTAGGAGAATACCATGAGCTGCTATTTCCCATAATTAAACCATTATTTGGTCCACAGCATTCCGACAAAGTAAAGGCATTCTCAGACTGCAAATTCTTAGAAAGCTGAACACCCATGCACCCTATATGAAAGAATAATACTCCAGAGGATATTGAGCACAGCAAAGATGGATGAAGGGAGCCAGACAAAGTGCACTGAGCACGACCAAGAAGCCTGAGACATTCTCTTTAAAGAACAGTGGTTTGTGACAGAGAGCTGTTCGTTTTTCTTTCTCTGTAGACTCTGTTATGTTATTTAATTCTGCACAGAGTGGTATTTATATAACTACAGTGTTGTAAGTACAGCATTGTTAGATGATGATAATTCTAGAATCAGTGACCCTGGTGGCATTGCCATAATTGCTAAGTAATATAAATGCTGAAACCTTGGCAATAGAAAAAGAATGTAATGAAATTAGACAATAAGGCAGGAATGGTGGTAGCAAACAGGTAATTAAAAATTTCCCTAAATTTTTTTTACGCAAGGTGCCCCCCAAAGGCTTGTATGCTTTAGTCTCTGTCGCCAGGTGGTACTACTGTGAGGTGATGAGACTTTTAGAAGACAGAGCCTGATGGGAGATCATTAGGTTATCAGGGTGTGTCCTCTGACCTCTCCTTGCCATTTTTGCTTCCCAGCATGAGGGGAGCAGGTTTTTCTGCCACAGTCTCTCACCTTAATACCCTATGTCACTGAAGGTTGGAAACAATGGTGCCAACTGATCATGAACTGAAATCTCCAGAAAGTGTGAGCCAGAATGATTCTGTCTTTATCAGCTGTTTTACTATAGTGCTAGAAAGTTAATATACACGAGTAGACCGACCCAGATTGGAATTCTGTCTTTACTGATGACAGACTGCACAAGCTTGGGCAAGTTGCTTCATGTGTATACCCTCAGTTTACTTGTCTGTGGCAGGAGGGTTACTGTAGTTCCCATCTTCTCAGATATTGAGCAGCTTGCCTAGCATCTACTAAGAAACCAGTTTGGAGCTTTCAGTAAGTATGATAAAGTGCTACCCTACCAAGGGCTGATCAGTCAGAGAGGAGGAGATAGAGTGACTCCTCGTAAAACGGAATGGGAATCATTTCCCTACATCTCCCACATTTGCATAAAAATTTCCCTAAGTGCCAGGAGCAAACAGAAGGGAAAAAAGTGGCTTCCTTCACCTTGTGTCCTTGAAAACNAAGAATGCGTCGAATGCGTCAAAAACAGCCTCAAAGGGAAGGTCGTAGAAGAACTTTTGTGTTTATGGCTCTCCCATGTACTTTCACATTTAAGGAGAAATGTGAAACTTTACATGCGACATTGGGATTGTCCCAACTTNTTTTATGGTATGCTATTATTCTTGGGTAATCACAGGAGGCAGGTAGGGGAGCAGGGACACATGACAGAGATGAGAAAAGATGGAGGAAGAGGAAGAAAGGGAGAATGAAGTGGAGGAAAGGGAAGGGAAAGAAGAAAGAAAGAAAATGAATGGAGACAAGGAAAGGGGGAAATTTCTTATAGACATAGACAGGAAGTTTTCTTGTAGTGTTTCATTTTAAACTTTCTTGTTCATAGACTAATGTAGTTCCAGAGCCACAGAGTTAAAAGTTACTAAGCTCAAATTTCTCTTAAAAGATGGAAAGGACTGAGGGCTGGAGAGATGGCTTAGTGGTTAAGAGTATTGGCTGCTCTTCTAGAGAATCTGAGTTCGATTCCCAGCACCCACATGGTGCCTCATAACCACCTGTAACTCCAGATTCTAGGGAATCTGATATATTTGTCCTGGAGGAATTTATAATTTCAATTTGGGAAGACAGATTCCCCAAGAAAGAGTGGCTTAGAATACCAGGTGGGGTGTAGCTAGGAGGCAGGGCAATGTGTACTGTCAGGCTAGTCACAAGTAGCCTGGTAGGGTAGGGGATCACTTGGAGATCAAGAGGGATTTTGGAGGAGCAGGTGGCTCACCCAGCCGACAGCCACCTTTTCCCACATAATACAGAAATGGCTTTTACGAGGCGTGAAGATGGAACAAATATGACAAGGTTAACACTTAACTGGAGGCTGAGAAAGTGGCTCTGAGATGAGCCAGCTCCAATTTTAGGTGTGAAGGTTGTGACACTTTCAATTTTTTTTCCAGGTAGTATGAAAATGCTAAACTAGTCTAAAGTTCAATAACTAGACAGGCAGCCTGGTTAACCAAAAACAAACAACAATGGCAAAACCTACCTGTGGCTGTTTTAATGAGAATGTGGTCCCCTGTTGGTGGAGCTGTGTGGGGAGGTTTAGGAGGTGTGGCTTTGCTAGAGGAAGTATGTCATTGGGGGTGGGCTTTGAGATTTCAAAGCCTTGTGACATTCTCAGGGCAAGTGATCTCTCTCTGCTTCCTGCTTGAGACTCAAGGTTTTGAGTTCTCCACTGCTCTCCAGCCCCACAGCTGTCTGCAATGGTGCCTCCCATCCAGGATGGTGATGGACTATTTATTACCCTCAGGAACCAGCAGCCCAAATAAACCCTTCCTTCTATAAGTTGCCTTCATCATGGTGTTTTAGCACAGCAACAGAAAAGGAACTAATATGCCATCCAGTTCTGCTAACCTTGAAAACTCAATCAGCAGATTCAAAGTATGCTACAGACAGGATGGAAAAAAAAATCTTTCACCTTGGACCCTTCAGAAGGGATGAGCTAGGACAGGAATTTTGCTCATCTTTTTATCTCAAAGCACAAAGGCTAAAACAGACTGCATTTCTGGCTAGGTGGTGAGATGTTCAGGGAAACTTGGCTCAGGATCCTGGATCTTGAAGAGAGCAGTTAATCACCACGTATGCTGAAGTGGAAGAGGACTGTTTGCCAGGGCCAGCAGAGCACTAAGTGAGAAGAATGTTCTGGAATGGCCATCTACCTCCCTGTGCCTGTTTGCTGTGTTTTCCAAGCTATGCTCACCCCCCCCCCCAAAAAAAAGCAACATTAGGGGCTGTCAAGATCCTGTCACCTGTACTAGGATCACACTGATGGCAGATGATGATTCCTGGTGAGTAATGGCTAGGTATCTCATTAAGAGAGAAGAGAGATGACCCTTGCTCATGAGTACTCTAACACCACGGGTTAATCTCGGAGAAAGCAGGTATGGTTGGGTCTGTCAGTATTTATCTTTCTTGTTTTTAAATTGCCAGAAGTCATTTATGGAGAGTGTCTGAGCCTTTCTCTTGGGAGATATTCTAGTCCTCGGCACTCCCTTCTCAGAACCCCACCCCTGCGTAATCACCTTAGCAGGTAGCCAAGGTTACTCCAAGCCTTGTTTCTTAGAATGGATCGTGTGTGGTGTGTGTGTGTGTGTGTGTGTGTGTGTGTGTGTGTGTGTGTGTATACAATCTTGGGTATCAGTTTTCCTCTTCTACCATGTTTGAGGCAGAATTCTCTTTGTAGTTTACTTCCGAGTACACCAGGCTACTGGTTTATGAGCTAGCTTCGGTAGATTATTCATGTGCATAGCACTATACCTGGCTTTTACAGGATTCTAGGATTCTAAGTCAGGTCCTCATGCTTGGACGGCAAGCTCAGTTATACCCACTGAGCTATGTCTTTAGTTCAGAGCCCACTTTGTTTATAAAANAAAATATTGCCGGTTTTTTAGTTTATTTTCGTCTCCTTGTTAAACTGATTTTTATTCTAGACAGGTTTTGGAGGTGGATGGCAGAGATGGGGGGTTGGGGTGGGTGGGGGTAGGTGGGGGGGAGGGTTAGAATGAAATCATAAAAGCACTCCAGTGCTGACTCCTTAATGGCCTAGTGACTCTGGCGTGTCCTACAGGTTTCTAGGCAGGTTTGTACAGCACATTTTCTCTCCTGAGAAGGGCCGTCTTCCCTGCTTCCCAGCCCACCCTGGGGCTCCTCTTTAGAGCTCCTGCTTCCCACAGACATCTCCTCCCATAGAGTGGATGGCCCAGACCCAGATGTCTGTGTATTCAGACGTTGGTCCACCTCTGTGGGGCCTCAGTTAAATTGTTTGCATCTCATTAGGTTAATCCCTCAGCGGCTGATTTACCCTAGTTTACGGTTTGGACAAGTGTACCCTAAAAGGTCATCAGCTAAAAGCCTGGTGACCAGCTTGTGCTGTGGGAGGTGTGGGGGCCTTGTGGCAGGAAGTTAGATCGTTGGAGGCTCACCTTCAAAGGGGACGTTGGGACCTTGACCCCGACACTTTCCTCTCTCCTTTTGTTTCTCGGCTGTCACTTAGTGAGCTGCTTCCTCTGCTACACATTCCTGCCGTGATATATGACCTTGCCACAGATGTGCAACCAACCACAGGCTGGAATCTCCAAAACACGAAGCAAAATCAACCTCGTTTTTCATTTTCTTTTTCCTTTTCAGGAGGAGAGGGTTTCCTCTGGTGGCCCAGCTGGCTTCCCACTTTCCCTGCTCTGGCCTCAGCCTCCCTGGGCTGGGATCGTAGGTAAGCATTGTCACCCTCAGCTCTCTCTTTTTACCTCCATTTATCAGGGATTTATTTCAGTAGCACAAAGCTGACAAAGACACGGAGTAAAAATGTACCCGTGGGCAGACTAGAGAAGCTAGTACAAGCCTTTCAGACGGTTTGGGAATTAATGATTATGCACATTAATGTGCACATTAATGTATATGCAGTGTGNATGTGGACTAGTTTATATACATGAGTGCACAACCTTCAGTAAGTCACTAAATCTCCCTGGCCTTACTTTCTAATCATTTGGAAATGAATTTGAGAGCTGCCAACTGACATTTGCTTGGCTATCCACTCAGAGTCTAAGCCAAAGGAGTCAAGATTTGGAAAAAGATGCCTTCTTCTTTATTTTGAGTTAGTTTCTCCGTAAATGAAGCCCTCAGTGACTCTGCACTCAACTGAAGTTCTCTGCATGAAAGGCATACGCTCCTTTGTCAGGGAGACCCCCTAGACCTCACCCTGGCAAAGGGATACCCCGAGGAAGACGCTTTCAGAAAGGAGGGGAAGGCATCGATCACAGGTGCTGCTGTTCCTCAGGTGGCCACTCCTGACACTTCCTTATTTTTAAATATCGTTCATTAATTTATTTACTGGTACTAGAGACGAGTGATTCTCCTCCTCCTCCTCCTTCTCCTCCTCTTCTTTTTCTTCTTTTTTATTTTCTGAGACAAGGTTTCTCTGTGAGGCCCTGGCTGTACTGGAATTCTCTCTGTAGACCAGGCTGGCCTTGAACTCACAGAGATCCACCCACAGAGAGTGCTGGGATTAAAGGCATAAACCACCACCTTGTGGCTAACTTTTCCCTCTTAAAACTAGCCAGTTACATGCCTTTTCTTAGTAACTGCCCACAAGATCATTGCATGACAGATGTTTGCCTCCAATGTCAAAAACAGACAACGTAAAGTAGAAAAACCAGGTTCCACAACAACCCCTCAAGTAGCTGCTCTACACCAGAGAGTCACATGGCTCCCTCTTGCTCGCAGTCCCCTGAACGCTTACTCTTTGTCTCCATAGCTTCAGTTTTCTTACAAAAGGCCTGGTGTGACAGTGTGTGTGTGAAATGCCAGCACCGTGGAGGTGGAGGCCAGCCTGTGCTCTAGAGTCAACTCCATCTCAACAAAGAAGAAGGAAGAGGAGGAAANGAGGANGAAGTAGAGGAAAGAGAAGGAAGGGGAGGAAGTAAGAAAAAGGGAGATGAGAAAAAGGAATTTCTTGCAGACACAGACAAGAAATTTTCTTGTAGTGTTTCTGATAGATTTTCTGTACCTGGATAATAGGTTTCTCCGCTGTTCTAAAGGAAGAGGTTAAATACCCTGTAGGTGCTGGGCGATGATGTGTCCTCCACCATCNGGTTTGTGCTCAATTATAAGCTTTGGGTGGGGATTGGGGAGCTGGCGGCCTCAGAGGAGCCACCGCTGGGTGGTTTTTCTGAGAGGGAGGAATGGCNGGATCAAGCAGGGGTGAGCTGGAGATTCCAGCTGAACAGTTTCATTTTAAGCTTTCTTGTTCATAGACTAATATAGTTTCAGAGCCATAGAGTTAAAAGTTACTAAGCTCAAATTTCTCTTAAAAGATGGAAAGGACTGGGGGCTGGAGAAATAGCTCAGTGGTTAAGAGTGCTGGCTGCTCTTCTAGAGGAACTGGGTTTGATTCCCAGTTCCCACATGGAAGCTCACAACCACTTGTAACTCCAGATTACAGGGAATCTGNTGCATTCTTCTGGCCTGTGCAGGCACCAGGTACACAGGCGGTGCATAGATGACACACATACAGGCAAAAACCCAAAGGTATAAAATAAAAAGGTTTTGGATTCAATCCCAGGACTCAGGACAGCACTTGCGACAGACGACAGACAGACAGACAGACAGACAGACAGACAGACAGACACACACACACACACACACACACACTCTGAGGCGAGGGAGACAGAAAACTGAGATTAAAAAAAAAAAAGATTAATCAGATTAATCCAGAGGCTGGAGAGATGGACCAGAGGTAGAGAGCACTTGCTACTTTTGCAGAGGACCCAGGTTTGGTTCCCAGCACCCTCTTTGGATGGCTCACAACCACCTATAATTATAATGGATCTGATGCTGTCTTCTGGCCTCTCAGGACATTTGCATACATGTGGTGCACACCCAGACAACCATACACACATACACACAAACAAAAATGCAAGTAAAAATTTAAGAAGATTAATACATAGGAAATGAACTCCTCCCTGGTAACAAATATATGTGGCAAATATTTATTATTTATTTATAGTGTATTAACAATTACTTCATTAATTATCGAGGATTGATAATATGCCAGGCCTGGTGCTGGACTAGAGCTGGTCGGAATGGTGGCCCACTTCCTGGGGAGCTGCCAGCTGAGCTGGCATTTAGAACCACAGCTGCTCTTGGGAAGGGTGGATGAGAGGCTCTGGTTCAAAGGCTTTGTGTGGGTGGGCTGGGGGTGAGGGCAGGAGTGGCCCCGTGGCAGAGCTTTTGTTTGGAACACCAGGCCTCAGGGTTTGACTGCAGGCCCTGGCATGGGAGTGAGGCTAGAAAAGAGGGGTGAGTAAGAGCACTGAGTCCTTGATTAAGTCATCTGGTGTGCTTACAGCTGGACGCCTGAGTTAGCCTTGGTGAGAGCCCAGCACTCCAGGATTGGGAACCAGAGCAAGCACATCACAGAGGTGCTTGGCATAGTCAAGGCTGCCCATGGTTCTCTGACTGGTGAGAAGAGCTCAGGGCAGAGAGGTCAGCAGGACGTGGAGAGGCAGGCACGGCAGGAAAGGTCTTTTCTGTTCTACCATGTTTAGATTTTTTGGTTCGCTACCCATGACATAGGGTCTAATAAACTTTCTGAAAGGGTCCAGGTGGGAAACATGCGAGGCTTTGCAGGGGAGGTGTGTCTCTTTCACACCTTCCTTAAGAAAATACTTAAAACCCTTCACACATGTAAAAAAAACCAATCTTGTGGGGGTTGGGGGGTAACGGGAGGGGAGGAAGGAGGTGAAACTACAGTCGGTATGTAAAATAAATGAAAAAATTAAAAAAATCTTAGCTTGCAGGTAGGATTTGGCCTGCTGTTTGTTGGCCACTGAAGTTAGTGGGAGGCTCTGAGGGCTTTTAAGCAGGAAATGCCACCATTTCTTTCCAGGGAGCTGAGGGCACTGCACATTCAGGCACAGAGNGCTTGATACGACACTAGTCTTGGGCCCTGATGGTCAGATCTGAGGGTTGGAAAGATCACTCTGGTGACATGTGAGTCAGGTGAGACAGGACACCTAGAAAGCCATGGTGATAGTCCAGGGACTACAGTAAGGGTGCCAGGCTTGGGTGGTGGCCAAGACATGGCATCGAGGCTGACCTCCATTGTGTAGGAATGACAAACCAGTGAATAAGACTTTGTCCATGTGGCAGTTTGCCTCTCTCTCCTCCTTCCCACCAAGTCCAGGGGACATTCTTTGCATCTATTTGGGATGAGGCTACCAAGCGGCCGGAGGATGCTANCCTCCAGGGTCTCTGTCCAGGCTTCACTGCGCCCTGGTGAAAGACCCAAGTACCCTGAGCAGAACTCATTCATGCCACAGGCTTACCCTGCCACCTTCTGCCTCCAGCTATGGCGGCCCTAGGGACAGGCCCAACATTGTGTCTTACTAGTCACCACTAACACCTGCAANGTCTCTCCTTGCCTTTGCGATCAGTCTAATTTGCCCTTCAGTAGAAGCAGTTCCACGGAACACATGACTGCAACATCCAGATTCAGGTCTGGGGACGTGTAACTTTACTCTGAGGTCTAGGCTGCTAACCACCACAGTGTAGGGTTTTTGCTCATTTCTTTGGTTGACAAGCAAGCAGAGTTTCCTAGGTGAGGGTGGGGGGTAGCTCGGTGGCAAAGTGATTGCCTAGTGTATGTGAGGTCCTGGCTTCCATCTCTAGTGCTACAAAAAACAAAAAGGAATAGAAGAAGAGAAGTCTCCTGTTTCAGGTGGGGGAAATGGTGGGGGAGATGATGGGGGAGATGGTGGGGGAGAGGGGGACTGCGGCAGGTTTTAATTCACTTCTTATCCTCAGCTTGGGGCTGATTACATCATGCCTTCTGGTGGGAAAATGCTGCTTTCCTGCTATCCTCTCTCTGGATGTTTTGTGTCACTTAGATTTCTTATGCTGTTTACCAACCCGGCTCCCTTTTATCCCAGGGCCCATCGCCAGTCCCTTATCTGTGAGTTCTGGTC
>LZPO01027404.1:251843-269957 GCA_001675575.1 Neotoma lepida | reverse complement strand
TGTGTGTGTGTGTGTGTATGTGTTTGTGTTTCCATATGAAGCTGAAAATTGTCCTTTTAAGTTCTGTGAAGAATTGTGTGGAGTGCATTGAATTTGTAGATTGCTTTGGTAGAATGACCATTTTTTGCTATGTTATGCTTACTGATCCATGAGCATGGGAGAACTTTCCATCTTCTGATTTCTTCTTCAGCTTCTTTCTTCAATGTCTTAAAGTATTTAGTATACAAGTCTTTCACTTGTTTGGTTAGAGTTACCCCAAGATATTTTATATTTCTTGAGGCTATTGTGAAAGGTGTTGTTTCCCTTTCTTTCTCAGTGCATTTGTCATTTGTATATAGGAAGGCTACTGATTTTTGTGAGTTAATTTTGTATCCTGCTACTTTGCTGAAATTTATCAGCAGTAGGACTCCCCTGATGGAAATTTTAAGGTCACTATATATACTATCACATCATCTGCAAATAAAGATACTTTGATTTCTTCCTTTCCAATTTTTATTCCCTTGGCCTCCTTCAGTTTGTCTTACTGCTCTAGTTAAAACTTTAAGTACTATATTGCATATATATAGAGAGAGTGGACAACTTTGTTTTGTTCCTAATTTTAGTTTGAGTTTCTCTCCATTTAAGTTGATGTTGGCTATAACTTGCTGTAAACTGCTTTTATTATGTTTAGATGTGTCCCTTGTATCTCTGATATCTCCAAGATTTTTATCATGAAGGGGTGTTGGATTTTGTCAAAGGCCTTTTCTGTATATAATATGATGATCATGTAGTTTTTTTCATTTGTTTATATGATGGACCATGTTTGTTGATTTATGTCTGTTGTACCATNCCTGCATCTCCGGGATAAAGTCTTTGATCATGTTGGATGATCATTTTGATGTATACTTGGATTCCATTTGCAAGATTTTTTTTTAGAATTTTTTGTTGGGATTTCAGAGTAATTGTAGTCTTGTAAAATGAATTGAGCAATGTTTCTTCTATTTATGATTTTTGGAATAATTTNAGTAGTATTGGCATTAACTTTGAAACTCTGGTAGAATTCTGCAGTAAAACCATTTGGCCCTGGGCCTTTTTTGGTTGGGAGACTTTAATTACTGCTACTATTTCACTAGGGGTTATATATCTATTTAAATTGCTTATCTAATCTTAATTTATCTGTGGTAAGTTTTATGAATCAAGGAAAATGCTCATTTCTTTCAGATTTTCAAATTTGGTAGAGTACGGGTTTTTAAAGTATGTCCTTATGATTCTCTGGATTTCCTTGATGCTGTTGTTGTGTCCCCCTTTTCAATTCTAATTTTGTTGACCTGGATTTTACCTCCCTGCCTTTTAGTTAATTTGGCTAGTTTGGTTTGTCAATCTTACTGATTTTCTCAAATAGCCAACTCTTTGCTTCACTGATTCTTTGTATTTTTTGTTTGTTTCTATTTTATTGATTTTAGCCCTGAGTTTCATTATTTCTTGTCATCTCTTCCTTTTGGGTGTGATTTCTTCTTTTTGCTTTAAAACTTTCAAGTGTGTTGTTAGGTTACATAAAATCTCACCAGTTTTTATTTATTTTTTATTTATTTATTTATTTATTTAATGTAGGCACTTAGTGCTATAAACCTGCCTCTTAGAACTGCCTTCATTTTATTCCATTAAGTTTGGGTACATTGTGTATTCTTTTTCTGTTGGGGAATATTATTTTAAGGCATGTTACTTTTGTTTATGCTGCATTTGTTTAACTCTGTGAAGCTGTGTCTAAAACACTTGATGGTCTAGTAAAGAACTAAAAACCAATAGCAAGGCAGGAGAAAGGATAGATGAGGCTGGCAGGCAGAGAGGATAAACAGGAGGAGAAATCTGGGAGGAAAAAGAAGCAAGGAGCAAGAGAACAAGGAGAGGAGGATGCTAGGGGCCAGCCACCCAGCCACCCAGTCACCCAGCCACCCAGCCACCCAGCAAACCATGGAGTAAGAGTAAGATTTACAGAAGTAAGAGAATGGGAAAAGCCCAGAGGCAAAAAGTAGATGGGATAATCTAAGTTAAGGAAAGCTGGCAAGAAATAAGCCAAGCTAAGGCCGAGCATTTATAATTAAGAATAAGCCTCTGTGTATGATTTATTTGGGAGTTGGTAGCAGGCCTCCCAAAAGAATGAAAACAAACAACATTTTTCATTCAGTTCTAGAAAGTCTTTAATTTCAGTCTTGATTCATTTTTCATTCAGCAGTGAGTTGTTCAGTTTCCATGAATTTGTTGTTGTTGATATCAAGATTTAATCCANGATGGTCAGATAGAATACATGGTGTTATTTCAATTTTCTTTTATCTGTTGAGGCTTGCTTTATATCCAAGTATGTGGCCAATTTTGGAGAAAGTTCCTTGAGGTGCTGAGAAAAAGATACACTGTTTGTTTTGGGGTGAAATGTTCTATAAACATTTGTTATGTCCATTTGGTTTATGATATCAGTTAGCACCAACATTTCTCTGTTTAGTTTTTGTCTGGATGACCTGTATATTGGCGATAGTGGGGTACTGAAGTCTCCCGCCATCAGTGTGTGAGGGTCAATGTGTGAGTTAAGTTGTAGTAGTGTGTCTTTTTTAAACTTGGGTACCATTGTATTTGTTGTATAGATGCTAAGAATTCAATGTCCTTTTGGTGGATTTTTCCTTTGATGAATTTGGAGTGTCCTGCCCTGTCTCTTCTGATTAGTTTTGGTTTGAAGTCTATTTTGTCTGATAGTAAAATGGCTACTACATCAGCTTGCTTCTTAGATCCATTTGCTTAGAATAACTTTTCCCATCCTTTCACTCTGAGGTGGTGTGTAGGAGGTTTTTTTGTTGTTTGTTTTTTGTTTTTTGTTTTTTGTTTTTTGTCCCTCCTGCCTGCTCCCAAATCAGGACACAGAAACTAATCATTAATTATAAAAACTTGGTCGATAGCTTAGGCTTTTTTCTAACTAGTTCTTATAACTTAAATTAAACCATACCTTTTAATCTATGTTCTTTTACATGGCATGATTACCTTTACTTTGTAAAGTCCGTGCTGCTTGCTCTGAGTCCCGTATCTCCTTGAGACTCCGCCTTTCTTCTTCCCCGAGTTCTTTCTGTTCTGAAAATCTTGGCTAGCTATTGGCTGTTCAGCTTTTTATTAAACCAATCAGAGTGACACATATTCACAGTGTACCAGAAGATTATTCCACAACCGTGGTGTCTGTCCTTGAAGTTAAGGTATATTTCATGGATACAGCTGAAGGATGGCTCCTGTATTCACATCACTTCTGTTAGTCTGTGTCTTTTGACTGGACAGTTGAGACCATAGACATTAAGAGATATCAANGAGCAGTACTGTTTGATTCCTATTATTTTGTTGTTGCTGTTGTTGTGTGTGTGTGGTGTTTTCCTCTCTTTTGATTTGTTGGTCTGGGATTCTTTATTCCTTGTGTTTTCTTAAGTGTTATTAACCTTTTCACGTTGAAATCTAGCACCCTCTGNAAGGCTAGATTTGAAGATATATACCGCTTTATTTTGGTTTTATCATGGGATTTCTTTCAAGCATAACATCATCTATTATGGTTGAAAGTGTTGTTGGGTATAGTAGTCTAGCCTGGCATCGGTGGTCTCTTAGAATTTGTAGAGCATCTGTCCAGGCCCTTCTAGCTTTTAGAGTCTCCATTGAGAAATCAGGTCATTGTCATTGTCGTTATCATCGTCTTCTTCTATTACTGCTTCTTTGTCTTCCTTTTGGTTTTTTGAGACAAGTTTTCTTTGTGTATCCCTGGCTGTCCTGGAACTCACTCTGTGGACCAGATTGGCCTTGAACTCAGAGATCTCCTTCCTCTGCTCTCAAGTGCTAGGACATGCACTGCCACACTCAGCTGAGTAGTCAGGTGTTATTCTAGTAGGTCTGTCTTTATATGCTATTGGTCTTTTTCCCTTACTGCAATATTTTTTCTCTGTTCTGTGCATTAAGTGTTTTGATTATTACGTGCTGAAGGGAATCTCTTTTCTGGTCCAGTCTAGTTTGTGCTCTGTATGCTTCTTGTACCTTAGGTGACCACACTTTCTACTGTATTAGGTTCAGTGTCTAACTCCGTGTTTACTTCCTGAAAGAAACTGATAAAGTTCAGGGCATCCATCTTTTTTTTTAATCAGATACAGCCTAGGATTTAAGTCAAACACAACACTTGTTGATTAAGGGCTAAACACAGCTGAAATAGATGTTACTTCTTAAACTAGAAAATCTGACACAAAATTTGGGTGTCAGGCATGAGTCTGTATTTGGGTTATCAGACACACACACCACCCACTGCTGACATACCAATGGATTAACAAAGTTACCATAGTACTTTGGTCCAGTGCATGAGCACATTGGTAGATCATTCAAGAGGCTTTATTAATGTAGAAAACATTNAATAANCTCTAGGTTTGTTGATTCCCTTCATGTTTATAGTCACACAGTGAACTTCCTTGGTAGCATCTCCTATGGTGGATTTAAGGGTTGACCATGAGTAGGCATTTAGCTTTGTGTTCTAGAGGCTGTGCTNTTAGACTATGGAGTGACAGTTAGTTCTGTTGGGGTGAGCAGGAAGAACTGGTACAAAAGCCTCTATCTTGTGTGATTGTAATTAAAAACGTGAAAAAGCTAGCATATGGAAGATAAGGTAGGAAAATCATGAGTTCAAGACCAGCCTGGGCTACCCAGGGACAGAAACNCTGTCTTGGGAGAACAAACACAAGCTGCTTCTTGTGCATGGTCAGAGGGGAGGTGGCTGCTTTGTGGACAGTAATGATAATGACAATCTGTTTTTGGAGTTATNTTTCGTCCCACACCTCCGCTGTTGGACCAGGATGCAGGTTAAATTTGCTTTTATTAATGAAAAAAAAATGCAAAAAGGAGACCAAGCACTGGAGATCTAGACTAAAGTCTAGATCTGAAGAAACTTCTGCTTTCCCAGATCTGCTGTCGACACATCAGTCGTCTGATTTAGTGATGGAGGCAGAAGCAGAGCCACTGCTAAAATAACCAGAGCTGGACATAGACACAGCCTCCTGTAAGGGCTGCCTGCATCTGGGAGAAGAGAAATGTGGAAGACTCAGTAAGAGTGTGTATCCTTTTGTAAACCACACCTACCGAATCAGAAGCTTGTTTATCAGGGTCTGCACTTGTTCTTGCAAGTTTGTCCCCCTCTCTTTCGAGCCTTACAACCCAGGGCCTCATGCATGCTAGGCAAGCATGCTGCTTGTAAACTGCCCCAGCCCTCTGCAGACATTTTTAATCATGTTCATCTTGTTAAAAGAAGAGCTGGTCCGCTGTGCTCTCACATCAAAGCATCCCAAGGATGTCTGTGTTTGGAAGGACTGATACTGCCCTTTGCACTGTGGAATGCGATGTGGCCACGAGCTGCTGTGTGATTACTTTTGCAGACTTGGAATCCTGACTTGAAGTTTAAAAAAGAGAAGCAAAAAAAGATGAGCGATCACAGTAATTTCTCCTAAGAGTCAGGATTCAACTTGATCTTGCTTGTGTTCTTTAACCACAGTGCAAGACTCTCTGAGCCCTTCCTCTGTGCTGGGCGCCCTGTCAACTGTGTGGTCTCTAAGAGAGCTTCAGTCCTGTGGGGTGGAGGGACAGGGCAGGAAGGACACAGAGCAGCCCACCACNGCATTCAAAGTTTATTTTTAGAAATGTGCTCCTGTCCCTCAAATGTCAGTATTTTCTAAAGTCTTTCCTTCATATTATATGTGATGCATGCAGCCAGATCTCCCCAACAATTAAAGGATTTGAGAAATATTGTTTTCTTTCTTTTTTAAATTAACTTTTTACGTTATCACATGAAGTAGTTGGTTTCATTTCATATATACATATCATTCCCCCATCCTATGTTCCCTTGGCCTACTCCCCCAACCCCCACCTGTGCCCCCTAACCTACCTTTGGCTGGTTCATTTCTTCAGAAGTACTATTTTTTGATAGATTTAAAACTATGTCCTTACCAGTCCATCAAGGGATTATTTATTATTTACTTAATATGAAGTCGTCAGAGCTCACTAGGATAAAATGGGGAGCCGTTCCCAGCTTTCCTATCTACTTTACTGCCTCAGTGATTGAATAATCTGCTAGCTCTTGGAAGCTCCAGGTTAGCTAGCTGGCTGTGGGGAGCTGCTTGACTCCTGTTGTTTCTGCGAAGTCCACCGTGTGCGTGCGTGCGTGCGTGCGTGCGTGTGTGTGTGTGTGTGTGTGTGTGTGTGTGTGTGTGAATGTGTAGGTGAGAGGTTGGTTGACCTCCAATATCTTTCACTATTACTGCCCACCTTAGTAATTGAGATGGGGTCTCTCACTGGACTGCTTCGGCTTGACTGTCTGGCCAGTGAGCTGCCAGGATCTCCTACCNCCACCCTCCTCTCTGCCTAGCCCGTGCTGGGATTACAGACATGTACACCCACACCCAGTTTTTACATGGGCGCTGGGGATCCAAACTCAGGTCTTTATGTTTGCATAGCAAGTGCTCTACCCCCAGCCTGTGCTCTGCATGCTTCTGAATGGCAGGAGAAGCCTGGAGAGTTAAGCATCAAGCATTAACCCTGTGCCCTTGTTTATATACCTACTTTAACTTTGTTTTGCTTGGATTTCTGAGGTCAGTCAAAGCAAATATATGTATAGTTTTGAGATGACTGTGTATAAACTAAAACTTTTTTTTGTCAAAATTGCTAATGCATTCATTCCTTTAGACAAAGCCTTAAGGAAAACTAGCTACTGTTACAAATAGAAGGGATTTCATGAAAGTTTAAGAAGAAATTTTAAGGGAGGTCTCCCCATCTAAACACAAACGCACAGTACATTGGCAAAAGCCTGCTATTATGTAAAAAAAAACTCTGTGCTTTGTCTAGTATAAACATTAATGTTTTTGTCCATTAGGAAGTTGATGTGCTATAATGAAGTAGACATATTTGATTTCAAATGAATTTTGTGCACCAAATTTTCAATATATGTATAAAAATAATTATTAGATAAAGCTATATAAAACATTAGGCAAACATTTGGAGGATGATATTAAATAGTTTTAAATTAAAAAAAAAACCTGTTACATACTTAACTGTGTGTTGGGGAGGGGTTAGAGGACAGATTGGAGGACTCTGTTCTCTTCTTCCACCATGTGACCACCATGAGGGATCAAACTCAGGTTGTTATGCTTGGTGGCAAGCATGTCAACCTATTGAGCCATCTCACTGGCCCTTACACAAAAATTTTAAAATCACACTGATACTATTTTCCCATTAAAAATCTTTTGGCTTGGGGAAAGATTGTTCAGATTTTATGATAGGGAGGGAAAAAATTGATCTTCATTAAATGGAAGGCAAACCACCAGCTATTCTATTATTGATAATGGCTGGTTTCAGTATTTGAAATATGTTTTATGGCTTCATTTTAATTTTGAGACAGGGTCTTGTTATATAGGCCAGGAAAATTTCAAGCTTGTCACCCTCCTGCCTCGGCCTTCCAAATGCTAACATTACAGACATATACCCACATGCCCAGCAAAAGTAAGATTTTTTTTATGTTATTTTTTTAATTAAAAATTTTAAAATTATTTTTGAGAATTTCATACCTGCGTACTGTGTCTACAGCCTTTTCGAGCCTCCCTGTCCTCTCCATGTCCTCCGCTGTCCCTCCACTCTCTCTCGTTACCCCTTCCTTTTAACTATTGCCACATATATATAATCTACTGACTCCAGTTAGTGTTGCTCACATATACCTGTGTTCAGAGCTGACCATGGGGCTGGATTACCTACCAGAAGTCTTCGCCTTGGAGAGGACTGACTTNCCCTCACTTAGCNGCCATNGCTTGCCTGTAGCGCTTCATCTTGTGACAGGGCTTTATGAGTTTCCCTCCTCTATGTTGGCATGTTGACTGGTAAGTATCATTATGCAGGTCTTGTTAAGGCAGCCATATTGCTGAGATTTCATGGGTACAACACCCCTGTCATGTCTAGAAGATGCTCTGTTGCAGTAGATGTCCTGGTTTTCTGGCTGTTATAATTTTTCCATCCCCCTTTCACAATGTTCCCTGAACGTTAGGTGTAGGAGATGTGTTTTAGATGTTCCAACTGGTGCTGGGCTCCCCATGATCATTTATTCTCTGCATTTTGACCAATTGTGGGTCTCCGTACAAAAGAAGAATATTTGCTGAGGAGCGAATGCTACATTATCTGTGAGTATAATGCATATTGAGAATATAGTTAGAACCTATACTGATTTAAGAAATTTTCAGTATTAGGCTTTCCTCTTGCATCTGTATCCTCTTTAGACAGGGGAGTTGGCTAGGTTTGCTGTACCAGGCATGGATCCTTACCTATTGAGTGGGCTTTAAGTCCAATTAAACAGCTGTTGGTAATCCCCAAGATGTAAGTGCCACTATTGCACCCTTGGGGATATCTTGGCTGTGCTGGTCATTGTTGTTGATTGTAGGCTTTGCAACTAGGTGGAACTATTGATTACTTCTCTGTTTAAGCATCTTGCACCACACCTTCTTGTGAGGAGCAGATGAAGTCCTGAGTGAGTATGTGTTGTTAACATGAACATGGGCATGTCAAGAATCCCAATGCCTCAGACCCATGGAAATGACAAAGGCTTCCCCAGGTGAGGCTCAGAGGAATGGCAAAGGCTTCTTCTGGTCCAAGTATGAGTGTTTACAGACAATTGACCAGTGTTTGCAAAAACGAACAACTTTAACTTCCTCCTTAAACATGATTGCAGCTGGAGACTGCCCCCCTAGAGAGACCTCCTACTGAGANTAGCTAACTCATCCTCCTGCTCGGTACATATTAAACTCACTGAAGTAGGTGAGGGCATTTGCTNAATCAGAGTGACCAGAGCCTTCCCANCCCCAGCTTTTCTGTATGTGTAACTGTTGTTTCTTTAGCATCTATCATTTCTTCACTCCTGCTTTGTCCAGTCAGGTTTCCAGGACCATTATGCAGGGACACAGCACTTTCTGTTGCTATGAGAACTAGTCCTTGTTTATAAGCGTCCAGTGAGAACTAAGTTCAACGAAGCCCACCAAGTCACGAAGCTCAGCGGGCCTCTCAGCATCCACCAGAATACAAAGACGTGAGACTGAGCACAAGCAGAGGGGTGTGAGAAACCATCCAAGCAGATGGTCCAGCTGTCCCTCTCAGCTGTGGATTCAGCATGGCTCTTCTCAATTCCCTCACAAAACTGTGAAATGTAGGGCCTGAAATAGCTACTTTTACATGTCAAGATGTCTGGCTTGAAGCACTCAGATATTAGACAAATGCTTGGTAGAATTTGGTAAATGCTGGCAAGGTCCGGATATTGCTGGGAAGGGGATTTTTAAAGATATGATTTATTTAGACTTTAAATAAAGCAGTTTGTTCTCTATAACAAAAGCAGGCCTTGCCCAATCAGCTGAAAGCCTTAAGAGAAAAAAGACAAGTGCCCAGAGGTAGAGGAGATTTTGCCTCTAGGTTGCCTTTAGCTTTGACCTATGGTGCCCACTCTCCCTTGGATTGCCAACCTGCCTTGCAAATATGCCAGTCTCCACAATTGCATAAGGCAATTCTTCAGAATAACACTTCCTCTTTCTCCCTTTTTATTTTGTGTGTGTGTGTTTCGACTGTTGCCTGTAAGTATATCTGTGCACCATGTGCATGCAGTGCTCACAGAGGCCAGAAGGGGACATTGGGCCCCCCAGAACTTGAGTTACAGACAGCTGTGAGCTGCTGTGTGGGTACTGGGAACTGAACCTTGGTCCTCTGCATGAGCAACTAGTGTCTGCTGAGCCAGCTCTGCAGTGTTTCTCCCTCTTTCTTATATGTGTAATATATAATGTTTATGCATAATATATTTATAAACACACATTTTTATCTTCTGATGTTGGGTTGAACCCAGTGCCTTGTGTACACTAGGCAAGTGCTCTACCAGAAAACCACATTCCAGCTACAAACAATAGAATTCTGTTGTATATATATATATATGTACACACACACACACACACACACACACACACACACACACACACACACATGTTCTTTGTTGGAGAACCCTAGCTAAGACCAAGCCCATTTCCCACACTAAGGAAAGAGGAAAGATCCTAGAGGGTGGAAACTGATGCAGGAGAGATGGTTTTCCCTGTGGGTGGCGCTTTAAGCAGCATATTTGTACATCAGTTTGTGTGGAATCCGTGTCCTGAGAGGAGTGTGTGTATGAGCTCATAAGCAGAGGTCTGGAAAGAAAAGAGAGTTGGAGGTAAAGAAATCTTGAAGGAAAGGCATATAAGTGGCATGGAGGAATGGCAAAGGCTGGTAAGCTTTGGACTAGGTGTTAACCACCGTTGTCATGGAAGGGGCATACAAAAACCAACTAGGCAAAATGACAAAGCCAGATGGCATTAGCCATACATATCATTGGCCACTCTAGCTCTGACAGGACAAGCATATGAGTAAGGTGGCCATGGTGGCAGAGATGAAAGGCACACAGGCCAGCCCCATAGGCCACTTCCCAAAACTAACACAGTTAATGCTGTCCTTTCCAGTGGCAGAGGCCCAGAACATTCCTTGAAAAGACCAGCAAAGTTCTTTGTGACAGACGGACTCTGTAAGCCTCTCTCTTTCTTTCCTGGAAATGACATCATTCATTGTCATGGGGGGTATAAGAGTACTTGCCTTTCCTGTTCACATAGCCTCAGTTAGCACTGCTGTCTGGTGGCTGTGACAAGACCTGGTCTGCAGGCACGAAGTTCCACATGGCATGATGTCCAGCAGGGAACTGTCATAGCAAAAGAAGTATAGGATAGGCCCGGGATAAATGAGACAGTGTCTGAATTCCTTGCTGTACCATCCTGAAACTGCTGCCCGACACCTGCTTTAGCTCATACTCTGGGGACGGACGACGCTCTTTGCATGGAATACCAAAATTACTGGAGTGCTCCTGAGGCTGTGTCTGTCTAATATGGACTCCTGCAGCCATCAATCTGTGCTCTCAAGCATCCCAACAGGATAGTGTAATCCTTATCAGGCTCACTGTAATCTAAGGTACTCTCTTTTTAACTTTTTCTTACCTGTCTTAGCTTGTTTCTGTGGCTACAAGAGAATACATGAGACTGAATAGTTTAAAAAGAAAAGAAATCAGAGTCAATAAGATGGCTCAGTGGATAAGGCACTTGCTATGGAAATCTAAAGACCTGAGTTTGAGCCCCAGAACCCCTATAAAAATGGGAAGAGAAAACCACAACATTGTACTCTGACTTCCACATGTGTATTATAGCACATGTCTACCCCCAATAATGAAAAGAATAAAAATCTTTAAAAGAGNTCAGGTGGTGGTGCATGCCTTTAATCTCAGCACTCAGGAGGTGGAGGCAGGTGGATCTCTGTGAGTTCCAGGCCAGCCAGGGTCACATAGAGAAATCCTGTCTCGAAAAAATAAACAAACAAAATATTTTTTTTTTAGAGAAAAGGAAGTTATTTGTGACCATTCAGGAGGCTGAGGAGCCCAAGGTCAAGGGATTACACCTAGTGAGGGTCTTCTTGTTTGTGGGAACTCTCTGCAGATTCTTAAGAATCTTAGGGTAACACATGGCAAGCCAGAGCAAGCAAGCCAGAGAGAGTGTGCTGTTAAAACCAAACTACTGCCTCCATACCACATNAGTCCCCGACTCTACGAAGAGATTAGATCACTCAAAAAGGCAGAGCTCTTCACTCCACAACGATCTCTTCCCTTACCATCAACAATATGACTTTGAAGATGAAGTTCCTTACACATTAAATTTGGGGGACAGTTTTAAACCACAACTCCACCCCGTTTCCCTTGGTACGTGCATCTGCACAGTGGTCTTCANCAGGTCTCGTCTCTCCTTGAGTATTGTTTACAGACGTTACCCACTCCCTCTGATGGGACGGCCTTCTCGGCCAGCCTCACAGCTGGCCTTCACAGAACCCGGGTGACACTGGCCTCCTGCCGGCTGGTTGGAAGGGGCTTAGACACACAAAAAGGCAGTCGGGTGCAGTCAGGGGCTAGCGGAGCATGAGGACACGTGGAAATGCTTATGCCCACTGAAAATGTTGATTTGCAAAGTAGTACCAGACTTTCTTATTACTTAAAGAAAATGTAATTCTGGGGCTTTTACTGTTAAAATATTCTGGAAGTTGAACAGGAAAACTAAATTGAAGATAAATCTAAGTTAATTACAGATGCAAAACTTTTAAGCGTAAGTATCCCCCTCCCCCATTTCCTTTACTCAAGGTTCATGGTCTGTGGATGGCACAGAGAATTTCTTGCTCATTATAGATTTTTATTTTTATATTTCAGCTAAATTCAAGGGCAGAAGAGCCAAACTGTTCTCACATTTAGATGAAGTACCCTTTCTGGCTGAGCCATTTCCTTTTGAATTAAAGATAGCAGTGGGTATGCTTCTTGTCTTCTGTTTCAACCTTTTCCCCCTCTCTGATTTCCTAGTGCTGTGTGCACGCTGTGGCCTTCTGTGTTTGGTGTTGTGTCATTTGTCAACTTGATGGCACTGAGAAGCACCTGGATGAAGGCACACCTCTGGGTGTGTCTGTGAAGGTGTTTCCAGAGAGGATTAACCAGGGGGTGGGGGAGACCTACCCTGAATGTGGGCAGAGTCTTCTCATAGGCTGGGGCCTCAGATATGGGAATACAATGGGAAAAAAGGAGGGATCCTGATAGCATAGACAGTCTGTTTCTGTGTCCTGCTGCCCTGAGGTGAGCCCAGCCACAGCATACCCTCTAGGCCTAGGTGGGCTGAAGACTCTGGAACAGGGAACCACAGCACACTTTTCTTCAGCCTCAGCCTGGCTGCCACCCTGCCATCTTGTTATTTGAGATCCATGACAACAGCTCAGTTGTCCTAACTCCCAGAAGTCACCTGGCTCTTCACAAGGCTGGAGATGAGGATGGAAGTAGCAGCCTTTATTTCTGTTTCTTCAGTAGGCAATAAATGGGTGAAGCTGTGTAAAAATAACATTTGGACCAAGGACATAGTCCTCTACCCAAGACCTTCTCATTGTTCTCATGGTCCTGTTCTTCTCCCTTTAAAGCCCTAAGCCACTATCTTCGGGGCAGGCATATCTATCCACCAGTCCCCTTCTTCATCCACTAGCCTCCTCAGCTAGCTAACATCTTACATACCCTGCCTCCCTGCCTTGTGTTTCCTCTTCTCTCTCTCCCTCCCTTCCCACCCTTCCCCCTTCTTTTCAGTACTGAGAATAGAAACAATGGCTTTCTACACGCTCTCCATACCCAGGCTTCTTTTCCTTCTCCGGACATTAAACATCACCAGACTAGTTTGCAGTCTTCCTTGTTTTCTCAATATCTCTTTCAATCTTCAGACTCCTTCTTTAAAAAAGGAAAATCACACACACAGACACACACACACACATGTAGACACACATGCACAGTGCACACTCATGTGTGCACGCATTTGTGCTCAAGCACACACACACATACATAAACATGCACACACACACACACACACACCATGAGCCACAGTGAGACAGTTCTCTGCTTTCACCACGTGGACTCCAGAGATCAAGCTCAGGTTGTCAGGCTCGGAGGGAGAGCCGTTATCTGTATCCATCTTCCCGGTCCTTCAGGTGCTTTCTGAAGAGCCATTTCTTTCTAAAGATTTATTTTAAAGATCTCCATGCATTTTTCTTTGTTTTTCTTTATTTTTAGTGATTACCTTAATGCTTCTTTGGTCTCGGGNTTGTTTATGTGTTTGGTGAGTAAAATGCTTGTGCTTGTAGGAGGCAACCCGTGACCTCAAAGGTCCCTTCTGTTTCATAGCTGTGATCATGCCACTGCACCTTAGTCACAATCACAGTGCAGTCAGTAAATCGGCACACTATAAGTCCCCATTTTATACATACAGCTCGAGGGGATAATTGAATCCATTGTTATTTTCATGCAGTTGTTTGCCTGAAAACCAAAGGCTTTAGTGAGTGAACAAATAGCTATATTATAACAAACAAGAATTTCGGAGGCAGAGACATGCTAATTCCTTTCCAGTGCAGAGACATTAAGGGCTGTTTCCCCACTGATTAGAACACATCCCAGGACACACACAGGAAACTTCTNGGGTGTAATTTATACCAGGCTGTTTACATCTGACTGTTTANGTACCGTCTTTTCCTTGAGAAGCCAAGCTTCCAGCACTGCTTCCTCACCTTTCTGTTCGGAGGTTCTGATACTGTTGAAATTTGATAAATGTTTATTTCTAGGTATGAAGTTTTGGTCTGTGACTTGTGTAACTCTCCTTCTTCACACCAGAGTTATAGGGGAGTCAAGTGCGGGGTCAGCAACAGCAGAAGAAATGTAGACTATAATACGTTACAGCTCCAACATCTGCACTTCAGGACCCAGCAGGCAAAACTTTAAATGTTCTGANGACTGTAATTAGGTGAAACGATTAGCTGTTCATCATCAGAGAGATGCATGGCAAGGCCTCTGCACGTGAGGCTGTGTGCCTGCTATGTACACNGCCACCAGGAATGGCATGTGTCTCAGTGGCCCTTAGGAGGCTCTGGATTTGACTCTTCTTGCCTTTAAAAGGCAGAAAAGATCACAATCAGATGTATGTTTATCTATTATTGTTCTCTTTTTGCCTCTTTGTGNGTGTCTGTGTCATGTNTGTGTACATGTGCTTGATGCCTTTGTGTGTNTAAATTGGGTGCTCACATGCCATGGTGCACTCACTCATGGAGTTTAATGACGATCTTGGGTGCTAGTCCTTGCCTCTGTCTTATTTACCGTTGCATACACCAGACAAGTTGCCCATTCCTCATTAGCTTCAGAGAGGTTCTCCTATCTCCATCTCTTATCCCATTGGAGCTCTGGGGTGATACACGAACGATGGTACCAGATTTACATGGTTTCTGGGGAACCCAGACTCAGTGCTTGCATGCCACATGCTTTACCCACCGAGGTCCCTCCCCAGCCCTTTCTCTTGAAACAGTCATTCATTGCACTGGGCGAGAATTAAAGTGAATGTGTGCTTTTTTGACGCATTTCACAGCGCTAGAGGATATATTTTGTTTTTGTGAGCATATAAAAGCTATTCCAGTAGGGTGCGTAGCACACACTTGTACTCCTAGCACTTGGGTGTCCAAAGCAGGAGGATTTAAAGAATAGGGCCAATTTAGGCTACATAGCAAATTTAGGGCCAGCCTGGGAGACAGAAGGACACCCTGTCTCAGAACTGCCCCACAAACCAAACACTCCAAACAGAATCAAATATAAAGCTACTCAAATCCTATTGTGCTTTACTAGTAAATTTCTAAGCTCTGCTTTGAATGTATATGCTTTTCAATTTTACTTTCTCAGGTAAGAGTAGTTTTTTTTTAAATTAAAAAGATCTTCCACTCCTCAGATTCCCCCGCCCCGCCAGCTCCCCCCCCCAACCCACCCCCATTCCCACCTCTTCTAAAACAAGGTGTCCCATGGTGAGTCCCAGAGTCTGGCATCTCAGCCAAGGCAGGACAAGACCCTTCTCTCTGCGCCAAGACTGTGCCAGGTGTCCCACCTCAGGCACTGGGCTCCAAAAAGTCAGCCCCTGCACCAGGGATGGATCCCGATCCTACCGCCTGGGGGCCCTCAGACACTTCAAGCCAAACAACTGTCTCAAGCCTCCAGAGGGCCCAGTTCAGCACCATGGGGGGCTCCACAGTTATTGGTCCACAGTTCATGCATTTCCACCAGTTTGGCTGGTTTCATGATCGAAATGTCCCTTGTTCATAGAACCTCTCCTCTCTCCCATCAGTTGAACTCCTGGAGCTCTGCATGGTGCCTGGCCATGAATCTGTCTCTGGATGAGGGCCCATGGGGGCTTCTCAGCCATGGGTCCATAGTTCATGCATCTCCACTAGCTTTTGTAAGGCAAAGGATACGGTCAGTAAGACAAAACGACAGCCTACAGAATGGGAAAAGATCTTCACTAACCCCACATCAGACAAAGGACTGATCTCCAAAATACATAAAGAACTCAAAAAACTAGACATCAAAAAATCTAACAATCCAATTAGAAAATGAGCCACAGAGCTGAACAGAGAATTCTTAACAGAAGAATCTCAGATGGCCGAGAGACATTTGAGGCATTGCTTAACATCCTTAGTCATCAGGGAAATGCAAATAAAAATGACTCTGAGATACCATCTTACACCTATCAGAATGGCTAAGATCAAAAACACCGAGGACAGCTTATGTTGGAGAGGATATGGAGTAAGGGGAACACTCACTCATAGGTGGATACTAGATGTGAAGCAAGGGATAACCAGACTGCAACCTACAGCTCCAGGGAGGAATCTAGGAGGGAAGCATGGATCACCCAGCAAGAGAGAAATGGATGAGAACTACATAGGCTGACTAGGAGTGAAGGGGAGGAAATGGGGGGCAAGGGATGGAGGTTGAGAGTGTAAAGGAGTGGAAGGTTCGAGCAGGAACAGGGACAGAGAGAGAGAGAGAGAGCAAGGAAGGAGATTACATGATAAATGGGGAAATCACAGGAATAGGGAGAAAAAGAGTGCTAGGGAAGTCCTGGAGAGTCCACAGGGATGAACCCACCTTAGACCACTGGAAATAATTGATAGGGTGCCTGAACTGGCCTAATCCAGTGATCACAGGGATGAATACCCTAACTGCCACCATGGAGCCCTCATCCAGTGACTGATGGAGACAGATGTGGGCACCAGGCGGATCTCCAGGAGCCCAATCGATGGGAGACAGGGGGCCCTCTATGAGCAAGGGACTANGAGATCATGATGGGAGGGTGTGCAAAGATGGCCAAGAGTAGTTTTTTAAGCATCTTAAAATCTGTGTTTGAATTTTTTTTCCCTACAAATATTTACTGGGGCACCTGTGACTCTCTACATCATTTAAGGAAATGCCTTTGGCCAGAAATATTTTAAGGGCAACCTCCCCTCTTTTCTCTGGGTGCCTGTGTGTGTGGGAACTTAGCTGGTAGTTTTCCATTTGTCTCTCCCCACCAAAACTATTGTCTTCTGCATTTCTCTGGGCCCAGGAGGTTGGCTGCTGAGGACAGCAATGAAGTCATTTTTGTCCCATGGTTTTCTCCTAGGTTTGACTAATGTTACACTTGTAGGAGGTGAGAGTATTTATCAATATTCCTTGTTGCTTCCTGTCTTCTGGGTGCCACCAGCAGCAGCCAAGTTCCTCTTAGGCACAGCTCCCCACTCCCACTAGAGTTCTGCCATTGCTCTCTTGATGGGGTTAGAAACGTCTATTCTTTTTGTTTCTTCAAGACTGGGAATAGGACCTGGGGATATAGTTCAGTGGTAACGAATCCTTAGGTTCAGTCCCCAACACACACACACACACACACACACACATATGCAGGGATGTACACACATGCACATCATCATCCTTTGTTGCTTTTTCTGTGTCTGCCATCATTAAGTCATTCCTGCATTAAACACACTGACTCTGTTCTGTGAGCGTGCCAGCTGTTCTCAGCTCAAACCTCGATGATGCAGAGAGATCTGAGGTAAAGAAGAAACAGTCCCTTCTGCTCTGGAGGTGATGTGGTGCTGTAGGTGAGGGAAGCCAGCTGTTATGGACACAGCTGGAAGGTGGAAGGAGAATCCTAGACGCTGATGTGCCTGGAAGGAACCAGTCTTGGAGACATGCTATGATTTCCCAATTTATCATGTTATCTCTTTCCTTGCTCTCCCACTCTGTCCCTGTTCCAGCTCTAACCTCCTGCTCCCTTACACTCTCAGCCTCTATCCCCCCCACTATTTCCTCCCCCTCACTCTTAGTCAGCCCACATAGATCTCATCCATTTCTCCCTCGCTGGGTGATCTATGAGTCCCTCCTAAGTTCCTCCCTGTAGCTGTGGATTGCAGTCTGGTTATCCTTTGCTTTACATCTAGTATCCACTTATTAGTGAGTACATACCATGTTTGGCCTTCTGGGTCTTACCTCACTCAGGATGATATTTTCTAGTTCCATCCTTTTGCCTGCAAATTTCATGATGACATTGTTTTTCTCTGCTGAGTAGTACTCCATTGTGTATATGTACCACATTTTCTTGATCCATTCTTCAGTTGAGGGGCATCTAGGTTGTTTCCAGGTTCTGG
>LZPO01027404.1:235499-246558 GCA_001675575.1 Neotoma lepida | reverse complement strand
CTGCTAAAAGCCTCAAAGCTTAAAAAGCCTCTCTCCAGAGTCCTTTTCAATGGCTTGTTTCTAAGAAGCTTTTGGTGTAGGGACTAACAAAAATGCTCCCTGATGCATGCCAATGTAACAGGGTGGTACTGAAATCATTTCAGTCATTTGTTTGTTTTTTGAGTCAGGGTTTCTCTGTGTAACANCTCTGGNTATCCTGAAACTTGCTTTGTAGNCCAGGCTGGCCTCAAACTCACAGAGATCTGCCCNCCTCTGTCTACTAAGTGCAGGGATTAAAGCCATGTGNCGCCACCACCTGGCCTGAAATCATTTTATGGAGTGCAGTCCTGTCAGTGAAGGGTCAGGTTCTTATCCAGTTCCCTAGATGGTCCACAAGCACATCCCAGGGTTTCCTCCATCTGCTTCTCAGACNCCAGCCCACTGCCTTGTGCTAAGTCCCACTCTGGTCTCTACCTCACCCTGCTCCAGGATGCTTTGGCCTAGNTCTGGTCCCAGCTTCCCTTCCGCCCTGACCGGGTAGGCTGGTGAACTCCTCCCTTTCTGATACACGATCCTTGTCTGGGGCTCTCTCTCCTTTTTTAACCATCTACTTGGTATTGCTCCCCTGGGGTTCTGTACAATATCCAATGAGCCTCCATTGTAGGTATTTCAAACTTGTCTAGCTCCTTCAAAAAACATGCTGTGTAATTAATTAATGGCCCTGGGATGGACCTTAGGGCTTCATATCCATTAGGCAGGTCGTCTATCACTGAGCCATACTTCCAGCTCGAATCCTAATTAAAAATAATGCATTTGACTTCTTTTAAGATGGATTCAGAATCTATGACTTGAGGAAGGGTGGGGTTGGTTCTCTGTGGTTTTAGATGCTGTGGCTGCTGATGGAATGGAAGGCTCTTTGGACTTGCCCTGTTCTCTCCATCTCTACCGGTACCTGTCTGAATCCTTTCTTCTCCACCTGGGCTCCTTCTACCTTTTCTTTAGTGGTGCTCAGAGAGGAGTGGGAAGGAGAAACAAGAAAATGTGGGGAGGAAGAGAGGCCTGTATGGTTNTTTCTCTGTGAAACTAAGAGAGAACTGAGATAGAAGAAAAGGTTAGTTTTTTAGTTAAATATAGCTTAGTTATTTTTCTGTTGTTATGATAAAATGCCATGACCAATGCAATTTACAGAAGGTAGGGTTTATTTGGCCTTATGGTTTCAGGGAGCTAATGTAAGAGCCAAAGTGAACCTGTAAGCTTCACTTGCCCAAGGACAGATAACTTCTTGGAATGCTGGGGTCTGTGGTTCTTGTGAGATAACAGGCCACATGTTTTCACTCTCTCAAACAAGTTTGTTTGACCCAGCTGCATTGGATGTACTTGATTGGATGTAGGTGGGAGGTACATGGGCAGGAAGGATGTCAGGATACATGCTTGCCCCTGATTGGACCTGATGGGAAATGAATAATCTTATGGGTTTGCCTTTATAAGTCTCTGCAAAATGTGACTTGTCACCATTTCCTGGGAATCCCAGAATGGTCCTGGCCAGAGCCCATCATCATGGCCAGTATTTAAAGTTTGCTTCAAATTTGGCTCAAAAATTGTGGAATTGGTCTTTCTTTTGGGAATCTCAGGTATACACTAAGAATTCATCAAGGCAGGGAATTGTGGCAGCAGATGGCAGACACAGCAACAAGAGTAGTTGAGAGCTCACATCTAGAACCACAAACGGGAAGCANGGCAAAGGAATTAGAAATGAATCTTGAAACCTTCACGAGGTGTGGTGATGTACTGTGTCCCCCAATATACTGTGTCTCCCAATAAAATAAAGCTTGCCTGGAGATCAGAGGAAAGCCAGCCACTATATTAGACATAGAAGTCAGGCAATGTTAGCACATGCCCTTAATCCTACCACTTGAGAGGAAGGAATCTGTCTGGATCTCTGTGAGTTCAAGGCCACATCGGGAACAGAGCCAAGTGTGGTGGCACACACCTTAATGCCAGCACTAACCATAGAGGTCTGGAGGTCTGTANAGANAGTCAGGAAGTGATGTAGCTTGGCGGAGAGAGGAAGTGAGTTAGCAGAATAGAAAAGCATATAAGCCTGGGTAGACAGAAAGTTGCTCTCTTTGGAAGCTGCGGCATTGGTGAGGNGAGGTTAGCATGTGGCTGTTCCTATTCCTCTGATCTCTGTCAGGTTTTCACCCCTATGTCTGGCTCTGTGTTTTTTATTTAATAAGACCATTTAGAAATTCGTCCACAACAGGGACATAGTTCCTCCAGAAAGGCCATACCATCTAAGCTTTCACAAATAGCATCACCAAGCAGGGACCAAGTACTTAAATGCCTGAGAATATGGAAGACATCTCATTCAACCCACTGCAAAGTCTTTGGGGACTTTGTGTGTAGTCTTCTCAGGACCCCAGTGTTAAGAGTGAAGGGAGGAGGGAAGAGCTACATGTATGTGATACCAGAATTGAAGGCTATCGGTGAAAATTCTAGAATTCTCTTGTCTTACCCAATCCAGTCAGGGAAAAAATCAGTTTATCCCTTGAAAATAAATTCTTTCCATTGCAGGACAGTGGAAGGCTGAGGAGAACACTGGATGAATGCTCTGTTGGTGTGGGCACTGGCCAGGAGCCACTGGGGTCCGAGGTCTTTCCAAGAGACTTCTAAGTGAGAACACATGTTCTAAGAACCCACACAGTCACGTGATTTCCCTGCAGGGGAAGATGTTGGAGGCTATGGCTCACGATGCAGGACTTTGCTTCTAGGGCTATGAGAGACAAGATGAGAGATAGCCCCCAGGTATGCAGTTAGGAAGATCCCTGGCTTTGCTTCAGGCATTACTATTTTTCCTGCTTTGGGGTTAGGGGTTATGTTTGGCTTCTCTGAGTGTCATTACAACCCAGCTTCTTGAGCTGTGGGTCATCACCTCATAACCAAATGTGGGAAAGTAGTGAAAAATTTGGCAACACTGAAGTGTTTGGTAATGCACAAGAGCCAAAAATTAATTTAAAATCAAAGGTGTAATGAAGCAGGGATCTTTCTGGCAGTGCTGGCCTGTGTTGAGTCACACAACTTCACTGCAGCNTTGGAGCTGAAGACATAATGTGCACTTTGTACCCNGAGTTGTATCACACTGACACAGTGCCAACAAGGAATGCCTGAAACACCTCAGATTTGACACCATGGTGTGTTATGAACTACAGTGTCTTTGTTGCACACACACAGCTTTGTGTTCTTATAGAAACATAATGGCTTAATTATAGACGACAAAGACGCATAACATTTTCTTTCCATTATTGCTTGGCACGCAATATCAAATTAATGTCCCTTTGAACTGTATTGTGTTAGAATGTTTGATTTTGAAAACATTGTTTGAATTGTTCATTGGAGTTTCATTCAAAAAAAATTGTTCAGGGGCTGTTGAGGTGGTTTGANGGGTCAAGGCACTTGCTGCCAAGCCTGACCATCTGAGTTCACATCCCATAACCTATATGGTGGAAGGGGGAAAATTGATTATTACAAGTTGTCCTCTGACCTCCACATGTATGCTATGGTGCATGTATTCCCCTCAAAATAAGTAAATGCATATATACATATATATATATATGTGTGTGTGTGTGTGTGTGTGTGTGTGTGTGTGTGTGTGTGTATGTGTGTACATGTATATTTAAATAAATTTTGGTTTGGGAATAGGATGTAATTTCTAATAATTTCAGAACTGGCCCTAAATATACTTCTGCCATCTTGTACTTATGTGATGTGTCAGTATCAACTCTGATATTATAAAATCAAAATATCAATTGCCTTTGAAAATCATTGAAGATGTTCTACACCCTGTCATATCAACTACTCACCCAAGACTAAATTCTTCCATCTCATTAGTGTCCAAATTTGTTTTACTCTTTAATAAATGCTGAAATCAAATGTGTACTAAAAGATGATGGTGGTGATGATGAAGATGATGACGTTTTGAGACTGGATTTCATGTGTCCAGATTGGCCTCAAACTTTGCTATGCAGCTAAGGATGGCCTGGAGATCCTCCTGTGTCTACCTCCTGAGTGCTGGGATTACAAGTGAACACCATTACACTTGATTTATGCAGTGTTGGGGGACTGAATTCAGTTAGGCAGGAAATCTACCCACTGAGCTATATCTCCAGCCCTAATTACTTTAAAACACATTTATGATTTATTAGTAGTAAGTGCCTGATTTGTATACCTATTTATATACACCTACATTCCTATGTTGCATAAAATTTCTCAGGCAAAAAAGGTCTAGAGTGAAAAAATTGTAAGTATCCTTGATCTATAACGCGACATAACCCTGTTGTGCCCACATTACAGAGTGGATAGGATCAAACAATATGAACAATAACATGTTTTGATGGCTAGATCACTGTGCATATTCAGGGTACCACTGAGGTTTTCCTTTATGTGTGACCCAGCCACTAGGTCATCAGGAGGTGTGACCTCTACTGTTCAGTGTCCTCGGCAGGGAAGGTCATAGCAAGGTGCAGCATAGCCCCAGCAGGCTACTTTTGGTGAAGGAAATCCCCTAGTCAAAGCTGTGTACCCACATGATGAGGGGCAGCTGGAGGCATGGAGAGGCTCCACCAGGCCTTCCATGAGGAAACACAGGTATTGCTGCTTGCTACACCTACCAAAGAACACAGGATTTTACATATATGGCAGTAGCCACCTGGATTAAAAAACCAGGTACTGTTTGGTTAAGAAAACTGCAACTGTGTTTTGATTCAAATTCTGTTGTCTCTTTCCAAGTACTTCAGAAGTCTGCCTGTTTCTCTCCACCACCACGACTGTGTCACCCANCGTGCATGGTGATCATCACATTGTTCCTTATCCACTTTTGTCTTGGACTCTTTTCCTCAACAATCTTGTCTACACACAACAATAATCTCCTCGAAGATGCCAGTCTGATGGTGTTGCTTCCTTGTGTAACATCTTTCAGCATCCCCTCCACTGACTCACCTCACCCGTGCTTCCATCTCTACCACTCCCACTGTTTGCCCAGCCCACACTCAAGCTTTCCTAACACGTCTTGCATATTGCTTGCGAAGTGGACAGATGTGTCCCTTTGCCTTTCTCCTCTTAAGTTCCACTCACCTCTCCTGTGGCGTTCAGACTCCTGCCTCCACAGTACTGCTNCCACGCTTGCCCACTCTGTCTCTGCTTCCTGTTCCAGGTGAATGGTCTCATCTCACTCTTCTGGGAACTGTGGAGACTCTGATTACTACCAAGTCCCTAATCAGCCATTTGGCTTCTTCTCTTTTTCTCTGTTGACCTGTCTGTCCTGTATCAAAGATGTATTCTTAGTTTGTGCTTTGGATGTCATCATGTACCTTCATTTTTTACCCCCCTCAGCTGCTATCCTTGTCATCTCCTTCCTCTATACAACATTGGTCCCACTAGCATGCAAACATTCTTACTGCTTTTCTTGAACCTCTCCACTTACTCTTCTATTTCTCTTCTTTCCGTGTCCACAATTCTTAAAAAAGCTGTCTAGGCATGCTACTTTACTGCTCATCATAACTCATTTTGTGTTGAAAAAACAAAACAAAATTGAGTCTCAGTAAATTAGATAGAAGGATGGACTCACTATTCTGGAGGACTAATAACATAGTACCTGCATCTGCTTGATTTCAGAGGAGAGTCCTGTGATGTTCCGCTCACAGAGGAGAAGCATGCAGCTGGGGCCAAGCATGTGGGGCAACAACCTGCCCTCAAGAGAGTCAATCAGTTCCTGCCAAAGTGAGTACTCCCTCACTCCTCCTCAGCCCTTGGGAAAGGTTTTGACCTCCCTTTTTGTTTAATCATCTCATAAGGCCTCATTACCTTTCAGTGATGCTCCGTTAGGACCACAGTTTCAGCACATGAACATTTGGTAGGGGGTGGAGAACGACAAACAATAGACTTGCCTCATCTTTCTCCATGCCTGCCAGACTCCTCTTCTACTGCTTTGAGGTCAGAGCCCCACTCAGAGTCAGCAGCCACTGCCTGCCTCATAGGAGACCTTTGTTTCCCCAATGTCTCCACTGACTCCTACCAGTAGTCTACCAGTCACTACGTACTGCGCTTTTGCAAGATTTTTCCATTTTTGCCATGCTCTCTGTGGGTGGTCTCAACTAGGCCTTAGCTTTCAATACCATTTATTTGNCCATGATTCTTCAATCTATAGTCTCAGTGCAAAACATTTCTTTCAACTCCACACCCACATAGCCAGCTTCGTCTTCTTCTACGTCCCTGTGTTGCATTAGATAAAAATCTCGAATTTATTATGTCCCAGAATGCACTCTTCATTCTTGCTGCTTCAACTTACTGGCCTTCTGTCTCTCATGNCAATAGATTCACCCCGTGAACGGCCTGTTTGGTTTNTCTTTCTTTTTACATATGTGGCAGGTGGCTCTAAATGTATTCCCAAATAGCGTCTGGGGAGGGTGATGCCTGTAGGAACTCTATAATGACGCTTCATCATTCAGCTCCTATAATCTCACTTGACTTGGCTTTTGCCTTCCTGGAGACCTTCCTTCTCCTATCATGTTCTCAACTTTCCTTATCATANAGCCTGTGGGCAGCCCTGGGGAGTCGGTTCACTTCTCTGGAATGCATGCACGCTCTTGTGACTGTCTACAACACTGAGATTAGATTATGCAGATAAACACTGACTTTTGAATTTGTTGCCTATGCTAGAGCCTAGAGTAACTAAGATAAAGTGAGTGATATAGTTGTGTATGCAGGTGAATTTGGACTTCAGTTTGATAGGTGTGGTCAAGAAGGGAAGTATCTTGGAGTGGGAGGAGTCTGAGGCAAGCTTTCTCAGGAAAGGGAGCATTTGGATGGGTTCAATAAACCTCTCCATGCACCTAAAGCATCACATAGAAACAAGAGATTCAGGACTCCACAATAACGGCAAGACGTCCCAATATTAATAAGGAAGCACCTGGCTTTTAGCTTGAGGAAATGTTCTTTATTCCTACATTGATATTTCCAAATATCTAGCTTAAATTTACTTCTTTGGGGCCGGGAGTATAGGTAGGCAGCATTTGCCTAGCATGCAAGAGGCCTTGGGCCAATCCTCAGGAAAACAGAAGACAAACAAATGAAAATGACTAAAAGGAAGTACAAGTGCTACTTCTTATAATAAAAAAGATTTTTAAGAAACTCGTAAGAAATAGTTCTTTTCACACATGTATACACATACCACCCCCCACACACACAAATACTGTAAAACAAGACAGTCTGAGATATCCCAGTGTGACTCTTCTCGTCTGTTGCTGGAAGTCAGCTTAAAGTATGGAAGATGAAATTTTCCAAAACAAAACAAAACAAAAAGGGTGAAAAAGAAAAAAAAAATGTAGAAGACAGACAGAGTGGGGAAGGAGAGAGGCAAGAAGGGAGGGAGAGAGGGGGCGGTTGAAACGGTTTTAGTTTATGAGATGAGTGGGTAGCAGGCAAAGGGCAAGCTAGGAGGAAAGGAGTAGGGAGGAAAGAAAATTGGATGTTGTGTGTGATGTTCCACTTGTAAAGTCAGTGGATATTTTTTACAGGTACCAGCGAGTTTTTCCTGAAGATCTGTTAATAAGGACAGGCTGTGAAACAGCAATAGGAAAGATAAATGCTTTTCTGGAGAGGAATTTTAGTGCAGTGTGGAAAATGTGAAGAAAGAAAAAAAAATGAAAGACTGAGTGGAAACTCCAGCCACACCTCATGCCCTAATGAGCTCCCACACCAGGCAGCAGTAGGACACTCTCTGGGCATGGGACCCCTTCCTCCCTCTGTACCCTGAGAGGGGTTATNATTTTGAGGGCACAAAAGCCCTTGAAAGTACTAAGAGTTAATATCACCTCACACGACTCTTAACTTCTCACTCTCCAATGCAAGTGTGTTTTTCCATAGTGAGCATCTAGGTGCTTATGAATGGGGCATTCCCAGTCAGCGTGGGAGGGAGGGACGCTTCAGCCTCATGTTCCTCTCCAGTTCAGTTTTCTTTTCTATTCTGTCCACCTTCGGCCAAGTCCCTCTTTTGAGATGACTGCTTTTGAAGTCATGAGCTCACACAAGGATCCTCAGAGGAAGCCACCTGAACCTTGAGGAGTGCCAGAACTCAGTCTTGCTCAGCTGACTTGGGATGAGCAATGGTCAAGAGACATTCAGTGAAAGCCTGGAAGCCCCTTGTCCTGGTTGACTGGAATGTCTGGCCATCTTCTTAAACCAAAATCATAAGAAAGCCAACACTAGGACAAGTGGGAAAATATGGCAAATAAGAGTTTTCACTTTCTTCTGGTGCCTGGGATGTGCCTTACTCATAAGAATTTTACTAAANGTTATTTAAAGAGTGTAAGTAATACAGATGGAATAGATTTTGTTGTTGTTGTTTGTTTGTTTATATTGAAATTGTGATTTTTTTATAGATGATTTTTAGTTTAATTTTATTTTATATGTATAGATGTTTTGCCTGCATGTATATCTTTGCACATTGTGCATTCAGTGCTCTTGGAGACTGGAAGAGGGCATCAGAGCCTCTTGAAGTGGAGTTAAAGTCAGTTGTTAGCTGCTATGTGGGTGCTGAGAACCAAACCTGGTTCCTCTGCAAAACCAACAAGTGCCCCTAGCATCTGAACTATTTCTCTAGCCCCTAAGATTTACTTTTTGATTTATTTTTGAGTTTTGTGTTTATGTCTCTGGCTGTGTTTGTATGTGCACTTGTGTGTGTGCAGGTGCCTTCAGAGGCCTGAATAATGTGCCAGATCCCCTGGGGCTGGAATTACTGGTGACTGTGAGTCACTGATATGGGTGCTGGGAACCAAACTCAGGTCCTCTNGAACAGCAGTAAGTATCCTTAATCACCGACTCAGCTTTTCAGTGTTCAAAGGGACATCCTCTTCCGGCCTTGATAGGCACCAGCCCCATATATGACACATACACATACATGCAGACAGCATACATGCACATCTTAAAAAAATAGTGGTCAGGTTTTTATCAGGAGGGAGATAGCAATAGAGATTGTCCCAAGCTAAATTTTTAGCAATTTCTGTTTTTAATAAAGGGGGTGAATAGAGAAATAAGCCTCCATAGAAAGTCTTCCAGAATTCTTAGATGGACTTAAGTATTTTTTTCCCACAACTCACCTACATCTGTACCCTCTTCCACAGCATCCTAAAACTTTCAACTTATGTATGTGCATAAATTCTGGACAAAGAGAGATCATGGCTTCTTATGTTTGTATTTCTGACATCATATGCCATGAAACATATTCAGTGGCATATGATGGCAACATGTTCTGAAAAATATTCAGATGGAAAAAACCATAAGCTGGCAAATGAACTAATACATGTGCCTAGGGGTTAAAAGAATTGCTGAAAAACAATAGACAATACCTTTGTTTTCAAGTCTATTGTGGACCAAGATATGAACATTTGTCATGTAAAGCCTATTTAATTTTCCTCAGACAACAATTAAATGCAAATGCTTGTTGTTTTATCAATAAAAAAATTAAGAAAAAAATTTTTTCTATTGTTAGGGGGATTATGAAGGTGTAGCCAGAAGTTTCTCCAGTTCTGCCNGGCCCCATGGTCCAGACAAATCTCTCCTACCCGTGGCCCAGCAGCCACTTATAAAATAATCACTCAGAGGCTTAATATTAATTACAAACTGTATGATCTATGGCTCAGGCTTCTTGCTAACTAGCTCTTTCATTTTAAATTAACCCATTTCTATTAATCTATGTTTTGCCACGTGGCNGTGGTCTTACCTNCTCTCTCACATCTTGCTTCTCCTGGTGGTGGCTCACAGCATCTCTCCTGACCCTGCCTTTCTCCTCTCCCTCTCCCTCTTGGATCTCCCACCTGGCTCCATTCTGCCCTGCCATAGGCCAATACAGCTTTATTTATTAACCAATTGGAACATCACATATTCACAGCATACAGAAAGATATCCCACAGCACTTCCCCTTTTCTGTCTAATCAAAAAGGAAGGTTTTAAATTTAACAAAATTACATATAACAAAACAGTTATCAAACAAGAATTACAGTCACAATATNCTATTTGTATTTGGTAAAATTAAAGAAAATATTCTATCATCTATCCTATATTTGTGAGTCTAAAGTTTTATATTTAATTTACCTTTTATTATAACTAAGGAAAACTATAACTATCTAGTCNTCAACTCCATCAAAGACCCCAGAAGGATATAGTATTACTTAAGTGAACAGGAAGTTCATTGTAAGCAAATTCCAAAATTCTAGAAATGACAGAGACATCTGGCTGTCTGGACAGTCACCCAAAGTTCCTCTGCAANGTTGGGGGCATCCATCTTCAGCCTACAGTCCTAGAGTCACTGNCAGACTTTTTAGTGAAGCAGGAAATTTGAAGGATTGTCTCACCTATTGACAAAGTTAATCAGTTCCTTCTCCCTGTGTCCTGCAGAATGTCTGGCAGTCTACTCTGAGAAGCAGGAACCTGAAGAACCATCTTGCCTTGCAAAGTTCAGTAGTCACCTTCCTATGGGTCCTGCATGTCCAGTTTATATAGCATCCTGTCAAGCAGGTTAGGCAAGGATACTTTTTTGCCCAGTGGCTAACTTTTGCCACAAGGAAAGCAAACTCCATAATGAGCTTCTTCGATGCCCATCATCCTCTTTGAAGTAATTGGTGCTGCCAGGAGCAGATGTGTCTCATTGTCCAGAAAAGTCAAAATTCTTAAAACATTTTAAATGCCATATTCTGTAGGTCTTTGAAGTGTTTGAAGATTACTTATCCATCTGAAATATATCTCTGCACATCTATAAAACCTAACTAACATGACTTTAAATTTCNACTATTATAGATGACTATTAATTTGTATTTCTTAACTATCCATTACATTTTTAAATGAGCTGCATAAACATAATACCTTAAACAAGAGTAAAAATATATATACAGCATAACAAAATTAGCTTTAAATTTGTGTCAATAAACTGAAATCCATACCAATGTAAAATATTTTGAGATTAACTGTTGATTTTTAGATTAAGGTAGATTCAATAATCTACCCTTTTATCCTATCATTTCTATATCAT
>LZPO01027404.1:203722-227579 GCA_001675575.1 Neotoma lepida | reverse complement strand
TCTCTCTCTCTCTCTCTGTGTGTGTGCACGTATTGCTGCACTCATGCAGAGGTTAGAGGGCAATCAATGGGGATCAGTTCTTTTCTTCTGTCTTGTTGGTTCCAGCACCAAACGTAGGTCATCAGACTTTGCAGCAAGCACCCTTATCCACTGAGCCATCTCACCCACCCAAATCTTGAACTTCTCCTTCTCCCAACCCTTCAGGGTTGGTGTTGCTACATGCACCAGCACCCCCGGTTGATGTGGTGCTGGAGATGGGCTCCAAGACCTCGTGACTGCTAAGGCAAGTACTCTACCAGCTGAGTTACATCCCCCACCCACCCTAAAGGTGTGACCCAGAGTACTTGTGGGTAGGTGTGTGTGACTGGGCACTAGGCGTTGTTGTGGAAACTGATCCACACACTATCACCAGAAGAAAGGAGATTTAAAAAAATGTCCTGACTGCATGCTGTGAGCATCCCACAAATATTATGCAACAAGCTCATTTTTTACGTAGCAGCAAGTGCTCTAGATGTCTAGGATGGAAGGGAATTTGAAAGGGGATAGATGGTACTGCTGGCTTCTCTCCCAAGAGCTGTTGTAGCAGTCTTCTCCTTGGGTCATGTGGGTGATGCTACAAATTCTACACAATTCTATTCTATTGTAAATTACTAGAAATTTCTATTTACTGGAATTTTTATGTTATACTTTATGATTGAAGATATCTTTTATAGTAACAGACAGTGAAAATATAATTAAAAGTTGTATTTCTTTTGGTTTATATAGGCTAGATACAGAGTTCATGCTAATCTTTATTGTTTAGGGATGAATGCTTGACATTTTTTTCTATTTTCNGGTAAGCCTAGAATTTTATGATACAATGTGACAGTAAGCTTTACTTATGACATTATATTTGCATGAGATGTGAGATATTTTTATTAAGTAAAATTTTCCAGTATACACANAAAAACACATATGCATACTCTCACACACAGGTTATATATCCTTAGTAACAGATTCTAAAATCNAAATGCACTTTTATTTGTGAGTTTTGGGGTGCTAATATGACACTCCAAAAGTTCAGATTTGGGGGGCTGGTGAGATGGCTCAGCATGTCAAGGTGTTGTTACCAAATCTGATGACTTAAGTTTGATCCNTGGTTCCCACATGGGGGAAGGAGAGAACTGATTCCCACAAGATGTCCTCTGACCTTCATGTGTGGATAGTGGCATGTACCGCTCCACCCCTTACTAAGTAAATAAATAAATGTAATTTTTAAAATTTCAAAAAGTTTTAGATTTCAGAACATTTGAATTTTCAGATTTGTCATGTTCTGATAGTCTGTACAAATATTTTAAAATTTGAACCATTTCTGGTTGTATACATTTTAGATAATCAATACATAAGTCAATACATATATACATATATTCATGTATATGCACATGTGCATATATATACACATATATGTATATTATGTATGTATATATATTTAGCATATTTCTCCTCCTTCTTTTCCTTCTCCTCTTCTGCACTACTGGGTCTTGAATCCAGAGCCTTGTGAATGCTAGGCAGGTGCCCTAACCCTGAGCTGTATACCTAGCTCACTTTCGTTGTAATGAAACCTTATGTCCCTTATTATTATACTCTATACACTAAAAGTCTTTGTTTTTTGTTTGAAATCAAGTTCTGTGACTTCCAGGTACACTTTTACTCTGAGCACATGCGCTCAGACTCTCATGGTGAATTACTGCTGACTGCTACTTTTCTCCTCACCAAGCAAGTGATAATGCACCTTATAGGTTCTGTGACAGGGGAGGATAAGTTAGAGTTTAAGAACATAGCCCCGGTGAGCCCTGCCCCACAGCTGGGCAGTCCCNGAGGAAGGAGATGACGGTCCGAAGGAAGCTTGCACAGATGTGCAGGTGGCTTGCCCTTGACTCCTTAGAATCAATTACTGAGAATGGATAGGCCCTGCAACAGTGTCAACTTTATCTTCAGGATTCAATGCGTAAATTGAATGTGGTGTTACACACCTGCAATCTTGATTCTCAGGAGGAGGCAGAAGACTTCCCTGGGTTACATAGTAAGACTTCATCTTAAAAATTCAGTCTATGCACCACTTGTTCTAGCAAAATATGTTGGTACACAGACATTCACAAGAGTTCAGGGACACCAAGTAGATGTCCAGGATTCCCCAGAGCAGTCAACCCCTCTCTCAGGGCTGACCTAGAATGTGCTTCTACAGGACAATCATCCTGAACAGCGAAAAAGATCAGTGGAAGTAAGCCTGGGATAGCCCTTCTGTCTCTTCAATGCTCAGGGCTTTTGTTGCCCTGGGATAGCCTTTCTGTCTCTTCAATGCTCAGGGGTTTTGTTGCAGATAGAAGTGCGATAGATGCAGATTCCGGATCCNAGCGTTTTCTAGTTTGGGACTTGATGATNACTGTCATCAAAGTGTGACTACATTCGTGCTCAGTAGTCAGACAAAAGAAAGGCAACCCTGTTTGGTGCTCAGCCCCGTTCAGTCTCCTTCACCGGAGCAGCACAGCTGGCTCCATCCCATGGAGAATCCTGTGGTCCTCTCCTTCTCTGGGTACTGGAGGTGGCTAAAGTTGCCTGCTGAGCCTGTAACCTTCAAGACCTCAGTGTTCCCCCAGCTGATATCCAAGTGCCTCCTCACCNTTTCCCCTTCTTTTTGACTTAAAACAAAACAAACGATAACATCAACCCTTTAATCCCCTTACTTCAGAACCCTGGAGCCCAGACAACATGAATGCAGAGGGCCAGCTGAACTTAATACACANATTGGAGCAAAAGTTCACTATCTTGCAAATAAAAGGAAATATGTTTTGAAGACANCAGGCAACCTACCTTTGAATCTCTGGGACATTGTCACAGGACTGTGGGGGTGCTGAAGGCACAGACNGGATTGTCTGGAGCAGTCCCAGTCCACTGCGACTCAAACTATTCCTACTTCCATTCCTGTGGGACTGGACCCGTTGCTGCCTCTTTAATGTTAGTAGGGGCTGCTCAGGGCATTGTCAAGTGCTTAGCAACCCATTCATGAGCACCATGGGGATGGAAGGTGTGCAAATGAGCCTCCAGTCAGCTTGCAAAAGTCAACAGTGTGGTGCCCTCCTCCCCAGCTCCTGCCAAGCACGTTCCCGGCTACCCTGCTGCTTATTAAACAGCCCTGTAAAGTATCGGAGGGGGGAGGCACCTCTTTGAGCAGTACAGCATTCACAAGTTGCCAGAATGATTTTGGAGGTGGCTGCAAGAAGAATAAGCCAGCTAGGAAGTCCAAGGGGACGTGAAGTAATGATGGCACAGTTGCTAGTTCTTTGTAGCTCAACACTTCCTTTGTGGGCAAGGGCACTCAGTGTGAGTTTACTCAGTGATGTCAAGTCGGGGATCCCAGACTCAGTCTCAGAAGATATGAGAGAGAGAAAAACCTGCCATTTGAGTGGCCATGCCAGAGGTGTGCAAGGATGAAGTTGCCGGTCTCCTTCAATTGTCTACAACATGAGGAAAATCCTATTGGTGAACAGAAACGTGCTGTCATGAGGTACTCTTTAATGATCCATGCCTGTAAAGGGGTCTGGGTGCTGCAGAGGAGACATGAAAGAAGAAAATTGTCCACACACACACACACACACACACTCACTCACTTGCACACACACAGCTGCATTTTTACAGATTAGCTGTTTAAGTGGTCAAGGGCAGTTTAGGCCTAATTAATGTGAACTTAGCCCCTTAAGTTAATAAACCCTCCCGTGGGGCCTATGACTTGAGGGTAAAAGGAAGTTGTCTATTTAATAGCTAATGAAACAGCTCTTGCCTCTTACTGTATCAGTTCCTGGATTTTCATGCTTAGTAATGAATCACTATTTTGATTTGTTTTATTCACTGCTTTAATTCTTTACTTTGAACACTTCAATCAAAAAAAACCAATTTTTTTGGCCAATTTTTGCTATATGAAATGAAAAAAGTGTAATTCATATGCCTTTTATAGAAGACTTGAATTTTTTTTAAACTTAACTATTTCCCTTGTTGCTTGTAACCCAAGAAGTAAATATATTCCTTATCAGATTACTGATGCTTTGACCGAGGCACAGGTATACTGTGAGTTATTATTTAAACTAAGATGGACCATTACACAAAGAACAGTAGCGGTCTGGTGTCCCAGGCCCCTGGGATAGTTCTGATAAGAAGTGAAAAAAGTTTAGAAATCTTCAATAACNTTAGCATATACATTCNATATGTGAAAGAATTAACAATAAAGAAGAAATTTCCTTAAGTACTAATTTTCCACCAAGAGGGAACTTAAAACTTAAATATTGAACTGTATGAATAAAAATTCAGCTTTGCAAGCCCTAGTCAGACCAAATCCCAGTGTGGAGAAGGGAGTTGTGCACGAAGTCCCACCCTAGCTACAGAGCTATTGGCAGTTATTAGCTTTAGGGAGAGGGGGACTAGTTTTCTCTAAGAGCATAGCTCCTGGTAAGTCCAACCACACTCCTGTGGAAGGCCAGGCAGCCGAGAATATTTGGACAGTACAAGTTGATCTTGATGGGTTACCTAAAAAAAGACACAAAGCTGGGGAAGTAGGGAAGGGAAGGTGGGTNTGGGAAGAGTTGGGGAGGGGTGAGTATGATCAAAACATATTGTACTAAATTCTCANAGAACTAATACAATTATTTTCAAAATTTAGCTCCAACAGAACACAGGGAACTGGTGAAAATCCTCTTTCAAATAATTAAAAGCAGCTTTACAACGCTTCATTGAAGTGACTTTAAACACAGTAAAGTGACAAAAATATCTAAGGCGTGAGTGGTGAGTTTATGTGTTTGGGTTTAGTCACATGACCTTCTCACACTTCCATGTCCCTCAGCTGAGTCTTTCTAGTTTTTTAAGAAAGCTTTTTTTTGTCTTTGTTTTTTTTAACAGCATGGAACTCACAACAAATTATTTCAGCACATCAGCTCAACTGTAGAACTAGGCTCCTGTTGTAATGCTTCAGGGAAAAGAGCCTCGGACTAGTCTTGCTAAGAAAAATAAAGTTTTATGTGTAATCGATCATATGTAAGTTTTTCTATAATTGATTGAAATGGAGTGAAACTTTGACTAGAAAAAAAATTCTCTTTGGACTCAATTCACTTGCTTTCTGTTGAGTTTAGAAGTCACACAGCTGAGCAGCGGCATGTTCTGAGTTATGCTAACATAACATTTTGGATGTGTGGGTCATGAGGATGAAGGCCATCTAAGTTGTTTTTCAGGAGCTTGGGGACTGCTTTAGTGTTCCTCAGACCAACTGAAAGCATTGACTCTGCACTTGTTCCCACACAGGTGCTGTATGGGTAATTTATTTGAGGTCAAATGACCAAAGCCATGCTTGACTGCCTCATTAATAATCATGCCCCCCCCCCCGACTCCTCGATCTGCCCTTTGTGTTTTCAGTGATTGGCATATTGTNTGGTGGCCAAAAGGAACCTGGCCCAGTGACAGGATGTTGACAATATGTTCTTCGTAACATATAATTCTCCAATGGTGGCTCAGGACAAGAGATAATCTGTTTGCCCTTTTCTTTCCTTTCCTTTCCTTTCCCCTTTCTTTCTTTCTTTCTTTCTTTCTTTCTTTCTTTCTTTCTTTCTTTCTTTCTTTCTTTCTTTCTTTCTTTCTTTCTTTCTTTCTTTCTTTCTTTCTTTCTTTCTTTCTTTCTTTTTTTCTTTTTCAAGACAGAGTCTTACTATATAGCCCTGATTAGCCTAGAATTCACTATGTAGACCAGGCTGGCCTTGAACTCACAGAGATACACCTGTGGCTGCCTCCAGAGTGCTGGGATCAAAAGTGTGCATCACCATACCCAACTAAGAGATAATATTTTTAACTAGAATGTTTCAGCTTTATGGAAATACATATCTTGTTGCCTTTTTTTTTTCATTGTAGATGGGTACAAATTTATTATGGGTATTAATTCTCCTAACAAAGTTGTAAGTAAAATTCAGTCATTTAGAGGAATGTTTGACTTAGTTTCCTCACTTAAAGACTAAGACAGTGGAAATACCATGTCTCTAGCATCCTTTGAAAACAGAGGATAACGGCTAACATGTGGAGGGCCTGGTGCAGGGCATATAGCATGGGAAATGAATGTCACTTTNTTCCTTTTCCTCCACTGTCCTTTTCTACCTTGTGCCACTTCTANTGTCACAATAGAGTGTGAGCCGCTGTGGATGGATGAGGAGAGGTCCGATGAGAGAGGGTGCAGGGGAGGCGGCCCAATAGGTAAGGCACTTGAGGACCAGAGTTTGGAACCCCAGAGCNCACATAAAAAGCCAGGTATTGTGGCACACACTTGTAATTTTGGACCTGGGGAGGTGGAGACAGGAGGACCACAGAAGCTGGCTGGTCAACCAGTCCAGCTGAATCCAGCGAGCTCCACGTTTAGTGAGAGACCCTGGCTCAAAAATAAGGTAGAGGGCTGGCAAGATGGCTCGGCTAGTAGAGGAGCTTAGCATGTGGACACACACACACACACACACACACACACACACACACACACGTTGCACAAATCCTGAATGCTTTTATAATAAAAACCTGGAGCCAGATATTGGAGTAAAAGCTGAAAGATCAGAGAGACAAAGGAACAAGCCACAGCCACTTCTCACCTCNCCAACTCCACGAATCCTCTGACTGAATGCCTCTTGAGTGTTCAGCTGAAAGAGAGAGGAGAGTCTGGCTCCATATGGAGATGATCCTTAGGTACCAGTGGAGAACACAGCAAGTTCAGGGTCTAGAGGGTGAGTTGGAGCAGATTTTGAGNTACAGAACTTGCTGGCCAACACATGGAAGGGAAAATGCACATGCTGNGTGGTGGTTTATGTGCAGGTCAAATGAATCCTGGCAAACAGCTGAGCAACAAAATTGAAAATAGTGATGCCACTCAATTCCATCAACATTCATGTTTCTCTACAACCAGATGCCTTAAGCTTTCCAAGTTAAGAGCATGTAGGCAAATATAATTCANGTCTGGCTGCTGACCTCAGGTGGGGACAGTCAGGGCGTTAGTCACCCAGCAGAGCAGAGAAGTTTTACAATGAGATCTGTGTTAGAGGATGCAAGGCAATANATTTCTGCAAGAGCTGATGGTTACCACCAAGGCTCAGAGCACAGCAAACATTCCTAGGGTTGTCCTTGCTCATTTCAGTCTCTCTTCAGTGCTAGATATCTTTGCTCCGAGAAGTTACAAAACACATTGTTCTCAGTGCGATCTGAGGTCTTACACTAAAGCTTGGATTGAAAGGTCTCTGACTCTGATGGTGTGGAGCTTGGCAATGACGTTATTAAGTTCCACACTCTTAACTTATGTATGTTACATTGGTAAAGAAGCTATTGACATCTACATGTTAGGAAGTACAATTCACATGAAACAGAAGATTCCCACCCTCCCCCACGCTGTCAATCAAAAGGCAGTGACTAGCACCTTTACCACTGAGCCATCTCACCAGCCCTGACACTGAGGAAAGTGATTTTTTTTTCACAATCTCTGATTTAGCAACCAGTCAGCTATATTTACTATGGAAATGAAATGGCATGACATGCATCTGATGAACCAAGGAGCCATTTTCTCTGAGGGAACCCCTCAGATCCCAGTGATCCATGAGTCCTAGGGATGGAGCTTCAGCCTTGATCAGTGCTGATGTCATGCTGCATGATCTGCGTCTCTGGGACCCGGGTCAAGATTCCCATCCAGGTCCACAGGAGGGAGGCATGGACGGGGTTTCCAGGGGCACTTCCGCTCCAGCTTGTTTCTATTTTAGAGCTGGAGACAATTAAAGACCAGTGTCTGATGCCAGTGTTTTNTTCCACCAAGCTATTCTTAGAAACGGTCGGGCCGGTGGTGGTAGAGTCTGAAGGCTCTGGAATCCTGTTGTGGTGACTTCTTTTTCCTGTGGTGCTCTGCTTGGGCCCAGGAGTGTAGCTGGGATTGCCTCTTCCCAGGCCAGAGGAAGGAAGGGCAGAGCTGGCTCCCCAAAGTTGGTTCTTCCTGCACCCTGAACTCTGTTGTAAGTTCAAATGATCATGCTAAAAATATTTTAAAATTTATTTTTAACTGTAGATGGATCTAAGGCTACATTTTGGCAAGTGGGTTGCTCTGAATCTGATCATATGTTTGTAAAAAGAAATTCAACCACCNTTTTTTTTCAGCTACTACTATGACACAAGATTATTTAAAGTCTAGAATTTGTCTTCAAGGAGAAAAAATAGGACATACAGGATTGCTATAAACAAAACAAAACAAAAAACAACAACCAGGGAACTGGATTATCCAAAGCACATATGAGAAAGCAGGTGATGTTGAGCTAGGAACCTTCTAGAAAGATTCGAGGTGAAGTAGTGTTTGCTTGTGTGTGTTTGAAATTCTCCTCAATAAAAAAAAAATAAACCAAAAAAACCCCCAAAACTCAGAGCAGTGGAAATAATAATGCATCAACAGCCCCAAGCCTGTGGGTTCATCCTGAATGACCTGTAAATGAACATTTATAGGCTCGATGGCCTATGTCAGAAAGAGTGGGACTTCCTGAGGGGGCTGTTCAACACAGCACAATAGAAAAACCGGGGCAGAGCAGCAGACCGAGCAGAAGGAAGGAAGTCATAAAGATAAGCTTAGCAATTAATGAGTTAGGACACAAAGGAATAACACAACTTGCCCAGACTGAGAGCATGATAAACTTGTGCTGAGGAGGCCCTGCTTAGAGGGAACATGCAAGATACAAGCAGGCTTGGCCCAGCTCACAACCTGGAATGAGCTCTAGGGGTGATCTCTGACCATGCCTTTGCAAACAGAGACACTTTACCAGAGGAACATTGATTACCAAAATTGATGGACCTCAAAGTCTTAATACACCTCCCATCGACAAGAGACATGACTGGAGTGGATAATGTGTGGGTTCTTCTAGTCTCCCTGCCCTTCCAGAAAGAAAGACCCCCAAACCAGACAGAGGCAATCAAGTTTACAGGGTCGTCAAAGAACAGATAAGCACTATTTCGTATAAACTTTTTTAAAGACTAGGAAAGGAACAAACTGCTTGTATGACTTTATATGTGTAACTTTGATAACAAAATTGAACAAGCAAAGGACAAGAGGTAATATTCTAAGACTGTGAATCCAAGGATCTTACATGAAATTAGCAAATGAAGGTTATTAAAAAGGCTCAAAAATACATGATTTTTGCCAAGAAGCNTTCACCCCAGTGCTACAGGGTGGTCCACATGACCAGTCTTCTGATGGAGTTCACCACATCTGTCTATTTTCAGTGAGAGAAGTGTTCCTCCATTTTGCTTTGTTTTTGTCTGTATAAATTGTGAAGCCATGGTCAAGNTTNTGTCTTTGANGGAGTTTNACCAAGGACATGGGGTGATTTTATCATGAAAGTTTTTTATTTCTTAAAAGCCATGAGCCCACAAGATGGCTCAGTGGATAAAGGCGATTGCTCTACAAACTGGGCGGTGTCCTGAGTTAGATTCCCTGAACCANGTAAAGGTGGAGAAGGGAACTGACTTCCCAACATTGTCTCCCAACTTCCACTGTGGGTTGACCCCCACAGCCAGGGAAGACCACCCTGGCTGTGAGGGTGGTCAGGGCACTCATGCACACAATAACAATTTCATAAAAGGAAAAAAAACTGAAGCAAAGATGACTTAAAGGAAACATTTTTTAGGTCCAGCCAATGAGTCCACTGGTATTTTTTTTTCTGAATTATTGAAACATTATACAACTAAGTAAGTTTAGCAGAAGAGAAATAAAGGGGAATCCAGGACTTAATAAGTTATGGCTTTTAGATTAGTTGTGCAATATGGCTAATCCAGGGGCTTCCTGTTGATGGAGGCATGCCTGCTATCTATTTTACAGGGGCTGCCCATATTTGGCCACACCTAGCTTATATGGTGCTGGTGTCAGAATTAGAAAACTTACTGCCTCCTGACAGGTTGTGAGAAGGCCAGCAGAGCTGGGCTCGATCTGGGTCTTGTTCATTGCCTCTGGCTGGCCCTGCTGCACAACCTGTTCTTCCCTAGGGCACCCCATGGATCAATCTTCCTGGGTTTGTAACCTTCCACCTTTCCTAAAGGACCTAAACTCTTCACTGCATTTCATTCTGCTGCACAGTGACCATCCCTGAGCCCCAAGTTTTGCATTCTCCTTTGCTTAAAATTTGTATCTTCCCTGCATCCAATCACCCACAACTCTTTGTGCTTCTGAATTTGCTCTTCTGAACGTCCCTTCTTTTGTTTACTCAAGAGCTAAGTACTTTTTGAGTGCAGAATTTAAATTCTCTCTGTACGTAAGTTTTGAGAAAATGGACTTTCTATAATAGCCTGTGTCTGTATCCCTTCAGAAGTTAACCAAAAACTCCTAAAAAATGAAAAGAGCCAACGAACAGAGCTAAATTTGTAAGAAGTCCCCGAGTCTCTCCTGATACAGTTCTAGTCCCAGATTCCAGTAGACTTTAGCTGTCTCTTAGCTTCATAAGAGTGTTGTTACAGCTAATTTTGATTGTCAGCTTGAGTGGATGTGGAATCACTGTGTTTGATGGCTAATCTTCGCTGTCAGTTTGATTGGATTCAACTATGACACAAGCTGCTGGGCACTGTGAGGGCTTTTCTTGACTAGAATATTGGAACTGGAAGGGCCCACCCTNAAGATGGGCAGCACCTTCTGTTGGCAACCCACGTAAAAGGACATTGACAAAGAAAGCTTTTGCTTTTGGCCTGTCTTCTTTCACTCTTGTTGGCAAGTTCGTCTATTCTGTTGCTGTATCATTCTTTCATTGCTATGAAAACCTACTTCTTCAGGCTTCCAACTGAAGCAGCCCTCCAGGAATCTTCTCGGCCTTCAGTGCCAGATTGGGACTGCCCGGGGGCCATGCTATCTTCTCTATATTGTTTCAGTTTTAGCATATTTGCTGTGGGAGTGAGCATGGGTGTTAGTTTTGTAGATTATTGTTGAAAGAATGAAGACAGCTCTCTGTTGGTACAAGCTCGGAGAAGACAGTGGAGAGTATTCAATAATGACAATGTCTCTGCAGGTAGATCACCCGCTCTAGTGCAGTGACAAGATGGACGCATGCTCTTAGAAGATGAACCATGCAAGCCGAACNCTCATGACTACAGAAAACAAGCCCTGTGTAGGTCAGATGCTGCAGGCGGGGGGGTAGTGGGGAGTGGCACTTCATGCCCTTCCCTGGTTGTGCTTTGTGAGTCTTGATTCCCACACTGGGGTTTACACTATTTCTGCATTTAACAGATGACTTGTTCAATTTTTAAGTTTTTCCTCTCCTTTTGGTGTTGGGAATTGGACCCAGAGTTGCAGGGATGCTGGGTAGGTGCTCTATCACTGAGCAGTAGCCACGGCCTATTTTCTAATTATCCCGTCACAGTTATTAAGGTTCCACCATCCAATGTTATTGAAATAGCTGAGGGATACCTTTCTTTTTTAATTTTAATTAATTAATTTGAACTTTTAGCGATTCCTTGTGGATTTCACATCTTGTGCCCTGATCCCACTCATCGCCCTGTCCCCCCCATCCGCTCTCCACCCACGCAACCTCCCCCTGAATGAAACAAAATTTAAAAGAAAAATCAACCAACCGACCAAACAAACAACAACAACAAAAAAGCAGAAGGATCTCATTGTGGAAGCTGCAGTGTGGCTGCCGAGTCACACAGTTAACCCCTCACTCCATTCATCTTTACTTGTAAGTGTTCACCACCATGAGTCATTGGTCTGGTTCAAAGCCTCTAGCCTCTGCTACACTATCGATAACAGGCTATCTCTGGGACTCTTCCTGGACAGCCCACCCCTGTCCTGTGTCATGGAGATCCCGCTGGCCTGGATTTGCAGGTTTGTCCCCTTCACATGCTCCAACAGCTAACAGATGTGGTGGATGCTGGGGTGGACCAAATCACAGCCCTGGTTCTGGGCTTGGACGGCAGCTCAGCTGGGCTGGCCAGCCTGCCAGCTCTTTTCCATCATCACTACCCAGGCAGGAGAGCACTCCAGCACGGCCTGCCAGCTCACCCAATGCAGCCTGCAGCAAGGGGTGGGGCCAGTTCTCCTGTTCTCAGGTCCCCAGATCCAGGTCCCCTACACTCACACCACCAGGGCCAGCTCTACTATTTTGACCAGGCAAGGTACAGGGCCCTCTCTCTTCATTGCTGTAGGGGGTATACAAGGAGGAGGGGTGGAGTCAGCTCTTCTGCTCTCACACCCTCAGGGCTGGCTCACCTGTGCCCCAGACAACAGGGTCAGCTCTAGTGTTTTACCCAGGTGAGGTGCAGGGCCTGTTCTAACCCTGACCATGGACATCATCATAGACCCCAGCCGCAGCAGGACCACAGACTCAGACATGGTGCTAAGCAGCAGCCCCAGCCTGGATGGCTCCATGGCTCCAGGTGGCAGTACAGGCTACCCAGATCAGTATGGTTCCAGCAGCAGCATGGCCCTCGGACACTGAGATGGTCTCAGGTGGCTGACAAGACCTCAGTCATCCGTACAGCCCTCGGTGGCAACAGGAGCCACGGACATCAACTCAGACCCTGGCTGCCACAGAGCCACAGATACACACATGGCCCTTGGCAGAAGCCCTGACAACACCCTAGACCATACCATGGACCTAGGTGAGAGCACAGGCCACTCCAATTAGCATGGCCCTTGGACACCAACCAGGCCACAGGTTGTGCACCAGATGCCAGGCATCTGTGTGGTCTCCGGTGACAACATAGACCACAGATATCAATACAGGCTCTAGCTGTGGTAGGACCATGGATCCAGATATGGTCCTAGGCAGCAGCCCAGGCTCGGATGTCACAGTGGTCTCAGGTGGCAGCGTAGGCCAGCCAGATCAGCATGGCCCTGGAGGTGGCACAGCCTTCAGACACCAACATGGTCACAGGTTGAGGCTTAGACTCTGGGTATATGTTTGGCCTTCGATGGCAACATGGGCTACTGGACATCAACACAGATCCCTGCTGTGGTAGGACCATGGACCCAGACGTGGTCCTCAGCAGCTGCTCAGGCCTGGATATCACCATGGCCCCATGTGGCAGTGCAGGCCACACACCTCAGAATGGCTTCCATAATAGTGTGGCCCTCAGACACCAGCATGGCCCCAGGTGGCGGCCCAGACCACAGGCCTCTGCACAGCCCTCAGTGGCAGCAGAAACCACAGACATCATCAGAGTCCCATCAGCTGCTTCAGGGCCTCAGACCAAGACTTGGCCCTTGGCAATAGACTAGGCCTGGACATCACATGGGCTAGTTTGACAAGCAGGCATTCACATTAGCCTGTTGTTCCTCACCACCCTCCCTCTTCAGTTCAGCCTCTCTCCCCAGCTCATGAATCAACCTGCCTCTTTCTCTCATCCATTTCCCCACTCTATCCTCGCTCATCATAATGGTCCCCTGATACCTGGCAGGCTCCTAGTTGAGTCACTGGTGGCACTTGGTTGAGTTCTGCCCACCCCAGCTGAAAGGCATGGTGTGGAGATGCTGCCTTTAAATCATGGGCTTGGTATGGTGGTGATCAGCAAAGATGCCAGGTGGGCTCCTGGTTTGTTTTGCCACGCCCCCCAAGACCAGAGAGTCTGGGAACAAGAGATACCTTTCTGAAGGTTCTCCTTACCTCCTGTAATGTTATGAGCCAAGGTGTGTGGCAGACATGTCCGATGGATTAACGGGTACATTTTTTTCTGCTGCCATCCACTGATGGCCTGCCTTCAATTAGGATTTCTTAGGACAAGTGGGGAGGAATCATAGTCACATTTTAGGCACTTGGATGGGGTAGACATTGCTCATGAGAGCGTCATTAAGACAGAGACTATTTCAACCATAAGCAAAGGCCACCTATTGAGTGGGCCAACAAGGCATTGGAACCTTCATGAACACGTCTGTCATGTTTTCATAGCCTCAACTTCCTACCTGTTTTTTAAGGCAAATCCTCAGTCTGGACTTGCTGGATCACATTTGGTTCTCCTAGTCCTGCCCGTTGTTTCCAGTTATTAGTTCAACACACGATTCTTGAATCTCCTGCAATCTAAATACAATGTTCGGTGTTGAATCAGATCTACATAGAGAACTCTTAGGAGTTTGCCTTTGTGGGTGAGTCAGCCTGCCACAGAGGCTGAAGCATCTTAGTTACTGACTTTGTTTCCACATGCTTTCTGGACGAGGTTTATTGTTGTGGTTGTTGTTTTCTTTTCTTTTAAATATCTTAGTTCAGAGTCCAGTTTTCTCATGAAGGCTTCTCAGGTTGTGCTGGATATCTGTTTGATTTTTTTCCTCCACTTAACACAGACTAGGATCCTCTGAGAAGAGGCAACCTCAATTGAGGCAACTTCTCCACCAGAGTGGCCTATAGGCAAGCCTGTGGGGCATTTTCTTGATTGATGATTGATGTGAGAAGGCCCAGTTCACTGTGGCAGTGCCACCTCTGGGCAGGTGGTCCTAGGTTGTATAAGAAAGCAGGATGAGCAAGCCATGAGAACAAGTCAGTAATCAACATTCCTCCATGGCCTTTACTACAGTTCCTGCCTCTGGGTTCCTGCCCTGAGTTCCTGCTGTGACTTCTCTTGATGATGGACTATAACCTGACTATCCCCAAGTTGTTTTTGGCATAATTTATCACAGCAACAGAAAACCAACCAGGGCATAGGTTCACCTCCTCTGTGTCCATGNCATTTCCAAGCACTCGGCCCTGGCCCATTATTCACCTTGGGGAAGTCTATAAAAGTAAAAAAAGACATCTGGTTGCTCTCTGATCCATCTTCCTAGCTCTGTGACTTTGGTTTACTGATCTCACCCTCTGTCCCCTCAGGTACAAAGGAGAGCAATTCCCAGACCTCATAGAGCTGCTTTGAGTAGTGAGCTAAGGAATCAAATCATCCTGGCCAGCTCTCTTTGAATACGTCATTAAACACTTCCTTCTTACATCTGTTTTTTCAAATACTGCAGGGCTGGTCTGTGTCCTCTAAGTGTTTATCTGCCTTTAAGGTGCTGAGTTTCCGACATATTGTCATTTGATGATTATGAAATAGTTATTAATTTTTAGGCAATATTGGGAAGCCCTTGAGNGCTATGATTTTGACACCCCCCCACTGTGCTCGTGATGTTGGTGAGTATCATTCATCTGTCTGTGTGTTGTTTTCTGCCTGTCTTCTTTCTGCTTATGAAACAGAGAATGTAGATCCTGCTGCATGGCTGAAGAGAGTCCTCACGGATAAGAGCACTTTTTACCCTTGCAAANGGCCCTGGTTCCATTTCCAGCATCCANAGAGTGGTTCACAGTCATCATTAACTCTAGTCCAGTGGATCCCCACCCTCTGACCTCTGCAGACATCAAGCGAGTACATGGTAGACANACATGCAGGCAAAACACACATAAGATAAAATGAATAGATCTTAAAATAATCCTGCTGACCTCATGCCCTCAGTATTGGGTACATAGGGATGTTTGGTAGCTCCGAGCAGTAGATGGGGACTCCCGCCCTTCTTTCTGTAGCTTCTGCCTTGTTTACAGACTGTGTCTACAATTATTTATGTTCAGAATTAAGTAGACTTTCAACGAGAGAGAATCATTCCTCAGATACTCATGTGACACCCTTGTAGCATTTAAGAAGTTCTTGAGTGTGTACCCATGAACTGTTTGTGGTGAGTGCTTGAATTTCAAACCTTATCTCTCTGTTATAATCTGATATGCACTCCCACTGTGCTTTGGCTCCAAATATAAAAATCACATTTTTTGAAATCCAAATTTTCCCACAAGGGACACCACTCCTCTTGCTAGTGAGAAGTTTGTATACATTGAACTTTCCTGAAAAAAAAAAATTCAGTTTAGTGGATGCCAGTTCTTCTGCTCTTTGGAAATTCATTATTGATACATAGTAAACAGGACAACCAGCAAGTACTCAGATATTAGAAACATGCCCTGAGGCTGAACAAGTTGAATTTTCAGAAAATGGTGTTTGTTTGNACATTGCTCAGAGGACCGAAGTGAACTCTGTCAGTAAACGCATCTTCAGTTATTATTTTCCCANATAGCAAATATGACTAAGGTCTTAGAGCATTTCCTTGTTAGAATCAGATAATAAAAGCATTGCCTCTGTAAATGGGATCTTATGCCCCATCTAAGTTAGTTAGTAAGTACTTAGCTACAACTTCTCCTAGCACCTAACTTGCTGCTACCCAAGTTGGTCCTCAGCCAAAGATTGTCTACAGGCTTTTAAAAATTCANTATCTCCAACTTATTAGGAGAGGTGGATACCTCACATTAGCTGGGCTTTTCATTTTTTTTTAATTAAACGTATTTATTTATTTATTGGGAGGAGGGAAGGAGTTTCACATTTGCCAGGACATGTGTGCAGGTCAGAAAACAGCTTGCAAGTCTGTTTTTTCCTTTCACTATGCAGCTTTCGGGGGTCGAAGCCAGCTCATCAGAGTTGGCAGGAAGCTCCTTTACCAGTTGAACCCTTGTGGCAGCCTCCCTGCCTGTTTTTCACAGTGAAACAATGGCTTGATAAGTAACAAACCACAGGTTGCATCCCTAAATGGGCTTCATTTAACTCAGCTTGTGTCCAGGACATTCTGAATTCTTTAGTTTCTAAGTAGCTATAGCAGATAGCATAAAAGACACGCGCATACGTGTGTGTGTGTGTGTGTGTGTATACATACATAGAGGCCAGTGTCAACTTCTGTTTTTCTCCGCTTTAAGCTTGTTGTTTCCGAGAGACTAGCTGGCCAGAGCATCTTCGGGCTCTGCCTGTCTCTGTTCCCAGTTCTGACACTGCAGGTGTGCAGCACTGGGATGGGTTCTTTTACATGAGTGCTAGNGACTCTGAGCTCAGGTCTGTACTATATCCACTGAGCCATCTTCCAAACTCTTGTTTCTGTTTTTAAATCCATCCAGTGTATCACATGTTAGAACATTTAACACTGGAAATGTTATAGCTATGTAGGAAGAACTCATTTACCTCCAGAATCTCAGGAAGGAAACTATGTAGGATNTACTTTGAAGATATTATGGAAATCTTCTGTTTCCCTTCCTCCCTTCTTATTCTTTTATATTATTATTATTATTATTATTATTATTATAATTATTATTTCTTACTGAGGGTCTCTCTCAAGGCTGACTTGAAGCTTGCTTTGTAGACCAGGATAGCTTGGAACTTGGGGCAATCTCTCTGCTTTGCTTTTCCAGGGCTATGATTACCAGTGCATTCCACCATGGCGGACCTCAGTCTCCTTCCTTAATGATTAGCCTGAGGCCTCAGTGGTCTCTAACAGTCTTTTGCAGAGAGAAGAGNTTTCTCTAAAGCACACAGCAACTCTCTAGTGCACACATGTGAGTGAAGCTTTAGTATGGTGTTTAATGAACATTAACTCAAAATCTGACCACACAGAGCCAGCCTCTTCTTCAAGAAGTGCTTCAGGTTTTTCAACGGNTGTGGCCCTTTGGCCTTGGAACCCTGGTTCCCTTTTCAGCCTCTCCCTGTTGAGCCCCAGTGTATAGGATACAGCATATCCTATCATCACCACTTACGGTTTTTGAGGTAAAGATTAAAATGAAACATGGCTTCTCAGAGGCCTTGGGAAATTGTGTGTATTGATTTGCCTTTAGCATGTGCTAAAAGGACAGTTTGATTTACTTACCTTTTGAATCATTAAATCTTGGCATGAAGGGAAGGTGGCAATGAACTTTAAAAGGAAAAACTCAGGTCTGTAGGTCAGTGAATGGGGCATTTGTCATGCCNCAGGGTGATGTGAGGTTGAGGTGTGTTGGGAGTTGACATCCTCAGAAAGTCATGGCCACGTCAGGCTGAGGGCAGGGCCAGGCTATGAAGGGAGAGCCAAGGTCCGTTCAGTTCTGGAACATGCTTTGTAGAGGCACAGGCAGGGAAGCCATTCCACCTCCAGGCTTTTTCTGTAATGTTCCACAGGATCTGGAATGNTGGACTTTCAGGTTAAGCCNCCCTTTCTTTGGATTTGTTACAAGAATGGGGAGAGGAGTTGGNACTGGCCCTGTCATCATTGACACTTGGCTGTGAATATATTTTTCAGCCTTAGTAGCTGAAGACATGAGAAGAAACTATAAATTTGTTAATGGATCTAGAGCAACCCCCTATCATTTTTATTTTTAAAACTTTCAAGGTTTTGAGATAGAGTTTCATGTATCACAGTCTGGCCACTTGCTATGTAGCCTAAAATGATCTCAAACTTCTGATCCTCCTGCCTCTGTTTCTTAGTGCTGAAATTGCAGATGTGTACTGCCATGACTGGCTAATGAGGTACTGGTGATTGAACTTGGGACTTTGTGTACACTAGGCAAGCTTTCTACCAATGGCGCTACATTCCCAGCTCCAACCTTCTGTCTCTACAAAGAATGTTTTATGGGAACAAAGCACACCCCTTGGGGGATGGAGAGGCCATGGCTGAGGCTCCCCTCTAATAGCAGAGCNGATTAATTAATTGTCACAGAGCCCATGATTTAGAAAATCTAAANTCCTTATGATTTGGCCTTTTATAGGAAATGATGTTGCCACTGTGAACAAAGTTAGCTGTCTAACATGGACCCATCAGTTACAGATGACCATTCAAAGGTCAACGTTTTCCAATGGAATATAATTAAACATCCAGTTTTTCCTTTGTGCTGGTCACACATCAGGTTGTTATTAGCTACACATTGCTAGTGGCTGTCATACTGAGCAACATAGATACAGAACAGATTGCAGGAGGTCCTCTGTATCCTAAACATTAAAGAATAACACATCTTATCTGGCTGCGCACAACCCAAACACGTCAAATTTTTTTTAAAAAACTTCTATCACCATTTTAATTAAAGAAAAATCAGGCAGGGAAGGTGACAAACTGTCTCTGCACAGTGGGGTACATCTCAGTCTGTAAATAATTATCCATACAGAATTTTGTCTGGGAAAATAATTTTCTTCTCCTATGTGANTCTTAAAGAGTTACAGATATTCTTGTGGTTTCCACATATTTCACTGACTCTTTTTTTATAATTTATTTTTATTTTATATGCATTGGTGTTTTGCCTGCATGTATGTCTGTATGAGGGTATCAGATCTTGAAGTTACGGATAGTTCACAGATCTTGGAGTTACAGACAGTTGTGAGCTGCCATGTGGGTACTGGGAATTGAACCTGGGTTCTCTGGAAGAACCATCTCTCCAGCCCCTCTGTGACTCCTTTTAAACCTAAACAAACTATCGTGTCTGTGGGTGGGGGCGTGCATCATATCGTCTGGGTGCAGCTTAGAGGATAACTTCTGGATAGNAGTGCTCTCTTTTCACCACGTGTCCCAGGGACTGAACTCAGATAGTCATCAGGCTTCTTTCCCCCATGAACCACCTTGCTCTCTTTCTTCCAGGTTATTACTCTGTCCTTTCCCCTCATACCTTCTCTGGGAGAACTTCCATCTACATGGTTGAAGCCAGTTATGGCAAGTTCAAGTGTCCACATGTAAAGGGAAGGCAGTCTGGTGGGGACAAGCCTCTTCACTGAAAGCTTGGATCTGGAGGACAAGTTCATNAGCTTGCCCATGGTTCTGTGGCCAGACACACACATCCACCTGTAAGGGACACTTAGGGACACAGCCTAGACCTGTGCCTGGTGGAAGGGAAAAGTGTGTTTTGGTAGACTCATGGTCCTCCCATCCTGCTTTTGTTTTTTCTGTTCTTAGTGGGTTTCTTTTTCTTAATTGTTGCATTGCCTTGCCTTTTGCCTGCCTCCAAAAGCAAACCAAACCAACCAACCAACCAACCAACCAACCAACCAACCAGCTAAACAAACAAACAAACAAACAAACAAACAAAAAACAAGACTTCTCACCCACAGAGAAAGTGTATCCATTTTCATTGTCTTCTTTCTTCCCTCTATGCCTTTCAAGGAACATTAATTTCTCATAATGAAAGTGAATTACAACCTTTCATTATTGTTTCAAAAAACGGCAAGTCCCCAGATACACATGCCACATTGAAAACGTTACATTTCTTTGAGCTGTTTCTACCCAAACACTAGTCTCCCAAATGGCAGAGATTTGGTGTGTTCCTGGAGCAGGAGTGGTGTGGGACACTGACCCCTCTCATTATATCTTCAACAGCCAGAAACACAGCCAGAAGCACAGTGTTCTTCAGAGCTAACCACCCATGTGCGGGGCTCGTCGCTCGTCACTGTGCTCCTCACCCACTAGAACAACTCCAAGTCATGACAACCAGTGGAGCTAATTGACGTGGAAGGCCTCAACNCCGAGTACCCAAGCTTCCCCGAACAATTGCTGGATTGTTCCAAGACCTGTTGATGCAACAAACCTTGTGCTGAGAAGTTTGCCCCGTAATGAACAAACAGTAGCTGTCATGCCCATCAAGTGGCTTTCTGTGATGGAGAGAACAAGACAAAACGTCTCTTCTCTCATGCTGGCAGGGTGNGCAGTTGGGNTTTGAGTGGAACTGACACTTTTGTAAAGAGAACTAAGTNAGCTTGGCTTCTATTTCACACTTACGCTTTCTAGACTGATATTGAATCTATGAGGCCCGTACCTGCCCCCGGAGTCTAGGTCTGGTTTACTGTACTGAGTGTACAGCAAAATCTAAGTAAAACTCAAGGAAGGATCAGAAGACCATGAGATACAGGCTCCAATGGCCCCAGCAACTTGCGGGACTTCTCCGACAGGCAAAAGATTGTTTCTTCTACATGGAGGGGGCAAGCACGCCNTGTTTTTAATCTTTCTGTCGACTTATTCTCTGTTAGGGAAATTCTGAGATGCTGGAAGACAAATCCTGCCTTACCCAGGGCTACTTATCCTCCATACTCTACATAGCTTAAAGCAAATGTAAATTTTATGTCATCTTGTATTTGTTCTTAGTGAGAACATACAGGTAGAAGGAGGTNCTGTGGAGTGGTAGGAAGGGCACCAGATAAGGAAAGCANAAATAGGAGCTGCTTTAGCTTCTGAAAGAAACTTNAAGTTCATTGCAGAAAAACTAAGAAGTGAAGTGAGTATTCTAAGTTGATCACAGGCTAGGTGTGTAGTGTATGTGCATGTACACGTGAGTGTGAGGTTGTCTGTGCGTGCCCTGGGAGAAGTTTTATAAGAGGCGAGTATCCTAAGTTGAGTGTAGGCTGTGATATGGTGTGTAGTGTATGTGTGTGTNCATGCGAGTATGTGATTGTCTGTGTGTGTCCTGGGGGACATCTTATAAGGAGGTTAGTTGGAAATACCGGTACTGTGATGATTGAAAACAACCACTACAGTTTCCAGGGAGCTTCTTTGTCCTTGGCTCTGGGTGGGATGTTGACCGCAGTCAGCAGCACACTCATGACTTGTATGGTTCTGTTGGAAAAGGTGATGTTGTTTTCACCTTGTTCACTGGGACACCCAGAACTGGTACTCTGAGCTAGCCATTCCTTGAGGAAGTACAAACCACATGGGATGAACACATGGAACTTAGATGTGTCCCAACTGTCAATCAGCACCAACCACTGGACTGTGAGTGAAGATGCCTGNNAGGGTTCTAGTTCCCAGCTAACGAATCACTCCCAGATGGCAGCTTTTCCAGTTGACGTTGTGGATAGCACTGAGCAGACAAATCGCATTAAAAAANTCTGTCCTAGCCAGACTTTCCCATTCACAAGATGTGTGACTCCACAGAAACCATTGTTTCAAATAGCCAAGTTGTAAGTGTAATTTGTTCCCCAACTATACTAGGGGGAGCAAGGGGTGATGGGGACAGTGATATTGGGCAGACAGGAGCGGAGGCCACCATAAAATGTTCCCCTGGTCCCCTCTCATTTCCTTTGGTATTACATGCCACACCATGGCAGCTTCTCCTCTGAGCAGACACTGGGGCAAAAGTAAGGAGTTTAAGGGAAGGACTCAGAAGAATGTCAAGTTTGTAGGAGATAGAGGAAGTTCTTGTGGCCAGTAGCTCCAGGCAGCCCCCCCCCTTTTTTTTAGGCAACCCAAAGCAAATGCAAAGTCGACAAACCTGTGGCTACCTCCACAAAAGTTCCTTTGTGTGAGCCAAAATTTCAGGGATGGGGATTCTGTTTTTACAAACTCGGAGATATACATCAGCTTCCTAGCCAAGACATTCTGAAAGGAATGTTTTCTATATGGACTGTGGTAATGGTTATCCTCCCGAGTGCCTGGCAAGGGAGAGACATGGCACAGATGGATTAAAGCTGGGAGGTACTGTGCCTAGGTTGATCAGATCCAGGCGGCTGAAAGAGGGGGAGAGCTACAAGCCCGAACTCAGTGAAACCCAGTCACTGAGAACTGGGGTTGGGGGACGGGTATTGGGCTCCAGAATCTTGCATCTTGAGGAACAGATCAATCTGATGGCACATTCTTCCTTACACAAAGAAGATTTGGCACTCACTATACCACTGTGAAGTATTCCCTGAGGATACAATTTGTAGATTAATCTTTTTAAAGAGATCAAATGATCTCAACTTGGGTTGGAGAAAGGCTTCTGACCCGCTAGGTTTCTTAAACAACTCTTCTAAACAGACTGTTTTCTTAGTTTCTTTCCTAAGTGTGTGGATAATATATTATTACACCAGAATGTGAAACTGGCCAAACGAGCCCCAGGAAAGAAGTGGTGCTCCAAAGTAAATACAGGAACTTGGTTAAGACCACATGATCAGATATCTTGCAAATAAGACACACAATTAAAACATCATTGTATATGAGATTGAGAATTACAGATTGGACAAGATAGTCCCACTAGGCTGAAACAGATATTTGATATACTAGTTGAGCTTCGAGAAGAGCTTNGGAGAAATGGAACTTTGAACCTGCATAGGGAGGAGAAAATGATTGTGTGGAAATATGGCTGAAATCTAGGGGCCACAGAGGAACAGAAGCAAATCATAAATCTGTAGCCCTGAGCCAATGTTTAGCAAACTGTTACAGCTATGTGAGGGGCAGAACAGCTGTGGGTGTGAGTGAGTTTTCAAGGTTTAGTCAGCAGAGGAAAAAACTCCAGGCTAAATGCCACTAAACCATAGAAATGTACCTCTATATTTTTAAAAGAGTCTTCTCATGGAAAACAAGTCAACTTCCAACAGTGATCAACTTATTAAAAGCAATAAACAAACACCCCCCCAAACTCTACTAAACAAGAGTTAAAGATAGAGTTTTTTGTTTATTTTTTAAAATTTCATTATGATGTAATTTTGTCATGCAAAGTACATTCTCCAAAAGATGCATAGGTGATTTTACCTTTTAATAGCATCAAAAAAATAAGTAAAGGATAGGGCAATGAGAACCACAGGCCAAGTCAATAAAAACCAACTGCAAGGGAGTATACCCTGTTATACAGCTTGAAATAACTCATGGGCTAGGATTGGGGAAAAGATTATTGTAAAAATCTTTCATATTGCTATATTATTTCACTTTAATGAGGCAGTTTGCACAATATAAGAAAGAGAGAGATTTAGACAAGAAGCCAANAAGAGGCTTATGTCTTCAGTAAATGAAGGTTGTTAGGTACAAAAGGAGATTCAAAGGTTTCTTTAGAAAGCACTGTCTAATCTTCAATTTCTCCTCCTCCTCCTCCTCCTCCTCCTTCCTGTTCCTTCTTATCCTCCTCTTTTTCCTCTTCTTCTTCCTCTTCTTCCTCCTCCTTTTTGCTGAGGAAACAGTGTAAATTCCTCCTTTTATGGGTAATGTCCAACTTTGTTTTTTAGGAATGTAGATGGGGGCTGGAGAGGTAGCTCAGAGGTTAAGAGCACTGACTGTTCTTCCAGAGGTCCTGAGTTCAATTCCCAGCAACCACATGGTGGCTCACAATCATCTGTAATGAGATCT
>LZPO01027404.1:180767-203192 GCA_001675575.1 Neotoma lepida | reverse complement strand
TTCCTTCCTTCCTTCCTTCTTTCCTTCCTGCCCTCTTCCTTTTTATTACCTTGAAAAAATAAAAGTAATTTTGCCCTCCTTTTGAGAAAGCTAACAGTGCACAGTAAATGTCCAGTGGTTCACTGATTTTCTTATCCTGGACATATATNTAGACTNTTATTCATACCTCTGTGACTACAGTTAGTCTTAGTTTATTCTTTTTAAAAATTGTTTTCACTACGGACTAATAAAAGGAATCACATCGGTATTGGAAGAGTGTGCTGAANTTTCTCCCTTCGTAGTCTTGCCTTCAAGCAAGTGTTTTCTAAGCCAACAGGCTAAGATCATGAACAGACTGAGTGGTACTGGAGTCTCTGTCATACTGGCTACTGAACATGATGGGGCAAGTATTATAGCTTAGCCTCCCAGTGAAAACATCTTGCTTTAACATCCACTGTGTTCTGAGCCAGAAAACAATAACCCAGGGTGCAGGTGCCCTATGGCAAATGGCGCTACCACAATTACTTNGACTTTTAGTGATTTGGGTTGTAGGCTGATGCCCTCCTTCCTCAGTGTCTGAAAGTCTCAGGGCCTTATCTTAGTTTTAGAAGATGTTTGGCTTGTACTGTGCAGGATCACACATGCCTGGAATCCCAGTACTCGGGAGATAGAGACAAGAAGGGTGTGAGTTTCAGGAGAGCCTGGACTACAAAACAAGACCCAGTTTTTAAAAATTGAGGTTGAAGGGGCTGGAGAGATGGCTCAGTGGTTAAGAGCACTTTCTCTTGCAGAGAACCTGGTATCAGTTCTCAGCGCTCACAGGGCAAAACTGTTACTCCAGGGGATTCAATACCCTCTTCTGGCCTCCATAGACACTAGTGCATACTTGGTCACTAGTGCATACTTGGTAGACACACACACACCAAATAACACATAAAATAATGAAATAAATCTTTGAAAAAATTATAGTGAATTAGGGGAGATCCTAGTCAGCCAGGTGGAGTCCACCCTTCTTCCTGTAGCCTGTCTTTGACACGTCGTTGAAAGGCTTTGTTTGGTGAAACACATGGCTTTGTTTAATAAAGCTAAAGGTATCTGAGTAGAGAGGGCCTTGTATTTCACGGCTCTTAGGTGGAACACATTTCCACGAACATGTTGGGTNCTTACCAAGTAGTCTTGTCCTGGGGAAGGAGCGCTGCTTGAATATATGTCAGAGAGCAAGAAAATTGTAGGGGCAGATTTTATCTGGCTCACAGAATATTTCTGATGTCTTGGGTAAAGTTGGACTGGGTTTTGTAGGCTTTCCTTTGTGTGCCAGAGAAATTTTCAGCAAGGAAGGCCGCAAGATAAAAGAGAAACCCTGGCCCTGTTTGGAGATAAAAGCCCTCACACTGGGGCGTGCCAGACTCACCAGAGAATACAGTCTCAGAGGAAATGTTCGCTTTCTTTTGAAAATTCATTACTATAAAGCCATTGTGTGATGAGGCCAGTTGTGTGATTATTGAGAAATAACTAAAAATAATAAACGGATGCTCCCTCAAAGGCACGCTAATGCCAGCTGATCTTCTTTGGCGCTGTAAGATGCCCGAGAGGCAGAATCTGCACATCTGCATCTCTTCTCTCTTTCTGTTGTTTTCTTGAGACAAAGGTCTTGCTCTAGAGCCCAGGCTGGCCTTGAACTTGGGATGCCCTCTCACTTCATCCTTCTGAGTGCTGCAGTTTAAGGGTGTGTCACCACAGCAGCCTTTCTCCTCAGAAAACTCTCTGAACATATTTGGAATTTAGAAACATGGAAAATATTTTACATCTGAGCTTCAGAAGAAAGATCTATTTTTGTGTTCTGTGCTCGGTTTGCCACATTGGTCCTGTGCTTTGATAAATAGCGGAGTTACCTTGTTAAGTAGCATGGAATAGATCTGGCCACTGTCCCTGTCTGGGCTCCACTATGGCAGGAAGTGGTTTGTTCCCAAGGCCCGATCTTATTTTTCATGACTGAATTGTGTGAGAGCTTGAAGCTCTAAATCAATACTTCTCATCCAGTGGGTCCTGGAAGGAAGGCAGTGATGAGAGAGCACCCAGGCAGGGCAGAGGATGGAAGATGAAACTGGGATCATTTTCAAATGGAATGGACGGAAAACCAGTGGGCTTCTCTGATACCCTCAGAGCTTCTCAGATCCAGCTGGATGCCAAGCTGTTCCTGTCAGAGACACAAGGTATAATTTTGTTGAATTTTCTGCTTGTTTGAAGCAGAAAAATATGACAACATCCACATCTTAGATACTCAGTCCAAAAGCAGATGAATTCTCAAATAATCTCCTACAAGAACAGAGCATGAAAAGCAACCTAAAAAGACACGGGAAGGTCTTTTCCAGTAATAGAGCACTTGTCCAGCATGCGTNGGGGCTCTAGGTTCCCTCTCTAGTAGTAAAAGGACACTCCCACCCCTTCTGTGAAACAAGGAAGTCAAACATAGGCACTAAGTTTTTCTAATATAATAAAATTCCTATGATAGAATATGCAAAAAAGGATATTCCTGAGTTGTAATAAAAATGAGGGATTGTGACTAGGGACATAGCTTAATGGTAGAGTGCTTGCAAAGTATGTGGAAGGCCTTGAGTTCAATCTCTAGGACCACAAATGGGCAAATAATGTAATGAAGCAACAAAAGCAGAAAGACAATTCTCCCAAGAAATGGTCTTGAGGTTTGAAAGAATCCCTTGGGGCATCTCCATCCCATTGTGTGTCCCCATTTAATGCTGAGCATTGCNGCAGAGCCCACGAAAATGCATTAAGTGGACTTTGGTTCAAAGCTCAGATCCTAACATATCAAAGAAGAGTGGCATCTCCTTCAACAGGCAGGGAGTTATCCGACTCAATCCTCAGGTGGGTAATCAAATTTCTCCACCAAAACCAGGCCAAGGGTGTTTTTCCNTACCGTACTGAGGGTACTGAGAAGTTTGCAGAGTGTTTCAAGTCAAATACTTGGGGCCCCAATCCTATTGTAAATGATCTAACTTTTAAAATGACATTTTGGGATGACTCCTTCATACAGAGGAATATTATTTTTCATTGTGCAAAATTATCTCTAAATGACACGTGTTGGAGTTCTTACGTTCAAAGAAGCCTTCTCCATACCGAAGCTTTGGGATCAGTGATTGTCTCTCTGATACAAAGTCATTACTTTTTCTAAATTCTTTACATTTAAATACTGGCTTTTGTTTCAATGGTGTTTAAGGTACATCTATACTGTGAAGGGGAGGCAATAGTAGCTGTGCTTCTGAGGTATTTGGGAATATTCTAGAAGCCGTAGAACTCCACCTCTTGTCTTCCCTTTACATAAGGCATCTGTGCATGTCTGTAGCAGGAGCTTTGAGTCACCATTTTAGAAGTCAAATTTCAATCTATCAACTCAACTGAATAAAAACTCACATACAAGGGGGCTGGAGAGATACCCCAGTGGTTAAGAGCACTGACTGCTCTTCCANAGGACCTGGCTTTCATTCCCAGTACCCACACTGCACCTCACACCCATTTATAATCTCAGATCCAAGACATCTGACACTCTTTTCTGGCATCTTTGGGAACTGCATGCATGTGTTACACAGACATACATGTAGACAAAACACAAAAAAGATGTACATGCAAGATTCAGCTATTAGATCAAATGTATTTAAACATGCAGATGGATTAAGTTTGCCTAGATTATGCTAAGTTGTTTTCAAGGATTTAGAAATGAGAATAATTAATTCAAGAGCCCACAAAATCAAATCACTGGAAACCAGAAGTAGCTCATTCCTCACACAGTCAGTTAAAACTTTCAGCCTGGAGAAGAGCCCTTCAGAAGTCCTTTCTTTGAAATCCAGAGGCTTGTCTGTTGTTCCAGAATGCTAAGGGAGGAGATTAGAGGGGGAAGGGGCCAGGGTCTTCTCTGGGTTGGGGAATTTGGGTTGGATGCCAGTGCCAGGGATACAGGCCTTTGGGGTCTCTCTTGGATGAAACAACCAGGTCACCACTCACTCTTGGCCTCTCAAGTGCCTGCACTCTGGGACCTGCNGGTCTGGGGACAAAACCAACGAGTTGTCATAGCGCAGAGAGCGGTCTCAAATAGTTAGTGTCCACCATGAGCGGAAGCTACTTTTCTTAACTCCCTGCAGAGTCACAACTCTGACTAGGAAAAGAAACCCAATCACCTTTCAAAGAATCCTGGGTGAAAAAAAAAAAATCAAGATCCCTGTGGTAGGTATCAGTCCTTGCCTTCCAGTTAGTCACCCTTTTTACAAGTCTTAAGGACCCTATAAACTTTGAAAGTTGCAGTAAAATATTTATAGGGCAAGTCAAAGAAAAGCATAAAACAGTAGTCTAGGTGAGATTTTGACATGACTAAAATCGTCCTGACCTCTCTCGCTTTTTGATTCTGAATAGTATAGGTCTGAAGCCTAGTGATGCCTCAGCCCCTTTCATTCCGTGGACTTAAACTGCCCCAGCGACCAGAAGGTTTCTTTCTATTTTTCCTCCTGATGTTTACTTTAGACATGAAAGAAGCTATTTTGATGAAAGAGGAGAGCCTCAGGCCACGCTAGCAGCACAACTGAAATTTCCTAGGTCATTACCTCTTCTGAATTTTCCTGGGAAAGGGGTTTTGGAGTCACTTTCCACCACGCAAGAGAAAAATGTAGAGTTGCAATTGGTGTTTCAGGATTTTAGGAGCAGTATAAAATAGAGGCCTGACTAGTAAACCCTGCCACCCGAAGCCCCAAGACACTCTTTATCCAAGTGGTGCTGGGGCCCTGGTGGAATTCCAGCAGGAATGATCATACACTCCTTTGTTTTTCCCTTCCTGGGAAGGGCAGTGGAATTTAATAGTAGGATCCTGTTTGGTGGCTGCGATGACATCATTGAACAGTGGGAGCAGTTCAGGTAGAGAGTACCAGGGTTAATAAGCGTGGATGGGGTGGGGAAATGATATAGCATATAAATGCATGCAACATCCCAGGGAAGACGTGAATGTTTTAGAAGTAATATGGTATTTCCTTGGGGACTATAGTGCCTGACAGCCAAGAGGTTTTGCTCAGAGAAAGTTCAAGATCATAACAAAAAGCGCATTATGAGTCAGGAAAAGGGTCAGAAACCACAGGTGAAAGAAATGTGTCTTTTGGTCCTTGCTACAAACTCTCTGGGGGTGAAATTCACATCATGTCGTTGTACTCAAAAGCATCATAAATAAGGGAGCAAGCACCTCAGTAAATATATTAGAACAGGTACCTAAATGTGTGTTGTGGCCTTTAAATTGGTCATGGAGAACTTTAGTTATTGTGACATGTTTGCACCAAGCTCTTTAAAAATTTTTATCATTATTAGGATGGTTGTGGCTGTGCAGACGTATGTTTGCACATGTNTAGCACATGTGTGGAGGTCACAAGAGAACTTTCAGGAGTCCTATCCTTCTACCATGGCTTCTGAGGATCAAACTCANGTCANCAGGCTTGTGTGGCAGGTACTCTTCCCTGCTGAGCTGACTCACAGGCTCTTGGTGCACTGTGTGAACCCTTTTCCTCAGTGTGTTACCTCCCCAGGGGCTGCGTTACCTCCTCCCTGTTACCCATCTCAGCCTTTGTGTGTGATAACTGTGGGTGTTCCCACATAGCACTGGAATTAGCCCATTTCTGGGTCTATATCCTGTACAGGATTGTAACCTAGCATGGAGCAAAACTTAAAAAAAAAAATTGCCTGGGAATGTAGCTTAGTGACAGAGTGAGTGTCTAGCACCCATGAGACTCTAGGGCCTGCTGTCAACACCAAAAGGAAAGAAAAAAGAANGAANGAAAAGAGAAAAAAATTTAAAAAGGAAAGAAATAAAGAGAAAAAGAAACACACTAATATGTAGAGTGCATGGCTTTCAGAGAGAATTTGTGACCTGCTTAAAACCTGTAGTCACANGCATCTCCCCATACCAAAGTAATGTCCTACATCGGAGCTTCTGCAGTTGCTAAATCTGCTTTAGAATGCTCTTTGGTTGACTTTTAAGAATCAAGTGCACCTTCCTGGTCTAAAGATTTATAACCACTGAAGCTATTCTAAAAGAATGTGCTCCTGGCTCCGGCGGCCCTTCTAGAAGAGGAATTTCCAAAATACTTTGCACTCTGACTGCATCATTGTGAGTGAGCACAGTGGAAAAACATTGTCTGAGGCTGTCGGACTGCTCTGTGAGAGGCTGGAGGTAGAGAGGTGGACTCGCTGTTTGCATTGGCTTCCTTTGTTTGGAGAATGCTCAACAGAAGCACCTCAGATTTCTCAAGAGCCGTGGGTTGTGTGGTGATCATAGATACTAATGTGACCATGTACTGCAAACTGAAATGTGAGGTTCTATCTAGTCTTCATGGGAGGCTGTTCTTGGTGAGTCTTTGAATGCAGATTTAGCTTTTAGTGATTCTCTCTGCAGTAGCATGCATTTATATGTGTGTTTTTATGCATATAATCACATGCATGTTTTGCTTATTTATTTTAGGACTTTGTTAGACCNGAGTGAACCCAGAAGGTAGTCCAGTCCTCTCTCTACTCTAGATTGGATGAAAAGTTAGGACAGGGCAGTGAAGAATGCCTGGCTTCATGCAGTCTGGGCCAGAGTCTCCGCTGCGAAGTTATGAAGACCAGCAGATGGAAATGCACTCATGAGCTTTGTGGTCAGTGGTTGNTCTTCACAAGGCTACCCTGCTACTGCTTAGGGGTGAGAGTCCTTGGAGAAAGGAAAGTGCCTCTATTTCAGTCATCTGGGGTTGAAGCCAAGCAGGTCTGGCACACAGGCCTGGGGCAGACAGGCTCAAACTGGATTCATAGGTGAGAAGCAGGCTGGAAACCTGGTGTGGAGGAGGCTGAGTTGGCCCCGTGGGATTAGATGAAGTGCAAGCTAGGAGAGTCAAAGGTTAGGTTCTGGAGCTGGAACTCTCTGTAAGAGCCACGTTAGTAAGCATGGAAATGCGTCTCTGAATTGTAATAGTGTCAAGTCCCAGCCTTCAGGAAAATTTTCTTTAACAACCTATTCTTTGCTGTACTCAGGGAAATTAAAGGTGGACAGCTTGTGTGGGCAGGCAGAGTGGCCAGGAAAGCTAGTNTGTAGTCTGCTCCAGGGCTCTTGTAGAGCCACCCAGCATCAAATAGCCCTGGGAGTCAGGTAACTGGCAGGCTAAGAAACTCCTTCCAGGATAGAGGGGTGGATGGCACTCTGACGACTCCCAGGAATTCTCCAAGGTGTGTATTGAGGAGAAGCAGGGAGATATTTCTCAAATCATAAGGTAGCCTTGAGTACCACTGTCATATGGAAAACTAAGGCAACACAGTCTTCTGATCATCACAGGAGGGGAAGGTTGCTGTCTGGGAACGTCTCTCTTCAAACTGGAGTGAGTGTACTTTTTTATACCTATGCTTCTCCACTTATGTGAGTTTAGACATTAATCATTTTATATGAGAGATATAAAGTTGAGACAAAGTCACAACTTAACTAAAACATCTGTTTTCAGTGGTTCTTTTGAATTCTCAAGCTGTAACTTCTACCCCACCCTGGATGCTTCTCACTCTCATGTATTACTCATCAGTGAGGCTGTGTGGGCCCAAGAGGGTCTCTCCCTTCATTACTTCTCAGTTCCCAGTGTAACACCCTAAGTTAACCTGTAAGCCCCACCTGCCCAAGTACCAGGTANCTTCCTGGGATTCTGGGAGTTGCAGTCCTTGAAAAAATAACAACAAAGTCTCAAGGGAAAGTGTGGTAGTCTGAGGGTTTTGTCTTTACAAGCCACAACAACACGTTTCAGGGCCACTCAGCTGAATGTTCCAGAGAGTAGGCCTGACCAAAGTCCATCTTGGTCTGTATTTACTATTTTAATGAAGCTTGCTTCAAATCTGGCCCCAAATGATGGAACTGGTTTTGCTCTGGTGAATCTCAGGATTAACACTAGCACTCTGGCCTGAGTCACAGACTTCTCTCCAGGGCCTCTTGGTCCTAACAACACAGCATGGCAGGGCAACTAGAGAGACACTTTAAAAGTTAAGACTCAGATCATGTCTGTTATACCTCCATGNTTTCTTGGGGACTTAGGAAAAAGAACACTGCATAACCCTGTTCTTCCTTTTCTCAGAATAGATTCATACCACATTCCCAGTGTTCTGTACCCTCAGCAACTTGGTCGTTTGCTGTTGTCTACCTGTACCAGGGAANTCTGCTTGCTTCCTAGGGTTTGAATGATAGCTCCTTCTCAGTTCAATGTCACTCTCTTGCCATGTTCTCTCACCTCTCTGTCCAAAATAATCTTTCTTCTCCAATCTCAGTCTTTCCCATTACTCTGCTTATTCAAAAAACTTAGCATAACCTCAAAGAAGTGGCTAATGTCTGTGTGTGCCAAGCTTGTCTGTCCAGTTTATACTGATATCCCTAACACCAGGCACAGGAGAGGTCTAATAAATAAGCAGCAAGGAGATTAAACAGTGAGTGCCCATGTGGACATGGACAACACACACACACACACACACACACACACCTGCTTTGGGTCAGGTTGTCTTCTGAAAGCAGCTTTGGTAGGCACGAAATAGTACCACCTTTGTCTACATGTCCAGTAGCCTCATCCATGAGCAGTGTGGATCCTTTTTCTCTGCCTCTTCTCATGGGCTCTGCTCCTTAGCACCCATCCCATGGTCTCTCCATCAATCTCCTAGCATCTAAACCTTTCCACCCCACAACTGTCTCCTACTCATGGCCATTCACTGAGTTATGTCACTCTTTAACCTCCACATCGAATTCATAGCTGTAACATGAATTGCTAAATGTCTGTCTTATTAATAGAAAACCTGGAGCCAGATATTGACTCTCCAGCCTCCTCAGATTTGGTCCATCTAGCCTTATGACCTTGTGGCTGTCCTTGGAGATACCTCTGTGGCTGTCTCTTATACACATCTAGATGTGTATAAGAGACAGGCTCTCTGGTCTTGACTCTCCAGCCTCCTCAGATTTGGTCCATCTAGCCTTATGACCTTGTGGCTGTCCTTGGAGATACCTCTGTGGGAGATTGTGGAACAAGGTATCCCTGTACTATGATTCTGCTGACTCCATCTTGCCCCCAAATCCTGAGATTTCAGTCTTGTACAACCATATCCACTCTGGAGACACTCTTGATTGTGAAAATTCTCAGTCTCTGTTTCTTACAGACAATCTCCCATGAGCATGGAGAGGGACAGACAAACANGTCTCACGATATCAATGTAAGCACAGAAGCCTTTCAAAGGTGTGAATGAGGTCTTTACTTTTAAAAATTCAAATAAGCATTTGACACAAGCAAGGTGTTTACAAGCAGTATCTGGTTCAGTTGATGTCACTTTTTTTTTCTTTTCAAAACCAAATGAGACAGTGTCAATCTTTTTCTAAGGGATAGATCTTCAACCAGGGCATAGTTTATATCATCTTATTGTCTGGCTTGCTTATCCTGACTATTTAAGAATAACAGAGAGCTTAAATGCATTTTAAAAAATTTAAGACACTCTTTGAGAATGTTCTAGAGAAGGATTAGGAAGCCGAGTCTGGAATTAGGCCCAGTTCCCACTGACCAGCCTGTTCATGCGGTGCTGGGCCAAACAACCTACCATGTGGAATGAGGTGGGTGGAGAGGCCCATTAGTGGTGATGTCACACTTAAGGCTCTCTCCTGCTGTTGTGTTCTGATTCCCAGGAACCAGGACTTCATAAAAAACATTCCTCTCACTCAAACGGCCCATTAACCTTTCCAAGTTGGCTAATGATTAATGCCATTAGCTTAGGTGGGGATGAGAGCTTCCCCAGAGGGGGTGTGGTATCCACAAGGAGACAGGGCTGTGAGACCCAGGCAAACCTAGCCTGCTCTTGTTAGCCAGTCTGGGTGTGGAGATAATGGTTTGACTCTTGCCATCAGTGGCTTTTATTGCAATCATTATTAGGCATCTATTTGTTTAACACCTGCCCTGGTAGGGAGGAGAGGGAGCCCAAATAATAGCATCAGTTTNACCCAGACCTAGCCGTGTGGATGTCACCAAGGATGTTCTGGATCTTGTGATTCTCAAAGCAAAGGTCTCCTTGAGTGAGTTTGTAAGATCTGTTTTATTTTCTCCTTGGTCTAGATCTGTGTCAGGTTAAACTTTTATAGTTAAATTTTCCACTGTGAAAAATGGCCAAATACCATCTACTGATGAACCCAGTATACTTTGTTCATAATTCTAGGGTAATATAGAGGTCTCACATAGAAGGTAACAAGCAAAGAAAATAAACATCATTGAGAAACTTCCAGAAGTTAGGGATCATCTATGATAAATTCTGAAGTGCCCCAGCAAAGACTGTGGTTGCCACACACTACCATATTAATGTTATATGCACGTGGTTAAGGACATATTCTAGTTATCCCGGGAGGTCTCTAAGGCAACTAGGTCATGAAGTTTCCTTCCTTTATGGTGCCTGAAATAGTTTTTGTGGTACTTTCATGAAGGTCTGAGGAAGGAGGTTGTGTTAACAAAGAAGAAAGGCCGGTCTTAGTAGTCATGGGGATGTCATAAATATTAAAGGTGCGTTACAGTCGGGAGGCTTTAATTAATGGTTTGTGTGGCACTGCTTGCTCAGTGCTGGCCCCAGCTGGTTAATGATGACTAGATGAAAAAGGCAGGGCTACTCTGCTTCCTTGGAGTACCACGTGGCTCTGTGCTCACAAAAGACTGCCAGAACTGGCACTGTCATCCATCTTATGATAGCCGAGCTGTGTGGAGGACGCTGCCAGAGTCTTTGTCTTTGGATAACAGCAGAACCAGAATCCACGGGCAGCTCCATCCTTTCCTTATAACCCCAAGCACAGATAATCCATATTAGCTGTGTTAAGCCTTTGATTCTAGCTTCACCAGGCTAAGCCCCACCTGGAACTGCACACAGGGAAGTGTGTTTCCCTCCTGCATGGGTCCCTCAGAAGGAGGCTTCCTCACAGGGAGAACACTGGGTTCTCCAGTTGCTTCGACATTTTATCTCCAGGCCTTGCTGATCTCAGGGTCTAGGATGATGCCTACAAAGAGATAGGCTGTGAGACCTGGGCTAACCTAGCCTGCTGTTCTCAGTCTGTTTGGATATGGAGCTAATGGTTTGACTCTTGCCATCAAAATCACTTCCGTGAAGCACGAAATGGAACTCGGTTAGCTCCCTAAGCCATTAAGTTCTCTTCAAAGGGGATGAGAGGTATAGGTCAGTAAGCTATTAAATTGAGTAATAATTATGCTAGGCCCTCATGAGGGAGGGGGAGTATGGTTTTCTCCTGCAGTGCTGATTCTGTTTTAGTCAGTCCTGTGGCTGGAGTCACCAGTGAACACAGTTTTGGACGCACATGCAATCACTGAACTTGGAAGCTTGAGTACAAATGCAATTATTGAGCTCCTATTAATCTGTTTGCTGGCCTCCTCCACATCTGTCACAGCTTTTGAGCCTCAGTAGCCTGGGTGCAGCTGATTCCACCCTGTTGCTAGAGAAATGGCTAAGGCAGAGTGCAGATGCCGTCCACACAGGGTTACTGTGCACACAGCTCGTTAGCGCTGTCATTCTGTCAGGCTTGAACTGGCTCTGTGGTCAGAATTTCCCCAGGAAGGGAAAACAAATATCTACAAGCAAGCATTCACCGTCCATTTCTGGCCACTTGTTCCCTGGCTAACAGGCTCCAGGAGACCAATTCCACTACCAAGCATAGGGCTTGTCATCAGCAGCAGGCAGTGAGCATTCAGATGGTGGCCATCTATCTGGATCCCAGTAGGTGTCCTCTGTGCTAATGGGTGCGACTCTAGGCAGTTTGTTTTCAGAGCTGAATAGTTTTTCACCACAAGAGTCTCCATCACACAGTTTAAGTGTTTTCTGAAGCATGGGTACTTGGCTGTTTCATTTTCCACATATTATGAGCAATATAGTGTTTCCATAAACAATTACTGCAGCTGTGGGGGAGAAGGTGAGCTTCAGACAGCAGGATTAGATTCATTATAGCTCTAAGGATGGTATAACTTGGATAGGAAAACTATTCTGAAGGTCTAGTCCATTGTGCTCTTGGGAGCTGGTAAGGCTATTGGAACCGCAGCCTCTTCTTGCCTCTCTGCTGTCCTTATGGCTACAGTGAGGTGACAGCTTAGATCCACCATGTGCCCTACCATAACATTCTGCCTCATCATCGGCCCAGCAGCAGTGAGCTGATGAGACACTGACAGAAACCCCTGAGCCGCAGAAACCTTTCCTCTTAGGAAGTCAATGATCTCAGGTATTTTGCCACAGTAAAGGAAAGCTATCTGAAGTTAAAGTTTTGGCAAGGCCAACCTCTCTCTCCAAAGAGGGCTCTAGAAAGAACCCTTTCCAGGCCTTGCACTTCGTTCCAAGCTTTGCCAAGAGTCTTTGGTGTTCTTGGCCTGCGGACACACCCAGCCTGGTGCTTGTCTCCATCGCCACACAGGATTCTGTATGTGTGCCTCCACGTCTTTTCTCGCCTCACAAGAACACCAGTCACACTGAGTTACAGTCCCCACTTAAAGTCTCTTTACTGTTGCACTGGCAACAGTCTGCTTTAAGAGAAGGCCCTAGTCTCAGACTCTAGGGGTCTAGGGAGGATGTGTTTGGAAATTACTCAGCCCAGTACCCACATCTGTGACCCTCCTGTGCACAGTATCTCTGAGCACCTTTCTGTGTGAACGCTCTTCCACTGGGATTATTGGGAGCTGGGTTTTGCACTTTTTTTTTTTACAGAATTAAGCAGAACTGCTTAAACATTTGCTTTGCTGAACTGTTTTCCCATGAGCACCNTTCAAGAGTTGCTGTTGCTCCAAGCATTTTAGTGATTGCTCTTACGGGGCTTGTAAAAAGCATTGCCCATCTAGTGTTTGCGAAGCAGTACACCTGTGGGGCTTAATTTGCATTTCCCCTTAAATGCGTATTTGTTTTCTGTCTTATAAAAAAAGCTTAGGTATTTGGCTCACTTGCTTGTTGGCTTGTTTGTCTTTTCCTAAACTTGCTGAAGGAAGTCTCTGCCAGTTTGTGCAGTCCAAATTTCCCTCTCAGTTTGAACCATTTTACTGTTGTTGTTGCTATGTCCTCGAATGGTGGATATAAGGTAAAGAGCTTCTTCAGGTTAACCAGTGGAACTCTTCAGTTCTGCAGCCACATGTCTTTCGGTTTCCAAATGTTTGCTCTAAAACGATGGTGTGACTGACAGATTTGCATGCAGTCAGTGCATCCGAGGGGAGCTTCCTTTTTCCTAATTTACTTCCTTAGAATAAATTTCTAGGCAGAGTTTTACTAAATCAGAGTCAAAACATTTTATTTCCTTCCTCAGTTTCTCTCTCTGTCTTCTAGTCAGGTATTTTTACCTCACCCCAGATCTGGCTTCTTACACCCATGAACACAGCCCCTCACCACTCATAGGCTCTGACAACCCACCCTGGACCACCAGGTCTCTCTTCCTACCCCAGGTTATCTTACTCTGCACACCTATGGCTTTGAGATCATTTGTATTTATCTACTTCTTTTCTGGAAGGAAAGGAAGAAAAAGGCAATAGGAAGAAAATAGANACATTTTAAAGGCTTTTCAACAATCATTCATTGGGAAATCACTCATTCACACCCTCATCACTAGTGTATGGCAGGGCATGTTTGCACTGTGGGACTCTCCATCTTGGTCACTGCTGTACCTGTAGCTCAAGCTCTGGCACAGAGGCAGATTTGTTCAATGACATGTGTAAGTCTGTTCCCATTCTGGGTTATTTTAACCAGCTTCTTTTTTATCATTAACAGAAAGCCAATTTTGTCAACTGACAATGGCNCCATCTCTAGTCCAAGCACCATTGCATTGTGGGGTGGAGGCTTCTGAGGGAGTCCACCAGTCTCTCCCGCCCCAGCACCCAGTGCATAGTTGTGTGTGTTGAATTTCTGCGGTGATTTTCAGGACATCAAACAAGACAGCTTGTTGTCACAACTTTCTGTTTCCAAAGTGAAGTACGAGATGGAACTGTGCTGGATCCAACTGGTTTTGTATTTATGCAACCAGAGAAGGAGATGATGTTCTTTTCCGATAGTGGGCAAGGGCATGGGTGACAGAATCTGGCAGAGCTGGCCTAAATGTTGGATGTGTTCTTTGGAAGCTAGGAACCCCTGGGGGACTCTTTAACTCCACCCGCGACCATTTCCTCATTTGTGTTTTGTAGAGAATACCCAGGTCATTGTGGTTTTGAGAGGATTGGATGAGAGATAATGTATGTGAAGTCCTCAGAACAATGTCTGACACAAAACAACAATGGCCGTGTCTGGTTGGATGCTGTTATTGCTACCCTGACAAGGATATGGGATTCAGAGAACTCAGGAAATGTCTGTTTGCATCAAATTTCTTTCCCAANTCAAAGGAAATGGAGACATACATCTGAAAGTCAAGGAAGAAAAATCTACCTTTATTGCAAATTTGGTTAAAGGAGCTGCATTGCCTTGTGAAGTTGCTTTTGCTGTTACAGTGAGCTTTGATTCCTGTAAATCTTTTTCCTGCTTTGCTTAGGAGTAGCAAACCAGAGCATCTGTAATGGCTTCATAAACACCAGTGTCAGAATGAGGAGCAGGACTAACAAGCCCCNNCCCACACTGGGCAAGCCATGCCTCTCCATCAAAGTCCCAAGTCATGCTTCTCATTTTCCCTTCTCATTGGCTTCCTTTAGCCCCAGCTCACCAAGAGCCTTTCTCCCAGACTTTCCGATACACAACCAGAGGACAGTAAGGCATGGGGAGTATAAACTGGTTCAAAGATGTCACATTAAAGCCGAGGCACAGCATAAGAAGACACAGCCCCAATAGACAGTCTCTGAATAGTAAAACGCACACTGGGAGACATTACGAGGGGTTTTGTGAGCTGCGACAGCCTTAGGAAGAACAAATAAACTTTCTTTTTCTTTTGTCTTTCTTTTACTTTTCAAAGCAATCTTTTATCTCTGACAGCAGAAATAAAATTCTCATACAACATGATCCAGGGGTAATAAATATCTTTGTAGTCATGCTATCTTTTGCCCTGAACAAAGAGATGAGAAAAAAAAATTTCTTAATTAGTAGAAAAGTTCTGAGACTTCTAGGAATTCTTGGTCAGTGGATGCTTTGAAGACTTGGCTGACTGCAAACTCATTTTCTCATCGAAACCTCATTTAGCCTTTCTTCGACAGCTATTATGATCGGTTCCTAGAAGCATAAAAATTAACAAGCAACTTGGCTTCCTGTCAGTCTCTGAGCTTTGAAATGGTCCTTGCAACTGGCATTAAGTCCCAGGACTCCCCTCACACCATCAATTCATGGAGTAGAATCAAAGATTGGGAAAGGAAGGATAGAAGACTCTAAGCAGGAATGATCCAGAAGTGATCNCTGTTTCTTGCCCCAATCTCTGCCCTGGTCCTCTCTAAGCTGCTGGGTCCTCCCCAACTCCCAGGGCTCCATCTCTGCTCTCCCTCCATGCTCAGGAAAGCTCACTTTTTCTCTTCTATGACACAAAGAGTGCTTTTTGCATTAGAGTTCTTGGGTTCCACTTACAGGTCTGGAGTCCAGGCATGAGGTAGAAGCCATGGCAGTGATTTTAACAGGAAGAAAAATTTAGTGCAGGGGCTTGCTCGCTAGGAAAATGAATGGAAATGGCACTGTGCACAGTAAAGTATCCTGGGAGTAGTTAATGTCCAAGCAGCAATTGCCTTTAAAGACGGGATAACAAAGGCAAGATCTGAAACAATGGAGTTGGGTGTTTAGAGCAAGGCGGTGGTGGCGCACCATATTAATCCTAGCACTCAGGAGGCAGAGGCAGGCAGATCTCTGTGAGATCGAGGCCAGCCTGGTCTACAGAGTGAGTTCCAGGACAACCAGGGATACACAGAGAAACCCTGTCTTGAAAAACTTAAACAGACAAACAAAGAAACAAACAAAATCAAAGAATGAACCCTTGAGGGAGATTCTGACCCCTGAGGAAAGCATACTTCTTAGCTGAAACTGGTGAATTTGACCTGAGAAAATGATCCCAAGGGGCTAAGACTCAGATTAGGGGATGGATATCATCCATCTGGTGGTCTAGAAACTGGGGTGTGGTGGAACTGNTAGAGATACTGGAGCAGTGGTTCTCAACTTTCCTAATGCTGTGACCCTTTAATACAGTTCCTCAAGTTGTGGTGACCCCCAACCATAAAATTTTTTTCGTTGCTACTTCATAACTATAATTTTGCTACTGTTAAGAATCATAATATAAATATCTATGTTTTCCTATGGTCTTTGGGGGTGTCGTGACCCACAAGTTGAGAACCACTGTGCTAGAGGGAACCTTAAGGTTATAGGAAGCAAATGGAAAGGAAGGAAGGAAGGAAGGAAGAAAGGAAGGAAGGAAGAAAGGAAGGAAGGAAGGAAGGAATGAAGAAAGGAAGGAAGGAAGGAAGGAAGGAAGAAAGGAAGGAAGGAAGGAAGGAAGAGAGGAATCCAAGGCTGTGCAACCATTCCTGGTACTTTATCCAGAATAAGTACATGACTGGATAATGAATGCATGAGCTTTGCAGAGCTCAGGGGTAAGCCACTGGTGTACACACCAGACAAGGACAGTGCGCAGAAGAATCAAGCGGCTTCCACTGCACAGGATTATATTTCCTGGCATGCTCTCAGGATTATGAAAATCGGTCGTAGCTGTCCTGTTTTAGGTATAGAGGAGGGGTTCCACTGAGGCTGATGAATCAGGAGGTAGGGGGTACTGTTTTTTTTTTCAATTCTTTTCTTTTGTATTTTAAGACACATGGTCTTTTTGACAGGATTAAAATTTGTCCTGGTGCTTTGGAACAAGGCAGAAGAATAGTAGAGAGGGAAGTGGGAGGGTAGCAGGGTGGCCACAGTGGAGAACATTCCCTGCCTTCTGATCTCAGAGTCCTCCTATGACTTCTTATAGGAAGCCTTCATCCTGGACCACCCAGTGCTCCTGAGGGAAGAGGCAACACAAGCTTCAGCAAGGACAGACAACTGATNCCTCCTGCTGAAAATGCTGGTCCACAGCTAGTTGGGAGAAAGGTATCACGAGTTTCCCAGGAAAGTGTCCTAATTGTCCCCACACCCACATCACTCAGGGTCTGCAGACGTGCAGCACAGGGATGTCACTGGAGTGCCACAGCACCATCTCCTTTTGTCTTCCTGTAGCCTCCTTACATCCTTTGTATGTCTAGTATGTCTCTGTAAGTACACATCCTGTAAGAACATGCATACTATCTATTGTGGAAGCATGNAGAGCCAGGATGGCTTAGCAGTGGTGTGTTGGGCTCAGGCAAGTGTTCACCTTGGTAGGGGCACCCCTGACAGCAAGTTTCTACAGAGAAAGGCTGCAGAAATAACAGCAGACCGACATATGCAGGAGCACCTGTCATCTAGATATCGTCATAGGCCTTTGTCTATCATTATTTCATCTCATGAAACACTGCCAGATTTGAAAATGAGCAAAGGAAGGGCTATCTCAACATTTAGGTTGGTAACACTTAGGTGTATAAATCAGGGCCACCAGGGGACTCTGCATCCGACACTTGGCCAGTCTTCCCATATCCTAATGGGACCGAGGATGGGCCTTCCTGTGTTTCTGAGGAGCTAAGAGAGAGGAAGAACTTGCATATGGGAGCCAATGGTACAAGGACTTGATGGCAGGACTAGTAACTTGAGGCTATCGTGTTGCTGTGCTCTCAGGACAATGGACATCATGACACGAGGTGGGAGAAGTCTGACAGATGCTGACACCTGCTCTTCTGACCAGACCTGAGTTATTTGTAGTCCTCTGTTTGCTGTACAGTCTTGGTCATGTGACCCAGACTGGTAGGATGCAAATCTGATGTCCATGTTGGGAGGGGTGTTCAATGATCAGATACCTGTCTGGTGCCCACCCAGACAGGAATATGGAGGGAGGAGACGGTGCCTGAATCCTGGGAGGGAAGGAATATGAAGAAGCCATATGCAAGTCCCTTTGTCACACCGTCTAAGTGGTGGAGTGAATGTGTATAACGCCAGGCCTGCAGCAAGTGTCTTTCTCTCCTAGACACTTCCATGTGTCACTGAGTCTTGATGCCATTCCTCTGTGCTTCCTGCTACTGATAACACGGGTGATCTGTTAGCTTAAGAGTTTCTGATGAACGAATGCTGTGTTAGCAGGCCCTCGTGATGTTGCCTCAGTACCTTATGAGCTGCATATCTTGACAGTTTTCTAATTTTCCCAGGCCTTCATTGGTACATCAATGAAACTGAATTATACACACATATGTCTATATGATTACATGTGTGGATATAAACATACACACACACACACACACACACACACGAAACAGTTCTAGTTACTGTTATGTGAAAGCACTGTCTGAATTTGTATTTTGGATAAAAATTAAAGATTAAGAAATTATACACACCTGTGTCATAGAAGCCTATTTCATGCATGTCTGTGTCATAGAAGTACAGTGTCAGCAGTTGGGAATACAACTGACTAAAGTTGGCAAATAAGTCTGNGTTTTACAAAGTATGAGTAAAATATTAGCCTTGAATGTACTACACTTAACTTTCTAGGGCAAGGCCATTTGGTCTGAGGCTTGGGTGGAATAGGACTGAATATTTATGAGCATGGACTCTGGAGCCAGGTATACACAGGTTCAACTTTTCTTTCTGCCTCTAGCAGCTGTGTGACCTAAGGTGAACCATTTGCCTATCTGAGCCTAAGTTTCCTTATTTATAAAGTGGTGAAACTTATGCTTAACTAACAGTTATCGTGATAACCCGTTGTCCTCTGGATGGTGCCACACGTGATCGTCATTTTTATGGNGTTGAAAATCAAGCTGACACACTAAAGTTGGAAGAATCAAAATATGGAAAGAACTCAGGTCTTTGAACGAGGGTCTCTCTTGTGTTAGTCAGCTCTCTATTACTGTGACAGAACACCCAAGGAAATGAACTTCAAGGGAGGAAATATTTCTTCTGCTTTGTGACTTCGGAGGCTTCGGCCTATAACTGGTGGATCCTACTGTTTCTAGTCCTGTGGCAAGGCAGAGTATCATGTCAGGGAAGGGTGGAGGATCAAAGCCATTCACCCAAGGAAGCTGGGAAGCAAGGAGAGGGAGAGGTGGGGCAGAGCCAGCCTGTCTGTCTCCCAGCCAGTTCCAAACAGCACTGCTCACCTCCAGGCTTCTCCAGCTNGGACACATTTGACCACTACTGGGTTAAGGTAATTACAGTGGAATCAATGATTCTGTTACTTGTAGTTAAAATCATCCTAGTAAGAGAACGATTTTGTGTAAGACCCTTCTACANTTGAAAACACAAATTAGGGGCAAAACCTTTTGTAAAAACAGTGATGTTGAGACCAAGTCTAGCAAGGATGTATAGAAACCATTCAGGAAACAACNNTTGAAGGGTTTCTCAAAGAGAAGGGGTTCTTCCAAGAAGAAGGCTTCCCTGGGGACATATCTTCACCTGTGTCATAACAAATCCCTTAAAAGCTCTGCGTTGCCAGGCTTCGTGGTGTGAGTTTTAGTCTTCACTGTCAAGTTGACTGGATTCAGAATCATCATGGAGTCAAGCCCCTGGGTGGCTTTGTGAGGGGATTTCCGCAAAGGTTTAATTGAGGAGGGAAGTCTCCTTGATTATGGGTGACACTGCTCTGTGGACTGGGGTCTCAGATAGAACACAAGAAAGAAAGCCAGCTGAGCACAGTATTCATCTTTCTCTGCTTACTGATGGTGGATGCAAGGATGCAAGCTGCCTCACACTCTTGTCACCACTGTTTCCCAGCCATGTAGACTGCAGCCTTTCCATTTGTGAGTCAAAACCGAGCCCTTTCTCCCTAGTTGTAGATGTTGTGGAGAATCAACTGGTGAGAACACATATTCCTGTGAGGAATGTTTCTGGAAAGACCACCACAACAATTCAGGAAAGCAGTGACATGGGTCTGAACTACCGCTGAGGTGGTCAAGATGCAAGGAGGAAAGTGGACTTGCTGGATAGTGAGAGGACCATCAGCTCTGGAGTAAACACCAGGACATAAGGCATCANAGAAACCAGAGGAAGGAAGAGAGAAGCGGGGAAGGAGGAAAGGAGCCCAGGTCTCCGCCACCAATACACCAATCACCAAACTCTGAGGGCTGTCCTTGCACCCAGGCACTGCGGGACTGTGCATGTAGCCTTCTACTGAGTCCTCATGAGAATCTCACTAAGTAGGCTTTCACATTACTTCATCTTCTGANGAGGAAACCTATGTATTCAAGAGTGTAAATAACTCTACTCCCAAGAGTAGACCTAGGACTTCGAGACCCACTACTCCTGAAGTATATATAATCAGTGCCAGGGTAACAGGATACACAGTGATACAGGATGTCAGCCNGATAAGGAATGTGCCATGTTTGGCAATTGGGAAGTCAATGAGGAGAGACATTTCTGCTCAATGACATGCCACAGTGTGAAAACAAAGTGAAGGAAGGAAGGCAGTAGAGACCACTAGGGAAATCCAGGCTGTCAGGTTGGCTTAGCATAGAGTGTGGAGAAGGCCACACTGAGAGTTGCCTTTCCATTGAACTTCCTGAAAATGGTTCATCTCTTTCAGTGACAACTATGGATGTTTGGGGAGTCTGTGTGAAACATTTGCCTGATGTCACTAAGAAGTCAAAATGTTTTCAAATCTGAAATTGCAAGTTTCAAATGGCAAAAATGTCCACCAGATGGTAACATGTGGTAACATCTGGGTGCCAGGGTATGGGGAAGTGGTGGAACTTTTGAAAGGTAGGGCCCTGTGGGAGGTTCTTGGGACATTGGATGTTTGCCTTTGAAGGGGGTTGTGGTTTGCTGGCTGTTTCCTAGTTCTTGTTTGCTCCCTGCAATGACATGAGTAGTTGATTCTACCATACATCTCCCACCACTGGCTGTGGACATCCTCACCAGAGGCCTAAGAGCAATGGGTCCACCTGGCTATCGATTGAAGCCTCAAAATTGTGAGCCCAAATAAGCCCTTTCTCTGTGTGTTAGCATATGGGTTTATAGCAACATACTCAACAAGGAGCAATTTCAGAAATGTGGAGTTTACCTTGGCTCACAGTTCAAGGTAGACCGTCCATCATAATGGGGAAGGCATGGTGATAGAGGCAGGAGACCAGCTGCTCACATCACATCTGCAGCCAGGAAATAGAAAGTGAACAAGAAATGGGACCCAGCTATAAAACCTCAAGACACGGCCTCAGTGACCCATCCCCTTCAGCAATACACCACCTCCTAATGACTCCACCATCTTCCAAAATGGTGCCACCAAACACAGGTGCCTGGGATGGACATTCCTTATTCAAACCACAACAGTTCATTGTCTGGGGTGTTTGTCATGCTGATAGAAAGCTACCTAGGTATATACTCAAACCCATTTATTTTCTCACCATTCACTTCAGCTCCTAAACAGGAGACCAAGTAGTTCCCATTCTGCTTCCCCTGAGAAGTCAGGCTGGCTGCTGCAGAGCAGAACCTGGCATGATCACCTTCTTCCACCACCCCTATGGTCGGATGACACTCATCTAGCTAAATTGGTAACCACTAATCCACACGAGAGTCCACCAAACACTAGCCCGGGGACTATATTTGTATATGAGGTTGCTGCTGTGGGGGAGCACTTTCTAATTCAACCAGACTCCTGTTTATTAGAAAAGCATTCTGGCTGGGTTGCTGGCTCCGAGTCACTCGCAGGTGCCAAAATTGTTGGCTAATTGCCTTGGAATAAATGCCAGTTCTTTTCTGGGGCTTCTGACAGGCTTCACATCTCCTTGAGCCTTCCCATTTTGTTCTTGGCTCTGGAGAGCCTGTGCAGCTGGCAGTGAGGAAGGGTAAGCACGGTCTTTTCTCTGAGAATACGACCAANGAGAGGCTGAGGACAACTGTTTGTACACAGGGCTGACGGGGTCAGAAGCCGACTCTCACACATTTATCAGATGGATAAGAAACATCTACGCCCCTTTCTTCTCCTCTCTAGTCTGGAGACACTCCACAAAGAAGTGGAGGGCAAGCNGAGGACATACTTGCCAATTAAACCAGAAGTTTCAACATGATGATGTACATGACTAAATAATTATACTTCCCCGAGGCATTGTTAAAGTTGTCTTCTAAAGAGAAAGCAGAGCGCTTCGCTTTTTTCTTGATGTAACAATTTTTGTCTCNGCAGGCAAGCCTCTGGCGGCCAGAGACCAGACCTTTTGGCTTTTGATATCTATCAGAGTTGTCACTGTGTGTATGAGATAGCTGCAGTTATTGACTTGTCTGGGAACATGGCAAGATTCCACTTCCCAGCCCCTTTGTGGGTAGGTGGGGTCCTGGGAGCAGCCCCGGAGATGAGTTAGAACAGAAGGCGTGTTTCTCCCTCGTGCTGCAGGAGCCGCTCTCTGGTTTAAGCCCCTC
>LZPO01027404.1:126696-141826 GCA_001675575.1 Neotoma lepida | reverse complement strand
AGGAGTTGTCAAGGTAAGGTTGGCTGTGGCTTGTTCTGCTTTTCTCTGATCTTTCAACGTTCCCAATATCCGGCTCTGAGTTTTTTATTAATAAGACCATTTAAGATTCGTGTTACACAGTCTTCCTTCTGTCTCCTAGCTAGGAGGCAGTACTCTGTNCTGTTGGAAGGATTTCCATCACAGCATGCTTCTGCTCGTCCAGACACAGTCTACTTATAGTGCTAAAACATATGCAGAAAAGACCTGCGACTAGCATGGAGAGGGAAGGCGGTCAGCTTACTGTCACCAACACAAGATGTCTGAGACAGACAAAAGGAGGACAGGTTCCTTTGGCACACAGTTTCAGNCTATGGTCACGTGGTCCTGTTCCTACTGGATCTGTGGTGAGGCAGCATATCGTGGNAGAGTGTGTGGCAGAGGAAACTTCTCACTTTGTAATAGCTGGGAAGCCAGAGCAGCAGCAGGGTCAGGATCCCAGTCTCTCTGCAAGGTGCACTCTGCTAATGGCCTAACATTTCACCAACCCTACCTGCCAGTGCTCAATGCCATACACTGGGACCAAACCCTCAACAGATTGGCCTTTGGGGGACACCGGATCCAAACCCTAACAGTCCAGCAGAGATAAATGAGACATGCACAAAGGAAGATGATAATGGCCAGAGGTGGGGCTGGAGAGATGGTGCTGGGGTTAAGAACACTTGCTGCTATATTATGAAGATGGAGCTCATATTCCAACACTCATACTCAGTTGGCTCACAACCACCTATAACTCCAGCTGTAAGGGATTTGATGCCCTCTTATTCCCTCTATGGCCTTTGTAGCTACCTGAGTACACACACACACACATTCTCACTCACACAGACATCTAGAAAAAGCCCCCAATACTCTCACTCTCATTAGAAAAATAATTTTTTTGGTGTGTGTGTGTGTATGTGTGTGTGTGTGTAGCAAGTGATGAAGCTTGGGATTGGGCTCTAGAGGCTGGGCATTTTTCAGTAAATCATTCATAATGGTCCTAGGGCCTAGGATCCTCCCACTCCAGAGCCACTTGGAGGGTCCTTCCCCATGGTATTCAGCATCTATGCAATGACTCTCCAGCTTTACAGGGCGCAGAGGTCACACACACTTAGTGGAAGCCATAGCTCAGATTTTGACTTTAGAGCTGTTCTTGGGTGAGCTCATGATCCTGTGCTGTTTGCTGCAATCATCTTTCCCTTGTTGTCTCCCGTAACTAGGCTGAAGACAAAGGTTTGCCCACTCGTGGATGGCCAGCATGTAGCACAGTGGCTGGCATGTGTTGGAAGCTCCCTAGGCATGTTGTGGGTTGAATGGATGAACAGATGGGACAAAGGAGAGCCTGGGCAGATGCTGGGAGGCAGGGCAATCTCATTCTAGTCAGTAGTGTTAGTCATGAAGAAAGTGGGCCAGTGTGATGAACTTGCCTGCAGGGCAGTGTAGGAGAAAGGAAGTGANGANATGGCTGCTCTTTCACAGAGCTGGCGGTGCTCCTCTGCTGTTCCTGGCAGGTATGACAGAGGTGGCAGGAAGGTTCTGGAAGAGCACATNGGGTAATGTGAGAGGAAGTTAGGAGAAGGGAGAGGGCAGGGCACAGCCCCAGCCACAGGTCTCCCACTATATGAGCTCCGCTGGCTGATTAGATGTTCTGTGTTGAGGTTCGCTTGCTTGTAAAACGAAGATCTATCCAAGACAAGCCGTGTAAATAGTGCAAGCACCTTGCCTGGAATGCAGCTGACACTGTCATTAAAGTAATTACAGATGATCCCTGGCTTACAATGATTCTTCCTAATGGTTTTTTACCCTCACGGTGGTGTGAAGGCCACATGCATTCTGTAAGAAGAGTACTTCAAATTGTGAGTTTAGCTCTTTCCCTTAGCTATCTTAGCTATTAAAACAAGATGTAATATCTGCCTAGGAGGTGGGACAACGGCAGTGAGCCCTTCTGTAGCCTTGGGATCACGAGCCAGTATTTCATGAAGAAGTGTCACTAGGCTAGGAAGGTGCATGGACTGGGGTATTCAATTAATTTTCAACTTAGGATATAGCCAGCTCATAACTTGTAACCCCATCATCAATGGAGGCATGCTATTTCATGTCAGAGGGCATCAGCTACTATGCATTGCCTGTGTCTTGGACAGCAACTGACTAGTGCTGACAGTTGAGCCAGTTTGGGTAACTTTTAGATCCCAGAGCAACTTTGTAGAGAAAGCAGAAATTCTAGGAATCAAGACTGATGTCTCTAAGACCTTCTGTGCAAGCATATATCCCAATGGGAACCTTTGGATCAGGAGGCTTGGATCTTACCTCCAGCCTGCCAAGTGTGTGTCTCTCAGCCTTGGGGTACCCTGGGCTTCCTGGAGTATCCTTGTTATACTTGGGAACATGGTCACATGAGGCAGAGCTGATTTTAAAGCCAGACTGTGATCTTCTCCTCAGACAGCTGACACTAAGGATCACAGCCAGTATGACTGGTCCTTATGGGACCTTAACTGGACTGAATTCTAGCAAGCTAGAAGCCCCTCACTGTTGGCTCTCCAAGTTAATGTCTTAGATACTGAAGTTTGGAGTGTGGATAGGGCTTGGAGAAGTGGGTGTTTTCCAGGTCTTCACCCTCCTGGAGTGGGTTGCATGGCAGGTTTTCTTCTTCATCAAGGAGGTCAGAGGTCAGAAGGAGAAATACATTTCAAATTACTTGATGGACTAGGCAAAGCAATTTGCCAGCTGAAATACTTTAATAGACGAGGCCCCCACAAGAGTTCTAATTAAAAATCAATGTGATATATAATTAAATTCTGGTAATCACATATGCTCCAGCCTGTCTCTTTAGCTTTTAGCCAAAGGCAGAGGAGGAATGCTGCTATTGATTAACACAGGAACCCTTTGAGGCTGTCAATATGAGATGTCTCTTCTGAGGGTTATGGGGCTGCTCAAAGCACAACAGTGTCCAGAGCCTGAAGGACACTCTGTTGACCCCAGCAAAGGGCTCCATGCTCTCTAAGCATAGATGTAGCCTGCCTAGCAGGTCAGGGCCTGTTCCATCTCTATGATGCTTCATCTCTCCAAGGAGTGAACTGCCAAGAGGAAGGCTTAGAGGGAGAGGGAGCCGGCAATGCTTCCTGACTCAAGGTGTCGTTTTAGCTTGCCTCTCCCCATCGGACCACAGCAGGCCCTTGTTAATTATTTTCAGTAAGGCTTGTCAAGTACAGAATTAACCGTGCTGAGTCAGAATGACTCCAAATCATGCTGATTAAAAACTTCCCGAGAGGCAGCTGGTGTGTTTATGTGTGCAGCCATCAGAGTTAGCCCACCCTTATTGGAAGAACTCCTAATGGGAATTTTCAGTTTCTTTAAAAAGAAGGGCATGGATGTTTCTTTGTATGCAATTACAGCAGCCTCCTCCACTGAAATTCTCTGGTAAAGCTTGTGATTGTGACCCTTGTAATCCTTTAGCAAGGCTGACAAATGTTTGATTTTTGTCTACTTCTTTGATCTTCATCACAATTCAAGGAAGGAGGCGTGGCATAGTATTTGGGGAAGTGTGGCATAGTGTTTGTGGTCCCACTTCACAGACAAGCATGTCCACATCCTGGGCAGAGAGAGGTAAAGGACAGGGCCATGTTTGCGCGCCCCAAGAGGCTTTTGGAGTGTGGATTGCTTGCCATGTGTCCTGTCCTATGCTGTCATCTTGGTAATTATTTCTAATGCAGTTGTCCTGCCCGGGCTTCCTACTCCCAAGACCCTCTTTCAAAGCTAAATTCAGTTCATGTATTTAAAAAAAAAAAAGAACATTTCCTTATTTGTCCTTGAGATTTTATCATACAAAGTATAATGTATGCTCATTGTTAGGATCTTGAATTGTGGACGAAAGCACAGAAAACAACACGAAAGGGCTGTTTGTGCTCAGGATGGATGACACATTGCACTGCTCTCCCAGGCCTGGGGATACCCATTTTCTTCCTCTTCTTCCTCCTCCTGCCTCCTTTCTTTTTCTTTTCCTCTTCTTCCTTGCCCTTCTCCTTTGCTCTCCTCTCCCATCCTTCAGTCCCTCCCACCTCCCTTTTGGCCTTGCCCCACTCCTCCCTTCTCTCTTTCTCTGTATGAAAATAAAACAAGTATACCAGTTTTCAAAAATAAAGGTGATAATTTTAGAAAATTGGCTTTGTGGAAAGTAAGAATTTTGCCAGTTTATTTGCTCTGTAAAGGCAAATGCCCAAAGCCTTCAACCGCAGAGCTCTTTCACAGTGTGGCTGTAGTGTGGAAGATGGCCATGGCTCTGAGAAGGTTTGGAAGATGGACATGACAGAGAAGAGACAGCTGAGTTGGTGTTTTCACCACCTGCCCCATGTGGGGAGATGTGGANAGCAGAGCCGCAGATCAGACACAAGGGCAGGTGTGTCACTTCGGTTTCTCTTCCTTTTTTCCTATTCCACATGGAGCCTACCAGCAAATCTCTGTCCTGTCATTATATATCCCAAATCTGACCCCTTTTNATCATGTCCCAACTAACAACTTGGCCCATGGTACAAGTATTACATCTTTGGATTAGTGCAGTGACCTCAGTGTTATGCCAGAACCAACTTGTGAAATCCTAAAGACCTAATTATTAAATTTCTGGAAAATTTGTAAATTAGCTGTTAAATAGCTATTATTAAAAAATAAAGTGACTGGAGAGATGGCTAAGTTGCTAAACTGCTTGCCACGTAAGCACAAGGACCTGAGTTCAGATTCCCAGGACCCACAAAAAGCCTCGTCAGAGCAGAAGGTGCCTGTAATCCTAGCACTGAGGAAACAGAGATGGGAAGATCTCTGGTGTTCGCTGGTCACAGACTTGGCCAAGTCTGTGAGCTCAGTTAGAGACCANGCCTCAAAAACTAAAGTGGAGAAGCAATGAAGGAAGCTATCTAATGTTGANTTCTGGCCTCCACATATAGGCTCATATGTGCACACATAAAATTCAACAATATGGATTTGCTTTGGGCCTGAAGCACCAACACAGAATATGTGGGAAGAGTGTATGTCAGAACCTCAGGGGGACNAGGAAGCAGAGAGACAAAGTAAGACAGAAGGGACAAGGGGATGAACTATGTCTCCTTAGGGTATGCCCTTGGTGGCCCATTTCCCATAACTAGGCTCTACCACCTTTTCATGCTATTATATTCTCAATTCATTGATTAGGTCAGACCCCTCAGAACCTAATAACTTCTCCNAAGTCCATCAAGTNGCAAGTCCCCTGTCCCTGAACCTGTGGGAATACCTCACATAAAAACTGTAATACAGACAAATTATGATATGTGCCACCCCCAGCACAGCCTCAGCNAGGGCTCATGGGAACCTTGAAAGGACTGTCTTACCTACTAAAATTTCAGCTTTGATGNAGTNCTTCTGGCCTGGTTTTGANTTATACTGAGATAGTCATGCTGGTCTTTAAGTCAAGTAATACAAATGAACCCACAGCCGTCTTATGCACCCGGGACCTTAAAAACTGTGTTTTCTCTGTAATCATAGATCATGTATTAGGGCAACATCAAAAAAGTCCGAGATCATTGAGACAGGTGGGCCTTACCTCTTACTGGTGAATGCCNCAGGCCTGTGATTTGCCTCTTAGCCCCAGCTTCTTCACTAGTACAACAGGAGTGATTTCAGGATTAAATGAGATAAAACAGGAAAAGAGCCTAGCAGAGTCTGGCACATGATCAACGCTGGTAAGCCTAAATTGTCTTCCAGAAACACAGGTCAGGGCCCCTCAGCGGGGACTTGGCTGGCCCTGCCTGATGTCATTCTTCCCACCAGTTTCAAGCTGGGCTCCTTGCCTGTGGCCAGGGAGTGTATTCCAAAGCATTCCTGTTTGCCAGCTCAGGCCCCGGGCTGCTGGGAACTTGCAGTTGCTTTCATGGAGCTCATGTGTGTGTCGGGGTGTGCCCGGCTCTTAAAGTGCTTTGATGAAAATGCCTTTGTGCTAAAAAGCTCTATAAATACGGAGAGCAGACCAGGGCGTGGCGTTTCCAGTATACTCCCAGTGTTAGCTGTCATCAAAGGCTCAGGCCAGAGGGAAAATGGAAATGGAGGTGATTCGCCAGTTCAGTGACTCTGAAGTGGAGGTGGCTTTCTCTTTTCAGCTCTCCCTTCTTGAATTCTTGTGCTTGACTGTACAAGGCCCATCTCACCTTTCTTGTGTCCACAAAAATCTGATTTCAAATATCCTTTAAAATAATTATTAATTATGCACTCTACCCTCCATCCCGCACCACCCAGTAGCTCCCCCTGGTGGGCAGTGTGGAAAGTGATTCTCCTACCCCCATACCAATACTACCCTCTTTCCTTGCCCTCCCTCAGTAGAAATCCATCCATCCATCCATCCATCCATCCATCCATCCATCCATCCATCCATCCACATTTTGTTAGTTAATCACTAATAAGTGACTAATTAGTGATAAATGCACAAGGAATTATGGCAGATTCTGGTGTGCTATGAGATGCACAGCTCAGAGATTGACAGACACATGCACAGAAAAGCTGGGATCAGGTGGGCCNTGTGCTCAGGTAGAGGTGCACCAGCAGCAGCCTGGGAACTCAGGAGGATTAGCTAATCTTGTTAGGAGGTCTCTGAGAGGGAGCAGTTTCACGTTGCAGTCATGCCAGAGGAGAAGACGTGGTTGATAGTTTCTGCATAGACCGTCAACATCTGGGAGGGGAAAGCTGCACTTGATACTTTCTGCACACACTGGTGTTAGCTGAAGGTCAACTGCTCATCACCAGTCAACCTTAGCACTCTGACCAGAGGAAGCCTATGGCATCTCATGGCTCTGAGGCACTGGGGTCCTTGACATGGCCATGCTCATGTCAATAATACATCGTCACTCAGGACTTCATCTGTTCCCCACACTGGAGGTGTAAAGGAAACAACATTGTGGCTCTTTGAGGAAACAGACTAAGTTATTTCAATCAAGCAGTGATTGTCCCATGACATAGCCATGTTGCCAGGGGAACAACAGGCAGGGACACAGAGCCCTGTTTATCTTGAAGCTAATAAATTCAAAGCTTCCAAACCTGCTCATTTGCATGAGCCTTCTAAGGCCCTAATCATCTGTACCTATGCTTATTAATAAAATTTACACAAGTAAGGCATTTAAAAAGGAATAATATAGGTTTCTCTTTTCTTCCATTCTAAGTATTTCTGTCAGATTTCTTCTCCCATAGCTGGCATGAATGCAGAGAAAGGTATTTCTAGAACAAGCTAAGGGAAGTAGATCTTGGGGTGGTCGGTTGGGGTTTAAAGTGAGGTGTTTTCATGGGCTGCTGCACAGTGAAGTCACTGTGAGGCCTCCCTGTGTGGGAGTAGCTTCTGGAAATACTCTTATCACACACCACACTCACTCACAAGATTCAAGTTGGGGCACACAGCGTGATGTAGACATGTCTTCAAGCTCCAGGGTCAGCCATTCTCGAGTCACATAGAGAGACACGGCTTAAATGTGTGGAAGCAGAAGTGAGTCTGTGGAATGCTCCTCAAGCGACTAAGCATGGTGTTTTGTATGAAGAGGATTGTTCATGGGAAAACTAGGGAGAGGTCTCCTTAGATTCGACACTCTCTCAAAACTGTGTATTACCAAGACCATGTTGTGAGGCTGAGAGAACTGTGACACCGAAACAATCTAGACCCTGAAGAAAATCACCCCAAATTATACAGGAGAAAAGAGAATGGGCCTTTCCCTTCCTTCTACAGAAAAACAAAAGATACAAAATTGTCATATGAAACATGATCAAAGATATTCAGCTAAAGAGTAGAAAGAAAACACATGTAAGAGGCAGATGCAGGTTGGGGGTGTTCCAACCTCTCCTTGGCCTTTGTCCTCTGAAGTTGTCAATAAATTCATTGTCCCTTTCATCTTTTGTCTACTGTGGTGAGCTCAGAACATGCTCCCCTTATCTGTCCCTCTGCCTACCTTGTCCACAACAAAGAAATGTTCAGGACCAGGTGTGGTGGCACACATCTTTATTTAATCCCAGCACTCAGTGAAAGGACCAAGCAGATGCCACAACAGGCTGTTCAGTCTTCTCTCAGAGATCAGGCCTCAATTTCAGTTTCCTGAGACTTAAGCAAGCAGTTTCTGGAAGGGCTATGACATAGTCCTCTCAGTAGCTCCCTTTCTGCATGTACTCTGACTGCTCAAGGTTCAGCCAGTTGTTTACTGTCTGGGACCCCTCACCAACTTAGACCTACATGCATGGGTCAATGTGAACGTGCAAGGCCAGCCAGCCTCCACAGCAACTCAAGGACAGAGCCTGGGCCACTGAGTCAGCCCCCACAGTCAGTACATGCTAGGCCAGCCACCCTCCATGGCAGCTCAAGGACAGAGTCTGGGACTTGTCCAGGCCTGCCCAAAAGTGATAACTGTAACCCCCAACCAGTAAATTCAAAGGATACATACCCTCACCCAATCATATGATACAAAGGCTTGTACCACCCTGCTTGCGGTTTTTCCCTTTAAAAACCCCTCACCTTGAGAGCTCAGGGCCGTCCTCCTCCACCCTCATGTCGAAGTGTGGACATGGACCAAGCCTGGGCTTGCTTTTTATCAATGAACCTCTGTGTGTTTTGCATCGGGTATCGGCTCTGTGATGGTCTTGCTTGGGGGGTCTTGTGACACAGGAACAACATCAGGAGACAGAGACAGGTGAATCTCTGTGAATTCAAGGCCAGCATCATATACATAGTCAGTTCAGACCAGCTGGAACTATGAAGTGAAACCATGTATTTGAGAAAGAGAACGAGAGAGAGGAGAGAGAGAGAGAGAGAGAGAGAGAGAGAGAGAGAGAGAGAGAGAGAGAGAGAATATAAATGTTTATTATCTCCCCTGACTCGTGAAACAGGAATGACCACAAGCATCAGTGCCTGTGAGCATCTGTGGTGGGGCAGATGCCAAGTCCCATGTTAGTAGTTGTGATGGTCAGTGTTGGTCACCAACTTGACAGCATCTGGAATTCCCTGGAGACANCTCTCCAGGCACACCTGTGAGGGATTTTTAGATTAGGTTAGTTGAAGAAGAAAGACCCACCCTAAAAGTGAGTGTAACCATTCCCTGGGCTGGGCTATTGGACTGCATAAGGGGGGGACACGAGCAATTCACCATTTGCAGTTTCCTGACTCCAGACTCAAGGTGAAGTCACCACGATGGACTGTACTTTCAAACTGTAATTCAGAATGGCTTCCCACAATTGACTGTGAGCCAGAATAAACCCCTTCTCCCTTAAGTTACTTTTGTTAGACTATTTTAGCACAGCAACAGGAAAAGTAACTAAGACACTAATTTATTTATTAAGTAATTTTTAATATATTAAAATTGGTGATATCACACTTTTTATACAATGGACAGTGATTACATTTTTTGAGGGACAGATTCTCTTGTATTCTTGTCTGGCCTCAAATTGACTATGTAGCTAAAAATGAACTTGAACTTCTTATTGTTTGGTGGGAACTCCACCTCAACCCCTGGCATCCTGCTCTGTGCTGGCAGCTCCCCCACCACCACCATGCAATGTCTGCAGGCTGGTTCTGGCACTACTTCCTACCCGGGGTGTGGNGGTAGGGGGTAATGTCCACTTCTGGATGCAGCTGCCAGGCCACTCCAGCCCCAATGCCAAGTCTCACGCCACTTGGATGCCCAGCCTGTGCATGGCCCATGCATGCTGCCTTGTAATGCAGGCTACACTGAACCCACCCCTTCAAAGCCCACCAAATGTGGCTCCTCCCCCAGAGAGGTTCAAGACTACTTCCTCTGGATATTTAAGTGGTATCCCAGAAAACAGATGCGTNGTTCCTCTGGTCTCTCAACCCGATCTCCTCTCTGAGGGGCCTGGGAATCACCCCGGAACATTTTTGCCCATTAAACCTGGCCTTTCCTAATTTGGCCTGATTTGGATTGCTGTGTCGGTGGAGAGGCTTATCCCAGTGTAAGAAACTTATCACTTATTCCCTGCTTCCACTTCTCAAGTCCTGTTATTCCTAAAATAATAATTTAGTTTTTTTTTTTTTTAAGTATGTGAGTGTGTGTTTTCTGGATATGTGCAAGTGAGTACAGGAACTCTCGTAGGCCTAAAGAGGGTATTGGGGAGTTACAGGCATTTGTGAACCACCCAATGTGGGTGCTGGGAACTAAAGCCTGGACCTCTGCAAGAGCGTAACAGGTTCTTAACTGTTGAGGTGTCTCTCCAGCCCTTAAGACAGTCATTTAAACAGTGAAGATGATTGTGTGAGCTGGAAGGGCATTCAGGTCAACAGGCAACAAGGCAGCAGAGTGACCCAGGGTAGCTTATGACACCATTTGCTTGCCCATTCACCAGTCAGTGGGCATTTTGGATATTTTGAAGAGCATCGCTGTGAATGTTCACTCCCGGGTGTCTGTTTGAGCTCCAGTCTTTACTTCTGGGTGCTTCCCTTGCTGAGGGATCATTGNCACCTGTGATCTGATGCTCTTGCATCGGTTACATCTTCTGGAATAGTCATCATCAATAGTTCCCATTCTTTCTTCACTATTTCCATTTCTGCCACCTTATCCTTGCGTTCAAGGTACTGAAAAACCCAATCTCAAATAAGTGTTTAAATACCTTCAAAGAACGTTCTTAAGAATTTGGAGTATAGAGAACCTTCATTGTTAAGCTGCTATGGAAACACANTTACAAAGTGTAATGGGAGGCCTAGGAGTGTTCTTAATAGTTTAACACGCACAAACACACAAATGAGAATTTTGGAAACTGAAGGGAAAAAAATCTCAAATACAATTCTCAGAAAATATCTCTCTATCTTAATTTTTGAGATAAAATCCCATTATATATCCCAGGCTTGTCAAGAACTCCCTCCCTCCCCTGCTCTCGCCCCCAGGCTGGCCTCAAATACAGGATCATCCTTCCTCAGCCTCTGAAGTGGTAGAAGTAGAGATGACCACAACGGTGTCAGGCCTTTGGGGAGGCATTATCCATCTCCTTCATTCTGCCTCATTGTTGAGCATCACTACCTGGGCAGCCTTTTTTACCTGTACACGGCTTGGTCTGTCTCCTACTTACAGATTTGTAAGGAAAACAGCTTCATACAGATTGAGCCCAGACTCTGTACCTTTCTATGGGTTGATTTAGTTGTTGATCCAATGACCCTATGGGGATGGATTGATCACCTGCACATGCTGTACATGCTGCTTTGTAGATGGACAAATCCAAAGCTAGGGTGACACAAGAGGAAAACAAATCCACTGAGCTGGGGAGTCCTGGACAACTTTCTTGAGTAAGCAAGCAAAGGCGTTCTGGGCACTGCAGGTCTCGAAAACCTGCTTCAGAACATTTACATAGCCTTCTAAGGTTTCCTTCTGCTTTGAAAGCCAAAAGTTCTAGATACATTTATCCTGGCTTTATCCTACAATCACATGCCACTCCTAGTGACATTTGTAGATTTGTTGAAACACAAATTGGTTGTGTCTTAGTTAGAATTTCTATTGCTTTGATGAAACATGACCCTACATAGCTTATGGAGGAAAGGGTCCATCTCATCCTACACTTCACACTGCAGTCCATCATTGAAAGAAGTCAAGACAGGACTCAAGCAGGGCTGGAACCTGGAGGCACGAGCTTCTTGCTTCCTATGGCTTGCTCAGTTTGCTTTCTTGTAGCACCCGGGACCACCAGCCCAGGGGTAGCACTGCCCATAGCGAGCTGGGCCCTCCCACATCAATCATCAATCAAGAAAATGTATCACAGGCTAATCTGGTGGAGCTGTTTTTCTCAACCGAGGTTCCCTCTTCTAAAATGACTCTGGCTTGTGCTAAGTTGACATAAAACTGAACAGCACAGTTGAGCATATTTCATTTGCCATGAAGCGGGTTTACTTCACTCCCCTTGAGCTGCTGGGTCTTGGTGTCACATGAAGAGCTTGGTAAGGATGTCCCACAAGAGGGGTGTTAGCAGTTTCCAGTTGACTCAGCTCAGACTCTGTGTGGTTCTCACCAGATACCTTNCAGGTCCTTAAAAAGAAAGAGCAAAACACTTTAAAAGTTTTCATACAACCATCAAAAGATATTATCTTATCTGTTTGGTAAGAGTCACACTGTATATGAGGAAGGCATTATCAACACTTCCATTTTAGGCTTGTGCATTGTTCAGGGTAGTAGAATTTCCTTCACTGTTGCTTGAATGGAGCAGGAGTGTCCACCATACTCATGAGAGTCTTATGAAGTATGATCAAGGCCAGAGATGCTCATTCCCTCGTGTCTTGTTAATATGTTACTGTTGTCTTTTCTTTATGATGATCTGGAGAAGTCTGCGGCCTGGGCTGTTCTCTTTCAGTGATAGGGGAAGATGATGTTAGGCTGCCTTCAGGCTGTGGCCTTTGCAAGAGTGCCTGCAGGAGGTCACTTACCTTCCCACTGTAGTATTCTTGTACATTACTTTAGATACCAGAGTGCCATCTGGTTGAGGTTGTTCTTACTGGCAGACTGCTTCTTTCTTCCCCAGTGTCCCCAGTGTGTCCTCTGTCTGTGTCGACTCTGAGACCCTTCCCTCATCGATCCCTCTTGCCGTGTTTCCATTACCTCTTTGCATTCACTCTAAAAAGGACTTGCTCAAATAATGTCTCCAGGATAAATGGCACGAAGGTCTCAGTCACTTATGAATTTCCTGCCTGTGTGCATTTTCGGGTATCGATGGTGACTGCTTAATGAATAGATTGCTCTCACAGGATCAATGGTGTTTGGATCTTCAAAGGCCATCTGGTCTATTACGGAGCCATTGAGTGTCTTAAAACATAGGCTCACTTTGGTATTTAGTTTTGTGGGGACAGGGATTGAGCAGCTTGAGTAGGCTGAAGTTAGAGGTGCAGTGTCTGAAGGACTCCCCTATAGCAGAAGGAGGGGAAGCAAACCACTTGTATTTTCTTATTTACTACTATTTTACTTGAATAAAACAATACTTTTTTTCCTAAAGAGCCTGCCTCCTAGTTTTTAAAACAAGGAAGACCAAAAACTGTGTAGTGTGTGAGAATGTACAACCTTAGGAGCTGTCTGTCTTCGACACGGAGCCTTCTTGTGTTTGCTCAGCCAGTAAGAATTTGCAAGTCCATATTTCATTTGGAATTATTTGCATACCCCTCAACATGCATTGTGTAAATGCATTTTACTCAAGAATTTGTTCACTTAACAAATATTTGTGGACTATCCACTCAGTGGGGTGTTCTGTGTGTATCCTGGGCACATAGACAATCNGCCCAGGCTCTTGTCCTTAAGGAACTTGCAGAGTTGCTAAAGGGAAAAAGGAAGGAAAATGTCAAGGAGGGGCCATTTACACACACACACTGAGTGCCAGCATTTGCAAATTTAATAAGTATGCCCCCGTGTTAATAGTAAACAACTTTCCAGCCCTGGAGGCTCTNTGCCCCTGCTGAGGCTGGGTAAATGATTTGACCGCAAAATATTGGATTAGAAGAAATTCATTTATGGGTTACATGGGTTGTAGGAAAAATATAAGTGCCTCTAGAACGCATTCTCTAGTACAATCTCAGAGACACTCAGGCATTTTCTTTTAAGGAAACAATGAAGTTTCCTTCAGTTGCTTATTGGATCTGAAAAGAAGTCAGAATCTACCTTTGTCTGTATTTCTGTCCTGAACCACCACTACCAACCACCAGCTCCTCCTTCCTCCCCTTCCTCCTCCCTCTTTTCCTCCCCGTTGTTTCTTCTCTTCCTCCTCTTCTCTTCTTTCAACCACCCCCCCCCATCTTTTCAACATGCCTGTGGTACCATAGGTGGAGCCAAAGTTTCGTGCACACTGAGCAAATACTCTACTAGTGAACCACATCCATGGAAACTTGTAGGGAGTGNAGCNATAAGCCCTGGTAATCAAAAGGTACGGTTCATAGGCTTTCCTACCTCTTCCATGGTTTTCTTTGGGTAAGTAAGTAGTTAAATATGGAAAGAATCACCTTGACATTTGTACCAAACTCTCTAAAGAGCAAGCTCACAATGAAGGAGGAACCAGGCTAGGGTGTTGCTCAGTGGTTGAGTGCTTGCTTAACATGAGCAAGGCTGTGGATTTGAGCTCCACCCCTGCATGCATAAGTCTCAAGAGAATACGTCTTAATCTGATGAGTGGATGGACGCCTCCTCCGGGCTGAAACACAACCATCCCCTGCATCTGTGGGGCCTCTCTGCTGTTTGTCCTCTGTGCCCATAAAGAATTGTAGTAACCAACCTGACCACCCTCCTTTAAGCAGTGATATGTAAACCACCCTTTAATAGCTTATTGATTATGCTAACATTGCGAGCCATGTTTCTACAGTCTGAGAGGGGAAAATATCTGAAAATGATATTTTTAGAAGATTAAATCTTTCCAGGCCTTCTCTTGTTGAGTAGCTGTTNAGGCCAGTTGAGTGCTCAGTGCTGTCAGAATTCTATGTGTACAGTCNCAGCCTGGCTCTGGTGGCCTCTTCCTGGCTGGACTCATTCATGTGTAAGTGTTTGTCCCCAGCAGCCAACAGCACAGTAAAGGCTTTCAGCGAGCACTTNNATAATTGCATTGCTGTCCTGTTTCTTTGTTTTCCTTCTGAAACCACATCAACTCTAGAATTAACAGTGTGAGTGGAAATCAGGCTTTCTACCTTTGGGATTTCCATGAGGGCAGAATAAGAAGTAAGGGTGAGGCTTAGAAAGGTAGGGGTTTTGTTTTTTTGTTTGTTTGTTTGGGTTCATTGAGACAGGATCTGGATATGCAGCTCACGCTGGTTTCTAGCTTGTGAACTTCCAGCCTCAACATCCCTTGTTTTGTGATGAACCATGCCTGGCTAGAAAGGTATATTTTTAAGTTAACAGAGAGATGGCCTCCATCAGAACTGTCCATGAGCTAGGCCACTGTGAGATGTGATAAGCACTCTCTCTGTGGAGCTGGGCAGGTGAGAGGCTGCATAGTGCTTCATGTCTTAGGTGATGTAAAAAAAAAAAGCAAACAAACAAACAAACAAACAAACAAACAAAAACCTGTGCCAGGCTTGGGTTAGCCAGAGGCTGGCTTAGAGAATGTGAGGTCTGGGTTTAACCCAGACACTTCCAGAAGGAAGAGAAGGAAAGGGGAGAAGAAG
>LZPO01027404.1:104275-115645 GCA_001675575.1 Neotoma lepida | reverse complement strand
AAGCCTTCTTCAGAAAGAAAATGGTTAATCCCTACAGGTGGTCCCTACCAAGCAGGCCATGACCTCAGTGACATGGGTTCCTGGTGCATTCTAATTGCCTTTGCCTATTCCTCAGTCTCTCACAGGACTGTAACTACTGCTAGGCAGCACATTTTCCTGGCTTTTTGTCTCTGTACNCTTCCTGAATGAATTAAAAGTATCTGCCCCCAGTGCTCATACATATCCATTTCAACATTTCACTTAATACTTTCCTGTAATACATTCTGAATTACAGAAGGGTAAATGTGCTCCTTTGAATGCTAACTTTCAAATATATTGATTACTACTCCTTAGTATTAATTTTTCTCTCTTCCTCCCNCACCCTCTTATTTGTTTTGTTTATTTGTCTGTTTGCTTGAGACAGGGTCTTAGGTAGCCCAGGCTAGCCCTGAACTCACTATGCATCCAACATAACTCAATATGTATCTCATGGCAATCCTCTCTCAGCCTCCTAAGTATTGGGATTACAAGCATCAGCTACTATTAGGCAGGATTAATTTTATCTGAAAAATCATCAAAGTCCTTTGAAAAGCAGTAAGCCTACACCACTGTTGTTCATTTGTCAGTTCTCTGTGTTCTGCTTTACAAGAGCAACCTTTGATTTTTCTAGTGTTCCCCTGTATCTAGCCAAGTACTAGGCAACACAACTCCTGATATAGGGACAACCTAAAACTGCATACTTTCTTCAAAGATTTGCTTTTCCTAGCTTTGGGGTACCACATGCCAGAGGTCTTTATATGCTAAAGCTGTCTATGCCAAGAAACAAGCCAGTCCCAGAGGAATTAAATCAACACACTTGTTCAAAAACCACCCCAAGTTCTCTAACTTGGATGCTGATCCAAAATTCTTGTGCCCTAGCCAGCACTCATCAGAGACAGGGATAGCCAAAAACATAATTAAAGACAACTCAAGACAGATGTCTACTGGGAAAAGTTTTATCAAAGTGTTAGGGACTTATGGACCAGCCCAGATAGGGACTTTGCACAGTGCCCACAAAATATGTTTAAACCATCAGTGAACCAGCTAAGATTATACCCCTTCCAGGTTCAGAAATGAGGCTGGTTCCAACAACTATCAAGTCCCAATCACAACAGCACCAAAAGCACAATGACATTAATACTGAGGAATCAAGCACACCACAGCATGGNGTAAAAACAATGTGGTTTCTAGTTTCCATAGCAACAAGAAGACAGCCTCAAATCTCCTAGATGTGCTGCCCACTAACTCACCAGAGAATACATTACTAGACTCCACAAGAGACAAGAACTAGGNACAGATTCACACTATTTTTTTATCCCATACAAACTTCTATTCAAACAATAAGAGGTAAATGGACCCTCATCTTCTAAGAAGACAGCCAAGAACATGTGTTGAAAAGCTTTGCATTCAAGATGATAATTCTAAGAAACAGTTGCAGCTTAAGAGTGACTTTTCCATGGCTTTTCTCAGTATGTTGCAGAATGCCTCCCAAGTGAAGGCCATCCAGAATGAAGTGTGCCTGAGCCTCCTTACAGATCTNCTTCCTCATCCCCACAAGTCTGAACTAATTTCTGAAGGTCATGCCTCTATAGGAAAGCACATCACGATCAAGAGAGCTTAGTTGAGGCCTCAATGCTCTAGATACCACAACAGTTTTCCTCAATGATCCATCTGTGTCTGTTTCAGTTTCTTTCAGACTCATCCCTTATCAAGAAGTAATCATAATTTTTCTGAAATTTAAATCTATTGTTCTGCTGAATAAAATCCTTTGCGGATTCATTCTCTCTCTCTCTCTCTCTCTCTCTCTCTCTCTCTCTCTCTCTCTCTCTCTCTCTCTCTCTCTCTCCTTCTCCAGGAAACCTGAACAAGATAAGGAGAGTGTATAAATGCCAATACCCTGGTAATAATAGTATATTACAGTTTTTCCAAAATCATACTGTGCAGAAAAGCTGTAATGTTTCCCAATGATATCTCCATACTACTTAAAACTCCATGTAAATCTATAATCATTTCAGTGAAATTTTTATTTTTTTCTGAAGGTTTAATTTGATTTATGTGTCTCTGTGTATGCAGGTACCCGTAGAGGCCAAAAGTGAGAGGCAGAATCCCTGGAACAGGAGCTACAAGTGGTTGCAAGATGCCTGACATGGATGCTGGGAAACAAACTTGGGTCCTCTGGAAGAACATTGCTCTTAACCAATGAACCATCTCCCCAGCCTGTAAAATCTTATTTCTAAAACACATCTTCATTGATAGAATTCTCAAGTCCTACAATAGTTATTACAAAGAGTTTCATATAATAATAGTTATTGCATATCAAGTATGGTGGTGAATACCTATAATTCAAAACCTTCAAAAACTGAGGCAGGAAGCCTATCACAAGTTTGACATCAGGTTTGGATACAAGTCTAGCTCCTGTCTCAAAACAAAAACAGCTCTTTTAGCATTCACTGATTGCCTCCTAGGAATCCCTATTCTATGTTTATGCTCTTAAAGGCCTTGTACTTCTTTATTATAATATAGATAGAACATTTATCTGACTCTGCCTCTGTTTCTATCTGTAAAATAAGGAGAAAGTAGTATCTATTTCATAGGGTTATGAGAATTAAACAAATTAACACATACAAAGTACTTCAACTAGAGCACAATACATAATAAACATTTGATTATTACCATGTTCTTTTGTTACAATTACCCATCTAACCACTAAGAGGTCTGTGGTAGTTGAATGAGAATGGCCCCCATAGGCCCATATATATTTGAATGTTTGGTATCTAGTTGGAACTGTTTGAAAAGGATTAGGAGGTATAGCTTTGTTGGTGATATGTCCCTGGAGGTGGGCTTTGACATTTCAAAAGCCCCTGCAAGGCAGGCCCTGTGAATAGGGATGAACCCATGCCTTGTGCATGTGAATCAAGTGCTCTGCCTTGGAGCACTGTCACCAGCACTAGGTCTTGTGCTATTATAAATACAGCAGCTACAAACATTGGTGTGCCGTGTTTTGTGTGCCCAGGGTTTTACTTCTCTGAGATAAATGCCCNGGAACACAGATGCTGGTACATGTGGCAGCTATATGTTCCAATTTTCAAGAAACTACCATACTATTTTTCAGAGTGGCTGTATGCTTTTATGTTCCCACTAACGACATCTGAGTGACTGTTTCCCCAAATCCTTGCCACCATTTGCTGATTTTATTTTGAGGTGTGTTGGGAAAATAGTGACAATTCATTGTGGTTTCAGTTTTCATTGGCCTAGTGGGGAATGATGGTGACTGTTCTCTATGGATCCATTTACCAANTAGCACCGTCTCCAGTGAAGTATCTGCATGTCCTTTGCCATGCCCTAATTAGGAGAGCAGAGGGTCTGTCTTTGTTTTGTACTATGGTAGTCTAATTACTCCACTGGCATTTGTTGAAAAGATTATTTTTCAACTCTGGAGTGGCTTTTGCACCTCTATCAAGAATTTGCTGCCAGGCTTCCTTTGGGTCCATTTTCAGCCTCTCTTGTGGGTTTTGAGTGACCTGTCAGTCTTTCCACCAACGTCCTGTCTTGATTACTGTAGCTGGAGAGATGGTCTGGAAGCTAAGACAGCTAGTTCTGCTCATCCTTTTTAAGAGTTGTTTCTGCTCACTTCATTTCCTTGCCTGCCGATACAAGTTTCACAGAAATTTTGTCTGTATTTATCAAAACCGTACTGAGGTTTTAATAGAAACCAGTTAAGTCTGTATATTAATTTGAGAAGAATTGACATCTTTACTATGTGGATATTGCCAAGGGTTGGAATGTAGTTCATTGGTAAAGTACTTGTCACAAACAAACAAAGAAAGAAATGCCAAGCAAACAAACAAGCAAAAGAAAGACAGGGTTTTCAGCCATGGATATCACATGTGTCTCTATCCTTTAGATTTTATTGACTTCTGTCATCAGCATTTTGGTGGTTTTACCATATAAACTTGTATACACATTGTGTTAGATTTATACCAAAATGTTTTCACTTTTTGAGGAGTTATGAATTATATTCCATTTTTATTTTCACATTTCACTTATTCGTTGTTGGCTAGCTTTTTTTAAACCATTGTTTTAGATTAAAAAGGTTATATATATATATATATATATATATATATAACCTATATAAGTTCTTCATTCTCCCCATGGGATGTTTTATATAATTTTGAATGAAAGCATTCTTAGTATATGTTAATCTAAAGACCCATGCATACTCCTGGGTCTGAGAAGAATGGTTAAACTTTTTGCTATGGTTACTAATATTTCCCCAGATACTCAAAGTGACATTTCATTGAAAATTTTTTAAATTAATTTTTATATATGTGTTTTGTGTGTTTGGGGGCACATGTCACACTGTCCATGTATAGAGGTCAGAGGACAACATTCAGAAGTCTATTCTTTCCTTTCATCATGTGGGTTCTGGGAATCTAACCCAGGTTGTCAGGCTTGGTGACAAGTGCCTTTACCTCTGAGCCACCTTACTGGCCAGTGACTGACATCTTTAAGAAAACATTAAGGGAGACAAAATCTCTGGAACTGTGTAGAAATTTAAAGGAGTTTGTTAGTTTTGCTCAGCCAACAATGCCAGATATGAGAGCTTGTTACAGGTCCCTGTGGCAGACCTGAGTGCCACTGGGGTTGTAGGGTCCAGGCAAGAGGTGTCTCTACCAAGAAGTCACAAATACTATTTGGCACATACTGACTTCTGTAGAATAGACGCTTGAATTCATAGGGACTAGAAGGAAAACACTTCTGATTTATATACAATTATAAGTTGTTGCTATTATAGGGGTTAGGAACAAAGCAGAACTCACTTTTAAAGGAGGATTTTTTTTTTTTTGACACAGGGTCTCACTATGCAGCACTGGATGGCTTGGAACTCTCTATGTAGATCAGGGTGACCTTGAACTCATAGATGCCTTTGCCTCCCCAGTGTTGGAATTACAGGCATGGGCCATCACACTCAATGTTTAAAGATGATAGATTCTTATCAGTGAAGGCATGACATCTCTTGGCCAGAGTGACATTGACAGAGCTAAGAAGAAATTCAGTGCCTGTCAAACAGACATGAGGTCATGAGTTCTGATGCCCATCACCCATGTTAAAAATCCAGGTGCAAGGGCATTTGCCTGTAATCTCAGTATTGGCGAGGTAGAGTCAGGAGGATCCCTGGGACTTGCTGGCCAGGGAATCTTCCCAAATGGATGAGTTCCAAGTTCAGTGAAACATCTTATCNCCAAAATACAAAGTGAATAGTAATAGAGGAAGCAACTGGCATTGACTTATGGTTTCTATATATGTGTGCATACACACACAAGTATCTGCACATGAACACACATGCACACACACATTGACATAACCACTTACACACACACACACACGCACACACACACACATGCACCCGCGTGCACACACACACGTGACATTGACCCATTTATCAGGTGGGTTTAAGAAGCCAGTGCTTTGAGCGAGATCATGCTTGTGATTTCTTGTTGGATTCACACCTCTGGGACAGCAAAGACAGGAACGACTTCCCCAGATAGATGGTCTGTTTGTCTATAGATCTTCACCTATAGTGAAGAGCATCCCTTTATAAGAGAGGCACACAAACACGGTTCTTCCAGGGGCACTTGGTTCTTCCAGTCAGGACTTTCCATTTCTGGAAAAACTGTCTAATGACAATTGATAGTGTTGAAAGGCGGGCCAGTTTGTGCAGCCACAGCTTGTCTGTGCCCAAGCACGAAGACACAATAGCTGAGGTTCACAAAGGTCAAGTTCAGGAAAGGCAGATATCGAGGGGGACGAGAAGATGGAAAAGAAAGGAAATGAGAGCTGTGGCCATCAATTCAACTTGGATGAGGAGAACACGCATGCCTCCCAAGAAGGCAGGGGCAAGTTGCCTTCTCCAGGAATGTGAGCACCGTTCTGATGGCCCCTTTCCCAGTTACAAAGTCCTCTTTGTGGGTCTGCTTAGTTGTTCTGATCACTGCCTGGGGGAAGACAGCCATGGATATGAATCCAATTCTCACCGACCATTTCTAATTCACAGTGATGATTACATATTCGGGTTCATATCTTATTCTGGTATTTGTGTTGCTTGCTTCCTTAGGACAGGGTCATAGGCTGGGCTGTGGCTCCATTGCAAAGCACTTGCTTAGCATGTGAGAAGCCCTGGGGTCCATCCCCAGCACTATGTGGAACTGCATAGGAGCAAAGAGTCAGTGTCTGTCTGTCCTCAGTGGTGCACTTCACCAGGAAGTAATACTGAAAGCTTTTGATAGGTGATGGTTAGAATGAAGTGAAGACAAAGCCGAGAACTCAAAGAAAGAGAAAAAAAATGATCCATCATTTATAAATTCAACATTAAAGAAGCAGACTGTGTTAGAGTTATAGTGTGCTTCATTCTGACCCTTGGGGGTCAGAATCTATCTATATAGCAGTACAAAAATATCACCATGTTCTGTTTCACTGGGTGAACATTGTTGTTTACCAGCAAGCTGGAGTGCATGTCGCAGTCTAAGACCAACTGAAATGTAGCGATCATATCTAAGTTTCGGAGAGTAACACATGAGATGGTTTAAACACGNGATGGCTGGAAACCTCACCTGAATCTTCCCAGGCGATCCTCTTCCCATGCAGTGTTTCTTTAGCCGACTGTTATGAGACAATAGAAGAATCGACTCCAAAACTGTCAAGTACTTAGTCCAATTCGGGTAATAAAATCATTCTATGAATTGAAATGCAGTTTACTTTGACAGGAAACCATGCCTCCCGGGAGGCAGCTAAATGGTTTGAGGAAAACAGGCCTAAGATTCGCCTCTTTATTGCAACATTATATGTTGGAAAAACACACTTAATTATATTTGGTTTTCTCGAAAGCCTTTTCCGGTGCACACTGCTATTAACAAAGACAAAGTGGCAGGAGGAGTTGTGTAGAAGAAAAGCCTAGGTTCAGATTTTATGGGACACACCCATAGCGCAACAGAGCACGCCTGACAGACCCCGTCTTTCACCTTTGAATTCAGCAGTCAGTCTTTAACGTCATGATGCTAAACCTGCAAACGTTCAGAAGAGTCACACGCTGAGTTTAGGTAACATATGTTAGGGCACAAAAGTGTTGAGGTTTTTGGGATTTTTAAATTGTAAACTGCTGAGCCAGCAAGATGGCTCAGTGGATAAAGTCACTTGCTGCCAAGTCTGGCGACCTGAGTTTGATCCCTGGAGCCCACGTGGTGGAAAGAGAGAACTAACTCCTGCAAGTTGCCCTTTGACCTCCATGCAAGTGCTACGGTGAGTGTGCTGCACATACATATACTTGTGCTCATTTATAGCACACCCTCCACACTAACACCAAACAAATGATGTAAAAGGAAATATTAATTTGCACAGTGCCATTTTGATTCACTTGACTTCTGTTCACAGTAGTGATAGGATCTTGCCCAGCAGTTAGTATGTTTTTCCACATGAAGAAGGCTTTAAGAAGGCTGCAAGTGCATGGCTGCCATCCATGACATGTTTAAGAGGAGCCAGTGCCACTTGCCTCTGGTATTTCCTCCTCTATGCTATCCAAACAAATCCCCTATTCTGGCTGCCATCACTCATTAAGGCAGCTTTAGAGGAGGATTTCCTCTAGATAGAGGTGGCGGGTATGGTGACCAAACTTTTTCTGATTGCAGAGATCCACACACATGCATATATCTCAGCCCTGTTTTGATACTGGACCCAGTCCTAGTCTGTGGCAAAATGTAAGACCTGGCTGTTGCCTAGGGAGTATCTAGGGATGCTGCAGTATGTTGTATGTATGCCCCACATGGCTGTGTTAGTTAACATTCAGGCACTGTAACAGAATCCTGGAGTTCAATCACCTTAAAAAGGGGAAACATTTTGGCTCATGGGTTTGGAGATGTCATTCTGTGATCAGTTGGCCTGTTCCATGGGACCTGAAGTGAGGCAGTGCACCATGCTGGGATCATGTAGAGGAGTACAAACTTCACAACTCATGTCTAGGAAGAACACACACACACAGAGGAAGAGACAGGGGCCCCATTCCTTGCAATGGCGTATGCTGGTGACTTAAGGACCTCTCACAAAACTGTGGGCAGACTTTCTTTGGACCACTAGCTCTTGAATAATGACACTTAGTATTAATAATGAAAGCTTGGCCTTAGTTTAGGCTTGTTCCCGACCAGCTCTTATAACTTAACACATTTGTATTAATCTACATTCTGCCACGTGGCTCATTACCTCTCCTTCATACTGTATGTCTGACTTTCCCAGTGTCTTACTGGTGAATGTCCACCTCTCTGATTCCTTCCCAGAGTTCCTATCTCTGCCTAGAAGTCACACCTATCCTCTCCTAACTAGCTATTGGCCATTCAGCTCTTTATTAAACCAATCAGAAGGTGTCTTGGCAGAGACAACTCTTCACAGTGTACAAAAAGATTATCCCACATAAAACCACTTTTCCTGACATCTCTAGCATCTCCAATGACACCACTTTGGGGACTAAGCCTTTAACATGTGGGGAGCATTCCAGATCCAAACTACAGTGATGGTGTTTGCACATAACAGACTACCTACAGGCAGCCTACTTATTTGAGGGATCAGAGGAGCATGCCTAGGTACTGAGGACATTGTCCCAATCTCTGCTCTGATTCTATCATGGGGCCATCAGCCATTCTCTTAACGGGGGTGTCTCTAGTCCGTGGGGTTCTCTTAATACACATTCTGTCCTGGTGCCCTAATAGCAAATGCCCTAATAAATGCCAAACTACCCACAGAGTATTTGTTCAATTTTGGACATAAGGAAATTAAATATATTTGTCCTAGTGAATGTAAGAAAAGGGTAGACAATTAGAAGATTTTAAAGGCTCTTGCTGTCATGACTACATATTTATTTCTAGACAAGGACTTGAGGCACAGAGTATTCTAACCATAAGGGGTGTTTATGACAAAAATATGAATATTATAGACAGATGTCCTTAATACTCTTCTTACATTAAAAAATAATAAATAACAAAAACAAAACTAACAAGGCTCTTGTGGTTCCTGCCCTTTGTCTTTTTTTCTCATAAAAATCGTGAGACTTGAATTATCTAATTTTATACTTAAATAGATTCTAGGAAAGTATAAATCAATGAGTTATATTTAAGTATTTGATATACAGTATGTCTGGACTCTTTGCAAGCAGCANAAACTGACTCTGGCTTAATCAGAAAGGACATTTATGGGTCAGGGCNGAGCTCAGTGGGAAAAGTACTTGCCACTCAAGCATAAAGCATGAGGACTTTGAAGGCAGCCCCACATACAGCTGCACTTGGTCAAGCACGCACCTGTAATCCCAGTGCTCCTGAGGCGAGACGGGAGGCAGAGACAGAGGAACCTCCAGACCATCAGTGGCAAGCTAGGCTGGCATGTGCGGCAATGAACAAAAGGGATCTTGCCTCCAACAAGGTAGAAGGTGAGGACCTACACCCGAGGCTGTCTTCCATGCACATGTCTACACTCACACAAATACAAAGACTTTGTGTGTGTGCGTGCGTGTGTGTGTGTGTGTGTGTGTGTGCGCGCGCGCGCTCATAATTTTTAAGAAGGTATTTGGGGGAGGGGGCTGGAGAGATGGCTCAGTGGTTAAGAGCACTGGCTGCTCTTCCAGAGGACCTTTGTTAAATTCCCAGCACCCACATGGCAGCTACAACTGTCTGTAACTCCAGTTCCAGGGGATTTGACACCCTTACACAGACATACATGCAGGCAAAACACCAATGCACATAAAATAAAAATAAAAACCATTATAAAAAAAGAAGGTATTTGGGGCTGGAGACATGGATCAAGGGTGCTTGCTACTCTTGCAGAGGACCTGAATTTAGTTCTTAGCTCTGGCACCCTCTTCTGGCCTCCTCAGGTACGTGTACTCATACACACACACACACACACACACACACACACACACACACACACACACACATTATAGGTGAAAGTGTTCTTTTCTGATCTGCTTATTGGAATCACACTGTGGAGGGTCCAGAATCAAAGGGATGGCCAGAGGGGCCAGCTGGCAGTAGACAGAAATAAAGTCATCTCTTAGGAACAAAAGTGAAATGAACACAAAAAGAAACAAATTAAGGCACATTAGAAAAATGGAGAGTTCATTATACATGGTTTTTGTTTTATTTTCCNCTGACAAGCCTCTCTGATACANGTTCNCTTTTCCCAAGAGGACATGGGTCACTTTGAGTCTTTTGTTGTTGGAAGAAAAGGCCATTTGAGCAGCTGTTGAAAGGTTGTTAAGTGTGACAGTGATGCCAAGTGCCTGGGAGGCTGAGGCAGGAGGATTGCAAGTTCAGGACCAGCCTGTACAATGTAGTCAGACCTACCTCCATAAACAAAGAAACAAATTCAAAAGGGAACAAACAAGAAGCTGCTGTGTAAGTAAATCCGTCCCAGAAGGCACTATGGTCAGAGGTGAACCTAAGCCCCACCAAGTAGACACCCTCTGGCCTGTGGGCTGCAGAAAGGGCCTCAGCCATCATCCACTGACCTGATGAGGCCTAGCTGCCCAGGTGGAACTTCAGNAAAAGGAGGTAGGGACCCATTATAAGGGCTAGGAGATGCCAAAGGGTTGCTTGGCCTCTTTCAGCCCCTGTTTCCTTGTTTGTAAATNAGTCATCTTTACAGTGGGATGTCACTGGGCTCTGGTAGAGTCCTGTGCATTGAACCCCTCAGTCTGATAGCTGGTACTGCTCCCAGAGGATGTGTATGGGCACGGATGGTTGGATTTGGCCCTGATGTGGACAGCGTCCATGTCTGAGCCTCGGGCTNCTTCTCTGTGCAGCTGGTACTGAGCCTGGTGATTCCTCAAGAGGTCCTTTGTGGAGGGCCTTATTCTTCCTGAGGTTTAGTAGAATTCAAGAGTGAGACTCTCTTTGGGTGACCTGGAATGGATGCAGGCTTTCACTGTTCTGACAGGGGCAGGGGAGGGAAGTCATGCGGCTCCCAGCCCATGAAGACACATCAGTACCCAAGGGAATGGCGNGGCCATCTGCAGAGAAGCCACTGTGCCCTCAGTACACTCACCGTCTCAGTGGCTACCTCCTCCTCTGTGGGTTCTACCCTGTGCTTCCTAATGAGAAGAGCTGGGGAAGCTGGGTCAGTTGCCAGGCAGCTCCCCACATGATCCTGCTGACCTGTGGTCTACTGTTTCCTCCTGATAACACAGTTAATGAGTTCAAGGTGCCACAGGCAGGAATGTCACCTGATTTCTGAGTGTGACATTTTCACTTCCAGGTCAGATTCCTTTGTTTGTCTAGTAGATGCTTCAGTGCAGAGTGGGAAGTTCACCCTGGA
>LZPO01027404.1:68127-80297 GCA_001675575.1 Neotoma lepida | reverse complement strand
TTTTAAAATTTTATTTATGTATTTATTTGTATGTGTGTGTGTGTGTGTGTGTGTGTGTGTGTGTGTATGTGTGTGTGCCCATAGAGGCCAGAAAGGGGCATTGGGTCCATTGGAGATGGAGTTATGGGCATTTATGAGCTTCCTGATAAGGATTTTGGGATTGGAACTCTGGTCCTCTGATAGAGCACTAGTCCTTCTGAGTAACGTCTCCAACCTCTTCCCCATTCAGTCTAAACAGCAAATCGAGTTAGCGGGAGAACACACTAGAAGAGATGGGGAGCCGAAAGGAAAGAGCCCTGGTTGCCTTGGCTCAGCTTGAGATCTTTTTCAGCTAAAGCAAAGCCTGACAGTGCTGTGTTACATGCTTGTAACTCCAGTGTCCAGGAAACAGAGATGGGAAGACTGCCCCAATTTCAAGGCTAGCCTGAGCTACGTAGTGAGATCTTGTTTCCAAAAGGAGGAGTGGGGGGAGGAAGAGGAAGAAGAGGGGGGAGAGGAAGAGGAGGAGGAGGAAGGGGAGGAAGAGAAGATGGATCAAAACCCCAGGGGGTGCAACATGCCCCATTAAAGCTTTGATCAGTAAGTCCCAGAGGATGCGGCCCAGTGTCAGCACACAAAAGGCCATCAAACAACCTGGGATGGAATGGAGGCCTCTCTCCCTTCCTGGCATCCTGCTCCCCACCCCAACTACTGTTGACAATGATTCTGACCCAAACTGGCCCTCGAAGCCCCAGGAACAAGCTCTCTTTGTTGATGTCCCAGGCGTCCACGTAGCTGCATCTGAGAACTTTCAGGATAATCTCAGTTGAGCTTTCCTTTTGCCATCAGTGCCAGGGCTCCGGGAGCCAGGNGGGTTNATGTCTGGCCTTTATCTTGCTTCTGCTGTTCTTTCATAGCGCTGCCTGTGGGGAAAACAGGAGCCGGGCTCCCAGGCCTCAGGACATTCTCAGAGCTTTATTCAGACTCATGCTCTGTCACACATTTTACCCCTCCTCCAACCCTTTCAGTTCACTGATGACTACAGAACATGAGACATGGAACTACAGTTGAAAATGAATTGTTTCTTTGAGGACATAGAAGATAGCTGTCTAAACAAGGGGCTCATGGGAAAAGCACTCCATCCGTAACAGTCNCAGCAATGGAACTGAACTGTACAAGAATTNCCTAATGCCACCAAAACTTTGGGACTTTTAAACAACAATCCAGAAGACACAGCTTTCAAGGTATGTGCCACACATGAAACAGAAGGGCTTTGGCACAATTTAGCTCTCTATCCAGTGCATCAACTTGGATCCTAATTAGTGCAATGACCAAATCAGAGCTGACTGCTGAGTCCTGGCTCCTGTCCTCTGTCTCAGCTTTGGGATTGCAGGCCACAATGTTATTCTAGGTAATTTTCTCTTTTATTTTTTTCCTCACCCAGGAATAGGAAGACANCAAGTTGGCTGTCTCCTTGGACTCTGCTGTAAATATTAAACAACTCTGCACAAGTTCAGCCTTATCAAGCCAAGGGTGTGGGACGGTAGCCTCTGACTGGCCTCCAANTCTGGCTCTCACCTGCTCATCTGATTCTNACCNCAAAGCTGCTCCAGAGAACTCCATGAACTGCTTTCTTAAAACACAACATGCATACAGACAAACTAGGCTCCAATAACCATTTTTAAATTTTATTTTATCATTATTATTGTTGTATGTGTGCACAAACGTATGGGCCACAGTTCGTGTGTGGAGATCAGAGAACAACTTTGTGGAATATTCCCCTCCTTCTGCCTTTATGTTTTTCTGGGAATTGAACTCAGGTCACCAGGCTCATATGGCAAGGGCCTTTATCTGCTGAGCTGTCTCACAGGCCTTCTACTGACTCTTGATTTTCACTCTGGTTTTAGTTTTGGAAGCATCCTGAAATGCTTATGGTAGAAATTGAGGCAATCATGAGTGAAGGACATTCTACCTAAGTTCTGACAGAGCAAACACATTGTCCTGTGCTGGGGCCACTACCCGCNGCAGATGGTGTCTGCAGCATCCTTGAGTCTGTTTCATGTGCTTTAAAAGATACTTCTAGGGACTGTGAGATGGCTCAGTGGGGGAAGTGTTCACTGCGTAGACACGGTGGCCTGAGTTCCCATCCCCCAAACCAAACATGAAAAAGTCAANTGTCGCAGCACAGGTCTGTAACCCAATTCTGGGGAGCTGAGACAGAGGTCTCTCAAGGGTTTTCTGGTCACAGTGGAGCTGGAACAGTGAGCTCCAGGTTCAGTGAGATACTCTGTCTCAAAGATAAGTAACATGGAGAAAGATTGAGGANAATCCTTGCTGTCACCCTCTGGCCTTCACACACATGCACATACACACACAAGAAAGAANTCATTTCTAAAGTATGAATGCATATGCATCTTTATAGAAACAGTTTTGTAAAATATCTTCAACAGTTCAAAAGTGTGTATGCTGCTTCACCCGGAAACTGCGTACCAGAGCACTGTCCTGTAGCATGTACTGATTTACTAAGTACATTTGAAATACATTAAGAAAGAAGANTGACAAGGATCATGTCATAATGCACAGGGGACATAGAAAGTGTGTTGTGGATCAGGGCTGCAGGAGGAAAAGAGCAGGAGTTTAGGAATGTGGGTGTGGCAAGAAGCAGGGATAANCAGGGATCATTAGCAGCCCTTTAATGGTAGAATAATAGTCCATTGTTTGGAAGCACTGTCACTGTTAACCAATTTTATTCATTCCCAATCTACTATTAAACACGAGGTGTCAGTGAACATCTTTGNACATGACCTTTGCCTATGTGTCTATACATGAATCTAGCTGAATGTTTTCTTGGGATGCATTTCTGGATGTTAACTTGCAAAATTGATGCCTGCTTTGACAGCATATCCACTGAGTTATTAAACTGTGTCTTGCAAACTGGTGTTCGCTGCCTATACACAAAGACTGAACCAACTTACACTTTGTCCATATGTACCTTTTACTAATGCCCCATTTCATCTTCAAAAAATGATACTAGCCATGCATAGTGGTGTATGCTTGTATTCCCAGTACTCAGGTGTGAGGCCAGGAGGGTCACAAGGGGTGGGAGTAGGGGGGCAGTCCTAGCTACATAGCAAGACTCTTGTTTCAAAACAAATGAACAAGCAAACACATAATGTCAGATAAATGTTTGATACAAATGTGATATCCCCTATGCAGCACACCTAATGTGACGTACTGTACATGTTAGATGTCAATGAATTAGCATTGTAACAGTTTCATTCCCTTATAGTGACACTGAGTGACTTTTAAATCTTTCTCTGTGCTTTTCTAAACATTCTAAGTTTTATAATCCAAGTCTGAACTTCCCTCTTCTAATAACTTTNGTCATACTAAGAATATAAATGCATCTTAGTTGAACAGATGAGGTTAGGAGGCATCGTCAGAGGTTATGGCAAGTGCTGTTTCTTCATTCCTTGTGAACCTTCTAGAATAGTTAAGAGAGCTCCAAACATGAACCCATAGCCTATGTTTCCTTCTGGCTAGATTGCTCGGCTAGCTGTGGAGGTGCTAGCAAGACCCAGCCTGGTTCTCTTCTACTAATATCATAGTCCTTAAGTTTAGCAAACTCCACACCCCAGTGAAACAGACTTCATTCAGCTTAACATACTGTGTTATCTGAGGTGTGGGTCCTGATAGGTGGTTGCCTTTGCACTTGTCCAAAGAAACAGCTCCTCCCGTCATTGGAAAGCATTCTGTCAGGAGACCAAGCTCTGACTAAGGAAGGATGGAGACACATGCACAACAGACCTGCTGCCCCTGGGGGAGCTCCTGCTCCAGTGGCATGCAACCATCTAGAAAGTTGGGAAGAGGGGCATTGTCTGGAAGTTTAGCTGGTGACTCANGTGGTAANGGAAGAAATAAGCAGGGCGGGACAAGTGGNAGCANCGATACTTGAGNTGGGACAAGGAGAAGCTGAGAAGGGATTGGAGATGTTTATTGTGAAGACAATGGGGCATTCCATCAGGAAAACAAGGGGACTTCTGAGCTATTGCTCTGTTCAGACGCCCAGGAAGGCCTCAGTGCAATGGGCTCTCTTCCTTTAGGAACAGTTGGGAGCTGAAGTGGTTGATGGGTAATAAAAAAGCAGGGAAAGATGGCTGGAGTGTGGCTGAGACCGTGGGAGGAGGAAGCTCAAGATGAGGAGTCTCCCAAAGCCAGGAGAGACACCTGCAATGCCCCTTTCCTCCCAAGTTATCCCCCTCTCAGCCTCNCTTCCCTCATCTTAGCCTTGTAGTTCTTGAGTGAAACTTCAACTCATTTTCAATACAGCCCACAATAAATAACCCCAGTGGCTACAGGCTTAGGAAACTTCTCAGAATCCTGTCATTTAAAGGTAATTTGTGCCCTGTCAGCTACCACTTGTGATAGATGCTGTGANTTGGTTTTGACACACAGAAAGCAAGTGGCACCTGAAGGTGGAGTGGGGGAAGGGGGTGGGTGGGGGGAATGTTGCACACAGAACACAAATGTCAATGCGAAAGAGTTGTAGCTTCAAGAGCGTTCTTCCTGATGGATCATTGATGAATCTTAACTTCTGTACAAGCCAGATCTTCGTAAATATTTCATTTCTTCCCACATTGGCTTACATGTGTGGTTTATTCTGTGCTCACAGCTGGCCGCGTTTCTAAAGTAATCATGCCAATTCCTCACTAAAGGAATATGCCTGTGTCACAGTTTGNGTCTGAAATGCTCCCCCTATGCTTAAGTTTTAAATGCGAGTTCCCCAGCTCCAGCTGCCAGAGCTGTCCTAACAGCTCAAGGTATTGCCTGACTCCCCTGAGCAGTCAAGACACCTTTCCCCCNGAGTTGCAACACTCACTTACAGACCCTGTTTTCAGAGACTGTGGACCCTTAGGAGAGAGGGCCTGGCTGATAGAAATTAAGAAGAGGTGGTAACTCTAAGGAGGAGAGTGTCTCTTTTCAAGCTTTGCTAGTTACTTTTGGGTCACTGGGACCAAAATTCTGACCGAGGCACCCTAAGGGGGAAGATAATTTTGGCTCATGGTTTCAGAGAGATTTTAGTCACTCAAGGCAGGGAAAGCACTGTGGTGCCATCATGTCTGTCAGGAAGCAGAGAGCCTTAGGAATTGCAGGTTGATTGACAACCTTCAAAGGCCAGTCCCTAGTGATGTACTGTTGCCCCATCTCCCTGACACCCCACAGCCTTCAAAACCATTACCACCAGCTGAGGAGCAAGGGTTCAACACACGAGCCTGTGGGTGACATCTCAGGTTGAAACCATAGCAGGAACTTTCCAGAACTCCTCCCATCATGCTTTCATGAAGCCCATCTTAGTACCCAGATTACCTCAAGCCAGTGTGCAATGAGTGTTGTGAGGAAGGCAGGAAGGGGGACTCCAGAAATAACTTGGAAAGGTGGCTGTGGATCCCATTGTGATCCTGCATTTGTTGACAACTGTAGATTGCTCTGCACAGTGCTTGGGCACTGGCCCCGTGGGTGGAATGCTGCCAGAGTTCTGTTGACACGGCATGCAGGCAAACTGGTTCATGAAACATGCAGAGCAGGGGTAGCTCTGCACCAGCCACCAGCAACAAGAATACTGAAGGTCCAGAACCTAGGGTGACCTACTTAAAACTTCCTTTGCTTTTGAAGTTCTTTGCACTTCTGGCTTCCAGCCAGTACAGGAAGCAAGGACTTTTTCCATACTGGTTTAGGAATCACCTTCCAAGGATGCAGCCAAGCCTAGCCTTGAACTTGTGATCCTCCTGTCTCAGACCTTACACTGGGTTTTGGACATCCACTATTAGGGCTTTTCTGCACTTCAAGCCATTTTCTGTTCTGCCCAGGTTAGAGGCTGCTCCGCCTGTCTTAGCTTGTGCCCTCTCCCAAGGCAGAACCTGACAATCGGATCTTTTGGACTCACAGCCAAAGGCTTACGAGAGTATGTTGTTTTTACAGAAACACTCTCTCCCTGAAAGTCACTGCCTAGGAACAGGTTTGTCTGGTGTAGCTTGTAAGCGCCAGGTCACTGTCGGCCCTGTGNNNGGGTAATCCGGTGAGAGGTTGACAGGCTGGGGTAAGGAAAGCAGATTCAGAAAGGAAAACAGCAATGNATGGCTTCAGCAGGGCCTGGAGGCACATGCCTGAGGCTTAGGCAGGAGGATGACCAATTCAGGCTTGCCAGGCCTGCAGAAAGTTCAAGGCCAGCCTAGGCAGACTTAATGATACCCTGTTTAGATTAAAAATATGAGAAGAGGTGGAAGGGGCATTGAGGATGTTGGTCAGTAGTAGAGCACTTTCTAAGCACATGACTCGGTGAGTTCACCACACACACACATATACACATACACACATACACACACACATGCACACACACATACACATACACACACATACACACACACAGAGTAACACATACACACACAGAGTAACACATACACACACACATACACAGTAACACACACACAGAGTAACACATACACACACACATACACAGTAACACACACACAGAGTAACACATACACACACACAGTAATACACATACACACACATACACACAGAGTAACACATACACACAAACATACACACACACAGAGTAACACACACACACACACATAGAGTAACACATACACACCAAAACAAGGAAGGAAGGGAGAGGGATAGGGAATGAAGAAATTAAGGGAAAATTTGCACCATTTTCAATCGCCCTGGGGTGGCATCTTCAAGTTCTTTAACACGTCCATGTATGTATCTGTGTGCAGGTAAAAGGAAAGCTCACAGGAGTTTGGAGCTGAAGAACACTTGGCAGCTTTTAGCTCATTGTCATTTCCATACTTAGTCAATACAACGGGCAATCATTTTACCAGCTCCTCTTCTGCAGATCCTGCACGTGCTTTGATTTTACTAAACAAGAACTCCCCTTAGATGTGAGGGCTCTGTGTATTTAAAAGTGTGCACACGTATGCACGTATGCATAGAATCACTTAGCCCTTGTCACCATCTCTCCCATCAGGTCTGTGTGCATGGCGTAGTTCCATGATAAATTTCCATCTCTTCCTAGTGCATCTGTGTTCCGACCTCACAGTGCCTGGGACTGCCTTGCACAGAATGTGTGGACAACTAATAGATGAGTTAAACTGAGTGTGGCTAGATGGGAGATGAGTTAACTGAGTGTGGCTAGATGGGAGATGAACGGGCTGAGTATGGATGTGGCAGCTAAGTACAGTGTCTCAGCCAGGCATGCAGTAGATAGCCTTACTGGAGATCTTTCTTATCCACTTGCCTCTTATTAGTGGCTGCCCAGTTCAACAGCATGTTAGCATAACTTAGCAACTACAGGATACCAGAAGTCTATGTCCAGGTGCTGCCTCTAATCTGAGCATTTCTGTGACTAGCAGATGGGCCTGTATCCTGGGCATTGGGAGGTGGATAAAGTGATGGAGGCAGCTCTTCCAACAGTGCTTGTACCTGGGGCTCACCTGGGATAGTTCAGGGCCCAGCCTGGTGCAGCAGCTGCAGGGTGGGCCTGAGCACCAGCCTTTCTCATGCCGTAGTCTGGAAAGCTAGTGTCGTCTGTCTGGAGCTGTTTGGGAGTGGACACAGACATCGATGCTTTAAACAAACTGTCCATGTGATTCCTGTTGTTGACTTATCTTGGAAGTACTGAGTTTGGGCGGTGGTTTGTATCATCAAGCGGTTGTTAAAAATTACCCTCTGTACTCCTTTACTGATTCCAGGAATCCGTACTGCAGGCCCTGCTGTCCAGGAGTACAGACAGAACAATTGTGCCTCTAACAGCCAGAGACCGTTTATGAGCTCAAGTGTCCCTCCACACAACACAGTGTTTCCTNCACTAGAGAGGCAGGAGTGACTTGGATCCAGCCAAAGGCTTCCCAGAGTCTGTGGATGAGCACACTGGTTGATTTTTGATTGTCAACTTGATTGGACTGAGAAAGGTTAACTAAGAGTTAGTGAAGAAAGCCTCTGTCTTTGACACAGCAAGCAATCACATTGTGTAGCTCCTGTGACGCTTCCTCTATTAAGAAAAGAACCACACTGTCACTTCTCTCAAATATGTGTTTTCAATTTTCCCCCNAGTCTATATAAATAAACATGTTAAATCTGGGGAGATGGCTCAATGAAGAGAGTGCCTGCTGCACAGTATGAGGACCTGAGTTCAAGTCCCCAGTACCCACATAAAAGCTGAGTGTGGCTGTCCAGCACTGGGGTGGGGGAGGGCAGAGACAGCCAGATCTCCAGAATTCATTAGCCAGCCAGAGTAGCTGCAGTAGTGAGCTATGGTTAAGTGAGAACCCTGTCTCAAAAAGTGGAGAGGAATCAAGTAAGACACTAGCAGACAACTCCCTGCCTCTGTAAATGTGTGTATATGCCANATGTGTGCATCTTCACATGAACTTATACATAACACACATGCACACACAAGCACAAATGCACACACTAAACATGTTAAATTCAAAGACTAAACATATGTTTGAATCTTCCAGGAGGACTCTAATCTCCTATGATTGAGCAAGTCTGTAAGAAGCTCTATCCCAAAGTGACCCTCAGGTTCTGCCNCTCATCACCATTGCTAAGGGCCTTCCACCAAGATTAAAAGGCAGAAGCTCAGCATCTTTCTGAATGATGCTAACTGCCCTTTGGCTTTGGTAGAAATAGAGATTATTCCATTTACAGAAGGAGCAACTGACCCTGTGGAGATCCGAGTCTAAAGGGGGAAGCAGGAGCAGAAATAGGAGATGCAAAAACATTTCATTTCCCATCGGGAACCATAGACATCTATTCTGCTCAGTAGAAACCATAAAATCTTGATCTCGTTGTCCCTTGGTCAATTACAATATTAAAATTTCCCCTAGATAAAGCATACAGTAACAAGTGTTTCACCACAAGAGAGATGATTGACGTTTGCTCAGACTTTCCAAGCTACTGATGACAGAACTGGAATGCTCCAGCACTTGTTTTTATATTTATCTAATTCTGTTGATAATTTGTGGTCCATTTGGAGTTGGCTCAGGCCAAGACAAACTTTCTAGCAATGAAAGTCACCACCGGTGGCCGTTGGTGAGCACTAGAGGATGTGGCAGAGGCTTAACCAAGCACCAGCTCACTGTCCTTCCTGATGCCTGTAGACTGGTTTCAGAACCTGGGCACTNAACAAAACCGTAGGGTGTGCCAGGAAGACGTGGGCTCCTCAAAGTTGAAGACTGATGAAGCTGGTGTTCTGAGTGGTATTAACAAATGAAGACTTTTTCAAGCATTCTCATGCTTAGCTCTGGTCTTCATGGTAGTGCTATAGCCATCCCCGGAAGAGCCTTCCGATGCCAAGGCTCTAAGATCCTAGCGATGTCTGTGAACAGAGGTGACAGGTGCCTTATAAGCTAGAGAGGATAATGTAAACATAAGGTATTTCAGTAGTGTGCTTTAAATACATGTGCTCATCATGTCCACATGCTGGCCCCTGAGACCCAACGTGATAATTATCTCCTAAGAACAGGATTATTAAAGAAATTGGAGGCTGGAGAGATAGATCAGGGGATAATAGCATGCACTGTTCTTGTAGAGGACCCAAGTTTGGTTCCCAGCACCCACAGCTCATAACTGCGTGCAACTCCAACTGCAGAGCATCCAACTCTTCTGGACTCTGTCTCTGTCTCTGTCTCTCTCTCTCTCACACACACACACAGAAAGAGAGATTTAAAAAATGAATAAAGAAATTAAGAACTTGGTACACTAGCTAGGCTCTCTTGCTCATCCATGTGAGGATGTAACAGGAAGCCTGCTACAGACACTGAATAAAGCCACTGTAACCTCCTGCTTCCNAGCCTCCAGAAAGAGCAATTGAATAACCATAGTGAGTTAAGGAACAAACCTGGCCACATCAACCTCATGTCTATGTGGGGCTGAGTTCACAGTGCATGAGGAAGTGCCAAAGCCAGTATTAGAGAAACACATTCCAGTAAAGGGTGAGCCTGGTGTTTTACAGGGGTTTGGGTCACTGTGTGGGTAAAGCTAGGCCACCAGGAGCAAGGCCTAAACTGCTCAGAGAGTGTGAAAGGGTAGAGCAAGAGTGTGACTCAGAACTGGGGCACAGGCAAAATCTGTGAATCAGGCAATGAAGCTGGACAGAAGTCANTCAGGTAGATAGCAAGCCGTACCAAATTGTCAGCTCTTGCTGGAAGACCCACACTAGGAGCTAGGAATCCTGGGAGAGCCACAGAAGCTCAACTGGGAGGACTAACAGGTAAGAAAGCACTTCAGCATCCAGCCAGAGGCACTGTGTCTGCTGAGGCCATGTTCCAGGGGAACCTGCCTTCCTCAACACAGAGGGTGAGAAGTGGGAGTCACCATTCAGAGCATCCATGGCAAGAGAAGGTCTCCTACNAGACGGCTGTCTGAAGTGGTGGATTCTGCTGACGAGAAGGGTCCAGGCTCATTATCTCTTAGGCCTTCAGAGTGGGAAGCCTAGGGTGGGAGGAATTGGAGTTCCTGGACAAAGTATGTCATTGTCTTGAGCTGATACCCTTGGTCCTGCTATGTGACCCTCAGCAAAGTGCTTCATCTCTCAAATTCAATGTCATCACTTTCAAGATGAGAGTTCTGGAAGGAAAGATAACCTCCAAGGCCTCCCGTAGTCTAGGCAGGCCATCAACAATGGTGCAGCCAACATTTCCCAGCTAGATGCCGGCTCTGCCCACGTTATCTCCAGACTCTACACACCTGGTGTCCAGCCAAGCTGAGCAAAGGGAGAGAGTCTGGTCTCTCTGACGGTGGGGCTGCCTGTGCATGGAGGTGGAGAGTCATATATCACAGGCTATCGTGTACACAGCAGATAGCACACAGGCTACCAATAGGGCTACTGTTATCTCAGCAACAACACGGGCCTGGGCTTTCTTGGTAAATAAGCTGGGTGGAACCAGCATGTGTGTACTAATTTTAGCACTGTCAGCTTATGGCCTTGAACTTTCTGGGCCTCCATTTATTATTGAATGTCATGAAATTGACACTACCCAGTTGTTAGCCTACAGAAACAACAATTCAATACGCTTCAATGTGGTAGGAAGGTGAATTAACATGATCAATGATTCTATTTTATTTTTTGTTTGTTTGTTTTTCAAGGGAGGGTTTCTCTGAGTAACCTTCGTTGTCCTGGAATTCGCTCTGTAGACCAGGCTGGCCTCAAACTCACAGAGATCTGCGTGGCTATGCCTCTTGAGTGCTGGGATTAAGGGTGTGCACCACCACCACCTGGCTCTTTGCATGTGTATGTGATTTTAGTACAAAACCTTAGATATGTTCCATTTCTTGTTTTATTTTTAATGAGTATGTATTGATTATTTAAATTGTGCCAGGCTATAACCTAGGTTCTCACACGCAGCGGTCAACAAGGCAGTCCTAGGAGCTGTATTTGTACATTCTGTGCTAGTACAAAGAAATACCTGAGGTAGTCTAACCTTATNAAGAAAGGATATGTGAGCATNACTAACAATTTTGGAGGTTGAACATCTAAACATCAGTGTGCAGGCTCCGGGGAGGGCCCCTTTTGGCTATGTCANCTCATAACAAGTGACATTGCCAGGTTGACATGGAGGCCTACCTGCAATCTCACTNCTCTGCAGGTAGAGTCAGAGGAGCCCAAGGGCAAGCTCATCAGCCAGACTAGTCAAATTAGTTAATTCTGGNTTCAGTAAGAGACCCTACCTCAGACAGTGATTAAGAAAGATAGCAGATATAAACCCCTGGCCTCCACACACACATATACACATACACACGTGAGCCTAAAGACATGCACATATACCATATGCATACACACGCAAAATAAAAAAGGATTTCCCCATAAGTCCCACTTCTCAGAGTTTTCATGGCGACCCCTATATACCACTACCNTGGGGACCAGCTTTCCAATGACTGAACTTTAGGGACAAAGTNCATTTGAATCCCAGCAAGTGCAAACCTCAGAGAGCCTCCCATACAACAGAATAGGACTCCAGCCTCCCATACAGCAGAACAGGGCTCCACAGAGCATCACACGGCTACTTCTAAGTCTGGGCACTGAAATGCTTCTAAACCAGGTGAGAGGGAAAACTCTCATCTGAGAAGACCATTAGATCATTAGATTTCATTCTATCTATAATAGAGAGATGGCTAGGGCCACC
>LZPO01027404.1:19066-31271 GCA_001675575.1 Neotoma lepida | reverse complement strand
CATCTTCACCAGCTTTCTGTCTTTCACTGCCTAAGCTTGGCTGCCCTGAAACTCTGTAGAATAGGCTGGCCTCAAACTCAGAGATCTGCCAGCCTCTGCCTGCCTTCCCAGTGCTGGGATTAAAGGTGTGCACCACCACACCCAGCTCTAAGCTTTTCTTTAGTTCCTTTTCACAAATTGGAAATTTAGCTGGGTGGGATCTTGCCCTAAGGTCACCACTCCCTTTATTCTGTTCCTTAATCTGTTTATCTCCTTGAACACAGGACTTAGTTCCATTCTACTTCCTGGTGCACTTTGTCTCCTCAACATTTACATTTTATAATTTAACCTGCTCAGCTTGCTCCTTTTCATTATAAATCTTCATCAGAGTTACGACATATATCCACATGACAGAGTCTATATTAGGCTGTTTTGAGATTTCCTCTGCCAACAGAATTGATCCAAAACTCTTCACTTTAGCCTCAGGCAGACTCTTCAGACAAGGGCAAAAGGCAGCCACTTTCTTTACCAAAATATCACAAGAATGATCTCGAGGCAACATACCAAAGTTCTTTTCCTCTGAAACCTCNTCAGTGAGTCCCCCCATAGTTCAAATGACCCTTAGCACCATGGTCTTCCATGCTCCTACTAGTATGGCCCTTTAAGCAGGGCTTAAAGCATTCCACTGTTTTTGTAACCCAAAGTACCGAAGTTCAAATTCCTCCAAACAAAAACATGATTAGGCCTATCACTCCAATATCTTACTCCTGGTACCAACTTCTGTCTCAGTTAGGGTTTCTATTATTGTGAAGAGACACCATGACCATGGCAACTCTTATAAAGGAAAACATTTAATTGAGGTGGCAGCTTACAGTTCAGAGGNTCAGTCCATTATCATGGTGGGGATCATGGCAGCATGTAGGCAGACATGGTGCTAGCTACATTTTGATCAGAAGGCAACAGGATATGGACTGTGACACTGAGCAAAGCTTAATCAAAAGAGACCTCAAAGCCTGTCCCCNTAGCAGCCAGTTTCTTCAACAATGCCACACCTAATAGTGACACTCCTTATGAGCTTTTGGGGGCCAATTACATTCAAACTACCACAGTGTCTGATGAGGCTCCAGTCTCTTCTTCCAAAATGGCACCTTGAATGCTGTATACTTCTAAGGAGAAAGACAGACATGGTGTCTGCAAATGAGGAAGATCAGAAGGGCCAAAAGGGTCCCAATGCTGAGAAAAGTCTCTTTTTATAAGGGCATACTTCAGATGAGTTTCTAAACAGTCTTATTAAATAAAAAACATGGAGCCAGAAATTGGGGTTAAAACCTGAGAGAGATCAGAGGAATAGGAAGAACCACAGCTAACCTCACCTCACCAACTCTGCAGCTTCCAAAGAGAGCTACTTCCTGTCTACCTATACCTATATGCCTTTCTGTTCTGTTTTCTCATTGGCTCTCTCACTTCTAGCTACATCACTTCCTCTTCCTGCCCAGCTCTGTCACTTCCTGTCTGTCTGTACAGACCTCCAGACCTCTATGGTTGGTGCTGGGATTAAAGGCATGTGTCACCATGCTTGGCTCTGTTCCCCAGTGTGGCTTTGAACTCACAGAGATCCAGACAGATCCCTGCCTGCCAAGTGATAGGATTAAAGGTGTGTGCTACCATTACCTGACCTCTATATCTAATATAGTGGCTGGCTTTCCTCTGATCTCCAGGCAAGCTTTATTTATTAAAGCACAAATAAAATATGACAGCATACAGTTGCGGGGGGGGAGGAGGGGCTAGAAGCTAGCTGAGCTTGCTTTGTATAAAAATTAATGACACATATCTTTATAGGGAAAGCTGGCTGAAGTCATTGTTCTCCAGACCATAGAGACACTGGTTTTCATCACGACGAGGCTTCCTTCGGCACTTGCAGGAAGAACAATGCTATGATTCAGCCAGTGAAATTATATATCATCCGTAAGATTCTTCTTCAGACATCTGTGAAAGGAGCTTAACAGAGAATTATGGATTCTGAAGTTGTATGATTTGTCCCCTGAGTAGCAGTGCATCCAGGGGGACCATGAATGCACTCTATTAGGTGCTTTCACAGGACTGGCATGGCTGGCTTCAGTGGTGAGTCAGAGCTTTGGCCAGTTTTGAACTCAGTGTGACCTTGGGCCCAGTGCCCATTCATGCTGAGAAGCTGAATGTAGGGTCAGTGGTGAAGGCAACACAGCACAGTGACTTTCTCTTGGGCCCATTTTTGCTGCACTGCTTCTCTGGGGGTGTGGGGTGGGGTAGAGGTGGGGGACTTCCCNGGACTGTGGGAGGCTATCACTTCTGCCTCCTGTTGTGCCCGCTCTCGACGATGCCTCAACACAATCCTTCATGATGCGGAGAATGTTCCACAACAGTATTCCTGGCTCGAAGCAGAAATAACACAGCACAGCAGAAATATGATGTATATTTAGCATGACATGTAAATATTTTATGGAATCTAAAGTAAATAATGTATACATTTGAAAAAGTCANTGTAAATATTTGATAGGTCTCAGTACAACTGGCAAGCATAGGACTGAGTGTGCCTGGAACTGGGGACAGGACCAACCTTGCAGTCAAGGGCAACGTCAGTGGAAGTCTGAAGATAATCTGTTTANGACCCTTCCAGAAACATCCCTTCTTCTCCCTCTGGCTGGCAACTTCTTTGAGCACCCAACCCTTAACATTTAATATCCTCACATGATTTATCAACAGCAACTCAGGACCAACACGCCTGGCCCTGAGAGGCTGCCAAAGACAGCCTCATGTAAGATCCTAAGTGACTGGCTAAGTTCTCTTTATTTGCTTATTTGTTGTCTTACTTTCAGAACATGAACCAGGAGGCTCTGCCTTGCATATTCTCATCTCCAGTGCCGGACACACTGCCTGGCACACACCAGGGAACACCACCAGTGTGGATTTGGATGCATGTGTGCTGAGACTTAACAAAGCAGATTAGCGAGCCCAGCATGCCAATTGTAACTAATTGCAGGCCAAGTCCCACCCTGAAAATGTAATATTTTTAATCCATAAGTGATACAAANTGACTATTCAAGTTGGTCATAGTAAGTAGCAGAAACTAGCTGTTTGATTGGATACAGTATCTGTGTGAAGTTTCAGCTCCCAGGAACCAGGGCTCAGCTCATACTCATAGAGCTGAGGGATGAAAAGGCCCAAAGAGGGTTCGGTCTACCATCTCCACCCAGCAGGTGTGAGGAGAGAAATCCTAGGGAATCACCTTTACAGGCTATCCCTCTATTTGGCATGTCTTGTGGAACCTGGAAAGACACTGTACCCACAATTCCAGTTAGTTTTCAGATACNCTGACAGGCTTTGCTCATCAGAAAGGTGTGTTGTGGAAGGCACAAGGAAAATGAAAAGAGACAGCGCAGACTCCAGGTGGATTTCCCTTTCTGATAGTGTTACAGTAGCTTCACACAGCCGAGTCATCAAGTGCAGCTATTGTACAAGTCCAATTTGATTTACAGACAAAGCTGAAGTTCTCTGCAGGATGGTCCCAGCAGANACTTGGGTTGCCTTGTCATTGTCTGCAAGGGAAAAGATAGCTATCTTCCCTATCTGCCCAGTAATGGTCTGAGGGGGCTTGAAATGCCCTGTAAATCACATGGGTCATTTTACAAATCAAGCTGCTATCAGAAGCTGAGTCACTTTATGTAGGGCCCCCCAGGGATGTAGAAAGGAGGGATACAGTAAGGGTGACAGTACCACAGGATGGGGTTTAAAGAGATACTGAGGCCTGCGAAGGTCAGACAACTCAGGATGGGCCAGGTTGCACACTGGGTCCTTTTCCAAGGCCAGGTGTAGATGGGGACATGCCGTGCCTTTTCCTCTATGCCCCATGTACAGGTCCTCAAGGCCTTCCCAATTCCCCCTCCTTCTTCATTCATAACCTGGACTGAGCAGCAGAGCCCAGTCAGTGCAGATTAAAACCATTCTGCGGAAGTGTGAACTTAGGAGACCCAGATGCCTCCCAGACACCTGCACCTTCCCCGTCACAGCCAGGGGACCTCAGACTCTGGAGCAGGACTACAGCAACATAGTGAGTCCTCAAAGAAACACTGCCAGCTCCGCTTCAGGCAGCTCCATGTGAAGGCTTGGACATTTTAGTGACATTGTGNGGACCATGGAAGTGGACACAAAGTCTTTTCTTTCTTTGGGTCCTTTTTTATGTTTTATCTCTGTTTTGGTCAGTTTTCTATTTCTGTAACGAAATACCTGAGATAACTGATAAATCAAGATAAAAGGTTTGTTTTGGTTCATGAATTTTGTCCTGGTTCCCTCTGGTGGGTCCTCAGTGGCAANGGTGAGGCGTGTATGGCTGAAACAAACAAGGTGACTTGATCTGCCAGTGCTGGGGTGGGAGAAGTCACAACAATTACAAACAAGAGAGCGGGGTCCTGCTNGGTCCCTACATTCCCCTCCAAACCCGCCACCAAAAATCTTTAGACCTCCTATAAGGGTGTCACTCCCTAAAGGTTCCACACACCTTCTCCTAGTACCACCCAAGGAGCCAAGTTTTTAACCTGGGCCTGTGTAGCATATTCAATATCCAAACTACAGAGGTCTTACAGTGGGGGCTGATTCCTTCTATATGTCAAGCAGAAAATTCAAAGAAAAAAGGGATTCCTTTCTGCTTCATTTGGATAAATAAATGTTAAATGAGCAACTATGGGTTGCTCAACCTCATGAGCTAGAGATGAGGAACANCCATTTAACACTTGTGTGGTAAGTGCTAGAGAGAAATGCATAGAGTACAGGGAGATAAGCAAGACAGGCCNCCAACTTAAAACAAGCAAACAACAACAACAACAAAGGTAGGAAAGCTACCCGGAGAAGATGGCACCAGATACAAGTCATTGTGTCTCTTGTCCCATTCATCAAGGCTTCAGAGGAACTGACTAGAATGGTGAAGGAATGAAGAAAAGACAGACAGACAGACAGACAGACAGACAGACAGACAGACAGACAGACACAAAAACCATAAAAAACACACAGAAAGAAATGCTGGACTCAGGTGGACTGCTCCAGATGGAGAGACTTCAGCACCTTGAAAGCTCAGGGTACTTTGAATATTCAGAGTTGAACAGGGGGCAGGGTTATTGCATACAGCTGGACAAGGAGGGGGGTTATTATATGCAGGAAAATGGGGCGGGCAGGGTTTGTGGTGTCCAGCTGGATTAAGGAGGTGGGTTTGGCTAATCTCAGTGAGGGTGGCCTCTGCTGGGGAGCTGTCCTTAGATGGCTGTAAATACCCGGGAAAGGAAAGCTGTGGTGAGTATTTTCTGTGCATGCTGTCACTGCATTCAGTCCCCCAAGGAAGGCTTTGCCGTCCCTTTGAGCCTCGCTCTAGGGGAAAGACTTGGACACTCCTGTGGGTCTGAGGCTCCTGGGCTCTTGACATGGCTGTGCCCATGTCAGTAGCATGCATTCACTCAGGATGTCATTCCTGCAGGTCTTCCTTCACTCCACACTGTCTCTGCATTTGCATTGTTAGCCAGCATGACCACTGACATATAAACTGTGCAGCCAAACCCAGGTTTAGAGTAAGACCAGCAACCTCAAGGGACAGCTCTACTACTCCCATTGGCGTTGGTTAGTATGATGGTTGATGTCAACTATCAACATGACAGAATCTAGATTCACTTGGGAGACGGGTCTCTGGACATGCATGTGGCAGATTGTTTTGATCACATTATGGGATAACTCATCTTAATTGTGGGTGAAACCTGGGCTGTGTAAGTGGAGAAAGCAAGCTGAGCACTAGCTTGCATGCNTCCACAGCTCTCTGCTCTTAACTGTGAATACAATGTGACCAGCTGCCTCAAGCTCCAGTCCCTGTGGCTTTCCATCATAATGAGCTGTAACCTGAAACTGGGAATCAAATAAACTCTTTCTCAATTAAGTTGCTTTCGTCAGGATTATCAGAGCAGCAGAAAGGAAGTCAAGATAGTCAGTATAAGCTACTTTCTGCAATAAAATTCCTCTATTAATGCTCATCAAGCATGGTGAGTGCTTATTCCAGGTTCCTGGCAATTCAGTGTGACTCAGTTGGTTTCTGTTCCATATGGTGACTCATGCTGCCCTGTGGAGCCTCTGTTCTAGGGCCTCATTTTCTTTGCCACCAAGTTACCTACCATCNGGGAAAAAAGATCTAGAAGACCNACTTGTTTTTGAGCTACCTCAGTCCCCNGAAGTGACCTACNTCTCGGTTCATCTCTTCTGCTCATTCTCTATCTNTAAGAATAAGGAAGGTGACCTTGTTCTAGTGGCAAGGGACTTGNGAGCACCCAGAGGATGCTGATGACTGTTAGCCATCTGCCTTACAGTAATGTNAGACCAGCTAGGTCACCAGACCTCCAAGGACATCAGATTCTACTGGTGAAACAAGAACTTTTGTCTTGGGACCCTGCACATTTACCGGTTGCCTAAGAACATTGCAGTCACAAGCTGTCATGGTCAAAATGGTCAGCATCCAGCAAGGACACCGTGAGGCACCTGCTGGTCTGGGAACATAGCTGTGGCCCACGGAGGCTACCTCTTGCCTTCAGGGACTAACCCACAGTTTATCTGCAGAAGAGAACACGGGTGGGGTATTGCTTACTCAAAATGTTTGGACCAGAGTTTGATTTAGGACTTTTTCCCCCTTCAGACTTAGGACATTTGCATATAAACAATGAGTTATCTTAGGTATGAGACCCATTCTTAAACAAGAAATAAATTTATTTTCACATAGGCATTATAAACACAGCCTGAAGGTAATTTCATACTTTGACAATTTTGTGTATGAAACGAGTTCATGGTGTGAGGTTTTCTTTTTATTATTTATTTATTTATTTATCTATTCATTTATTGTGTGTGTGTGTGTGTGTGTGTGTGTGTGTGTGTGTGTGTGTGCGTGTACGTACTCACACATGTGGAAATCAGAAGACAACTTCACGAGTTAGTTTTCCCTTCCCATCATGTGGGTCCCAGGGATCAAACTCAGATCGTCAGGCTTGAAGATATGCTCCTTTGTATGCTGAGCCATCTCACCGGCCCATGGTGTGGGGTTCTACTTGAGGCATCGCATCTTTGCTCAAAAAAGTTTTAGGTTTTGGTTTTCAAATTAGGGGTGTTCAACTGTCACTACATGCTTGTCACCATAGCCACTTGCAGAATTTTCTAGGCTCTCTAACTGAGAAATCCTGTAAACTCTACATGTAGGAAAAAAGTGTAAAGTGTTTACACACTTCTTTAAGCAGATGAATCAATGGTTACCTCTAACCAGTTGGATCTCACGTGTTTTCTTGGGAAAGTAACATACCCCCCTACCCATGTGGGGTTAACAAAAGGCAGGTCATGAGGAATGACCTTGCCCTGCTGTTTTGCTTCCAAAGAGTGAGGTGGTCCCACATAAAACAACTCTGTACCACATACCTTGAAAATTACATGCTTTCGACTCACAGGACAGTAGAAATGAATGGTCAGGCTATTTTATAACCTGTTTCTCAGAGCCTTTCAGCCCTCCTCCCAGCTTTGAATGCCCAACTGTTTCAGAAAGGAGATTAAATCTCCAAAGACTCCGGGAATCATCTCTGAGCATTTGGATCGGGCAGGCTGGAGACTGTTACCCTGCACCACATTTGTCACTGAATCCAGAGAGTGGTCGTGTTTTTACAGACAGGATTTTAAAAAAAGAAACAAAGAAAGATAAAATGTATGGGTGCCCCTGTGGCCCTGGTGGTACCCGGGCAGCAGTCATGTCTGACATGCTAATCTTCAGTGTTAAGGCGATAGAAATCCCAGACTGCCCTTTTGGAAACCTAAAACGAGGCCGTTTAAAAGCAATCAAAGGGCAGATATCAGACAAGCAATGCCTCTTCCATCATCCATTCTGTTGTCTATGTAATCCTTCGTGATTTAGTCTGAGAGATCACTTGAAATTCTGGGGGCCTCTCAGCAGATTATCTATAGTTGTTGAGGCTTTGAAGTCGAGGCCGCTGGCATCTCATTACTGACAGAGATCAAAACCAAAGCTGCAGAGTGGCCGTGCCTGGAGGGCCTCCTTCACACACCAGAAGCACTAGATTACCAAAGTCTGGGCCAAGTCTAGGTGCTACCTGCTCAGCAACAAATTTCCCCTCCAACCTCCTGCCAATCACTGTCCTGCTTTTCCCTAAATCAAGGAAGTCAGAGTTAGTCATGGCCGTTCTTACCTCAGCGAAGAACATATTTTCAGCACACCAGACAGAAAAACATGGAGTCTCTATGAAGCTGATGCCTTAAGTGGAAAGTGTGTTTGGAAAGGAGAATGTTTTAGCAGCAGGGCGCAACTACTCCTCTGCTTATATCTGAGCTTATTATTGAACAGGCCCAAGGGTACCTGGGCTTTAATTCATGGTGTGTGTGCCTCTGCACTGCTAGTCAGCATAGGGCCTCCTAGCCTAAATTCTGTCTCGACTGGCTTTCCTCATTGGCAGGAAAAGATACAGTAGAAAGCTGTTCTCATTGCTGCTTCTGTTCTCTAGAAAGCCTCTTGCTCCTGGGCAGCTGCTGTGAGATCAGGGTATCATGCTCGGCCACAGGCTGTCAGGAGACACTTTTCTCTTGTGCTCACCATTCTTTTAGGAAATGCCATTGCTATTGCTCTTCTATTTAGATCAGGGTCACTAATGGAACTGTTCTAGTCATGCTCCCAAATCTCATTTCTTTTTCTTTTTCTTTTTTTGGTTTTTCGAGACAGGGTTTCTCTGTGTAGCTTTGCGCCTTTCCTGGAACTCACTCGGTAGTCCAGGCTGGCCTCGAACTCACGAGACCCACCTGCCTCTGCCTCCCAAGTGCTGGGATTAAAGGCGTGCACCACCACCGCCCGGCTCCAAATCTCATTTCTGCACTATGGGGTAAGCCTGACTCCTGCCTCATTAATATTGCTGGGGAAGGTTGGGTGAGGAGACTGTCTCTGCAGTCTCCAGTGTCAGCTCAGTCTTGGATTCTTCACATCCGTCCTATTGGCTCCCTGCCAGCCCTCGCTTCCCTCTCATCCTGCTATCTGTCATCTCCCTAGTGAACTCATTTCCTTAGCATGGTGGACTTTTAAAGGCCAGTGGTTAGGGACTCCACCAGATCCGCATCCACCCCATGCCCTTGGCATTTCCTCCACTTGTCCCACTCTCATCCCCTCTGTCACGTGTGAATGGATTTGATCTCCTTCCTCTTGCTTGCAGCCAACCTACCCTCACTGGGAGCCCCAGTTCTGGCTTCAACCTTGCACTTGTGTGTGTGTGTGTGTGTGTGTGTGTGTGTGTGTGCTAGCATGAGCAGGCATGCATACACCAACAACAATGCCAGGCTAGTCTCTGAGTAGTTTATATTCACACTGCCATAGTTTCTACTTCTGATACGTTCAATTTGTGATGAGTTTATCACAGTGTAGCCCCATGGAAGCTGAGTTTTATTTCTTTGTTTTAGTCGCGGAGAGCCCTGCCATCATGGGGCTTATTCAGGTTCATCTCACTTAACTAGAGCAAGTTGGAATCTCTCATCACAGTCCTGATACCTGAATTAAAACATATTGGGCCCATCTTGTTCATTCGTCCAACTTTCTTTCTTTCTTTCTTTTTTTTTCCTCCCTGACCACAGTGTTCTTGGCCACTTACTATACTGAAAGCACAGGAAGGACTTTTAGAGAGATTGAAAGGAGTGGAGGAGAGTAGGATGGTCCCCAGTCACAAGGGCAGAGTCTGAAGGCATTGAAGACCTGAGCTGGGTCCAAACGCCTTCTGTCTTAAAGGCATTTCAATTCAACTAAGGCTTTGAGGACATGCTTCCATATTCACAGATCACCCTTATACACACACACACACACACACACAAATACAAATATAAACCCAGAACCCATGTGTGTGCATACCACTTATAGTCCCACTGACCTCAGAGACCCCACACTGAGGTTTGTGTTTGCTTCTTTAACTGATGATGCCAGAAGTATCTTGAATTCCATCCCAGAAACAGTCCTCCAGGCCATCAAACAGGGTTGTTCCAGTGACAAGGGGCACTTTGGGGTTCATGGTTCAGTAATCAGAAGTGGCTCACTGACATAAGAAGTGGCACAATGGGGGACAATCAATGTGGCTATTTTGGGCCCTTCCTTATGCTGGAGCAAACACTCTGGATACCCGTTATCTTCCTCTCTGTTCACTTACTGTCTGATAACTTTACAAGAGCAATGGCACATACTTCAGATCCAATCACAGTTCAATAAGCCCACCCATCCCCGTTGCCCCAAGAAAGTATATTCACCAAGACTTGTCTGTAACCATCTTGTCTGTAGGTGAAGCAACTGGGAAAATGCAAGCCAACTTTCTCATCATCTCCTTTTGCTCCTATTTCCCAGCATCCACACAGCAGTCTGGCTGCAAAGATANTTAGGTCAGGGTCCATTTCCTTCTGGTGAGGTGTCGCTGATGGTCCCGCCCCTTGGAAGTAAAGCTGGAGGTGCTGTGGAATCCTGCATCTGGCACACAGGAGTCAAGTGTGTGTTTCTTCTCCTCTGTTGTCCTTTAGGAGAGAGAGAGAGGGAAAGAGGGGGAAAATTTTTAAGGAAATGGTGTGAAACATTTGCCTTCATACTGCAGCTTTCATGCCCNNATCTCTTTTCCCATGGGTCTGCTCTGCCCAGGCACAGAGCTGGTGAGCTAGTACTGTCTTCTTGCTCTACCAAGGAGAGGACCATTCTCAGGTCCCCAGAATCATGGGCTTGACACACAGACCCTTTGAGCCTTCTCCTTGATGGGTGTCAGTTTCTAATTGTTTTGTGACTCTGGACACTCACCTGTCTCCTCTGCTGAAATATAAGTTCCAGATCCATAATGCAGTATCCCAGGCCAGTGATGCACTCACTGCCCTGAAGTGAAAACCTGTCCAAGTTATAATCCATGACATGTCCTCCTGAAGCAGAACCCTCTCTTAATGAGGATGATGAAGCCACAGCTGGAGATTTCAGAGATTGCCAGAGACGTTGTATGTGAGGAACGTAAGGCAAGCGTGGAAGAATCTGTAAAGCCCCTTGCTCTTAGCAAGGTGTGGCCGAGTTGTAGTCCTTCCTCTCTCTCATCAGTCACTGGCAATAACCCTTTTCCCTGTTTTCTTCACAGGACAAACTGAAAATAGTACTTACATTAGAGTGTTACAAGAATTATGAATCAAAATCCATGAAGCTCTAAAGGAACGCTGGAATACGGTGAGTCTGCCCCTCCTACTCCACCACCACCTCCTACTCCTCTCTTCTCCTTCTTCTTTTTCAAGACAGGGCTACTCAGTGTAGCACTTGACTGTCCTGGAACTGTAGACCAGGCTGGCCTTTGCACTTCCAGCTCTTGGTCATTCCTAGGGCACAAGAAAGAATCCTATTTCTATTCTTCAACTTTTTCTGCACTTTCTAGATTTTTTTCCCTGGAACCTAATTTCAAATTCTGGTAAGGAGTCACCCACAGATGAGGAAGGGAAGCCAGCTATTATTCCCATAAGAGATAGCTCAAGGCAGGGGCTAAATGTGCTGTAATTTTCTTTCTCTTCCTGTTCCTCCTTCTATCTCTTCTTCTCCAAAGGTGGTGGAAACTGTCATTCCAAATGCATTGAAAGACTAACCAAACTTTAAGAGGATTATTTTCTAAGTCCCTATGTCCCTATGTCCTTTTTCTTTCTTCCTGTACCTCTGTCTGGGATGATTTTCCTTCTCACTCTCACGCCTGCATCCTCCAGCCTTTTGATCCTGTCTGTGTTCTTAGACTTCCACTTCCCCGATACTCTCTTCCACTGTGTCTATCCTGCTCTGATAATGTTACTAGATCCTCGTTTTGTGCTTTTCAGTTCTAGAACTTTCGCTTGGTTTATTTTGTCTTTACCATTTTCTGTATTTTTCAGTTCTCTTCCAAATTGTTGAAACTTATTTTTGTTTTACTCCAATGAACATAGTAAGCATGGGTATTTTATCAATGTGTCTGGTAACTCTGACATCTGGAGTCCCTACATGTTGATACCTTTTTCTGTTTTCATTTATATCATCTGGTTTCTTCCTTCCTTCCTTCCTTCCTTCCTTCCTTCCTTCCTTCCTTCCTTCCTTCCTTCCTTCCTTCCTTCCTTCTTTCTCTCTCTCTCTCTCTCTCTCTCTCTCTCTCTCTCTCTCTCTCTCTCTATTTTA
>LZPO01027403.1:556497-595780 GCA_001675575.1 Neotoma lepida | reverse complement strand
GTGGAGATGCATGAGCTATGGACCCATGGCTGAGAAGCCCCGATGGGCCCTCATCCAGAGACAGATGGAAGCAGATATGAGATTCATGGCTGAGCACTATGCAGAGCTCCAGGGGTTCAACTGATGGGAGAGAGGAGAGGTTCAATGAACTCTCTCCTAATCTTATTGCTACAATGGTAATGGCTTCCATTGCAACAAAGGCATAGTGAAGGTGCTCTGAAAGCTCCTATCCCATGACCACAGCCACATCTTTGTCTTTTCTCTCTTTTCTCATCAGCCCAGAGTTTTAGCTTTATGATTTTAAGAGCCTGAAAAAATATAACCACATGTTTCTCAATATCTACCACAGAAAAATTATTTAAAAGACAAGTAGAGCTGATACAAGTTGGTGAATTGTTATCAACATTCTCTCAGAATTTTGGAGTTGGTACAGCATGGTTAAAAGCCTGGCTATCTATCTGTGAGGCATTGATACCTGGTACTTCTAAATAGTTGTTGAAGAAATTACCTAGAGTAGGAAATAAAAAAAAATCCCTTTTTAGTCATAAAGTCTAGTAAGGTAAACTGAGGCACTTTATTATATCACAGAGTTTCACAGACAGTATTAGTTCCTATAATATACTACTATATGATATACTAACAGTTTCTTTGAACTAGAGGTTCTGATTCCATAAAACATCCTCTTTCAGACTTCCAGCACTAAGACTGTCTTTGAAAAAGCAAACTTGCTTTTTTATGATTTATACGATAGAGGTGGTATGGTTTATAAATGGTGGATGCAGTTGAAAAGGCTGAAACCAACATCTCTTTACCAAATCTGAAAACTCGATATCAATTTGAACTCTTCCTATTCCTTAGCAGGAGTCATGGAAGTCAGCTAATCCTGCCATGTAACTATCTTTGGAATCATGTCAGTTTCTTTCATATTTACTGACACGGCTTGGTCTCATGTTGTTATCTCTCAAATTTGTCCATTTTTCTTTTGCCATCAATGGGCCTTCATATAAAAATTAAACATTAAGTTTTGTACTGTCATTCTAAGACCCTCCACAGTGGAGCCCAAAGCTCTCCTTTCCAGGACTGTCCCCTATGCCCCCAACAACTTATGGGGCATCCACAAGGGCCATGCAATTCCCTGCTTTGAAAATATCAGGCACATTAATTCCCTACTGATTTTACTCTCCCTGCTTTCTCAACCTTTTATAGTCTTTCACCTTCTCAACTTCATGTCACCCCTTCCTTGCCAATCAAAGCCTACTCAACTGTCAGCGACCTTCTCTGACCCCTGAGAAAGAATTAACCAATTCCTCCTCTTAACTCCCACAGTCCTTTAGTTATACTTCTGTCTTATGACACTAAGAGATCCTATCCTTAAAGTAGAAAGGTGGAGTCAGATGTTTAAATCTCAGCACTTTTACAAATTTTACGAGTGTGACTTTAAGCATCTAGCCCCTCCACGTGTTAACTTCCTCATCTCATAGTGGAAAAAAAATTCTCTTCATCTCTGTCTGTGTGCATGTGTCTATCTATGAGCTTGTGTGTCTGTCTGTGAGTCTGTGTGTCTATCTATCCCCACAACAAAAGTATCCATATATTGAATATACATTTGTTAAATATACTAAAATGTAGAATACTCTCAAATAATGACTTTCTAATGTAATGTTTAACTGTTTAATATTCACATTCTTCTCACAGAACCAAACTACACTGAAGAAATGAAAGAAATGCAATCACTCTTCACAGCCATTCCAGTCAATTCAGCATCCACAAACTCTGCTTTTTTCATCATTAATGCTACCATTTCTCACTTCATGCTGAATTATTCTTCCTAGAGAACCTTTATTTCAAAGAGATAAAAATATCTTATTGCACTAATCATTCTACCTTATAATTAATCCAAACCAACTGGGAAAACAAGGGGAAATTTTTCTTCTTTCAGCAGACTCCTTTTCCACAACTGTCTATGGCATGACTTCAGAAGGGACTCAAACACTGAAGATAAGATAGAGATCTCTGAGTCTGTTGGTCAGAAATGCCAGACATACATGCTGGAGGCTGTGGAACGCACAAGCACTTAGCCCCTCACTTAGATAACAGCTCAAAATTATCAGCAAGAGTAAATAAACACAAGAGGTAAAGAACTCGTTGACAAGTAACTCTAATATTCATCATCTAATGCACTTTACAGTGTCAAAGAAATAGTAGTATGTGTTACCAAAGTCATTTCTAGTGTTGTAAAAAAATTACTTAGTTAATCAAATACCTTGTAAAATAAAAATTAAAACAATACCCACGCCCCCTGAAAAGCACATACTTTTTGTCAAAAATATAAACACTCAAAATTTATTCTAAAATACTAGTCCAAGATTATAAAACATTAAATCATTTCCAAAAGTTATTTTTTATTTTAACTCCTATAGTAACACAAACATGGAAATGAATATATAATAAAGCAATGATTGATTTTAACAGGTAACATTATCTTTCTGGATATCAGTTACCTTATCTATAAACAAGCAATGATATTTACTAATTGTTCAAGAGAATAAATGTCTATGTACATGAATATTTTCAATTAGTTCCAAGAGCTCATTTTCTTCATAAGTTTTGTTTGTTCTTAATCTCTTCTGGAAGATTTGTATTTCTTGATGGGGAGAAAAGTAGTAGGGGAGAGAGAGCAAACAGAAAATATTTCTCATTTCTCTCTGTCCTTAAGTGATATGAGAGGTGCAATAACTATTTAATTAAAGGTAATATGAACTACCAGATGTTGCAGAAAACTTACCTCATTTCAGTAATGTTTCATAAAGATGCGTACTGGTAATATACTTAGCAACAAGTGAACATGTCATTCAATATCTATTATTTCCTCCATTTTTGCATATCAGTCAACAAAGGCTCAGAAAAGTTTAATTCCTTCAATTGAGGAACCTACATATATACATGGCAAGAGAAAGGCTTAGAAATATCAGTGTAAGAGTTTGGGAATAAGGGGAAGAAACATAAAAGCAAGCAAATTAAGGATAAGAGTCAACTAAATGCTGTACTTGTTTTGAAGTTATATTTGTAGAGAAGTCAATGTTTTCCCCATAGGGTTTTTTCTGTTTTGATATTTTATTGCACTGTGTGACTGTGTATCTCTGTGATTGGCGTAATAAAAAGATGAGCAGCCAATAGCTAAGCAGGAAGTATAGGGGGGACTTTAGGGCAGAAAGAGGAAGTAGGAGGAGAAATCTAGGTATGTGGGGGAGATGCCAGGAGACATGGAGAGGAAATAGTAGGTGCAAAATGGAAGAGAGGTAGTGCCATGTGGCAGGATACAGATTAATATAAACAGTTTAATTTAAAGTAAATTTAAGTTATAAGAAAAAGATAGGAATAAGCTTAAGCTATAGGCCAAAATTTCATAATTAATAATGTCTCTGTGTCATTATTTACAGACTGGTGGCCAACAAGAAACTATGTCTACAATTTTTTATTTATATAGCTGAGAGATACTTCTATACGGTCTGTAAAAATTGTTTAGAAGTATTCTAGGTTAGCAGTTTTACAGATTCATTAGTAAGAAAGGTAATTCTTTGTGTGAGGTTTATGTATCTGTGTGTATATCAGTGAGTACATATGTGGAGGCCAAAAGTGAGCACCAGGTAACTCCATCAGTCATTTATCCACCTAACTTTTTGAAACAGGGTTTCTTACTGAACCTGGAGCACTCCATTTTGGCAAGACTGGCTAGACAGTGAGCTCCCAGGAGCACTTGTCTCTAGAGCCACTCCAAATTTTTACTCCTACCCCAGTATTGGGGTTACCTAAGTGTGTTGCCTTGCCCAGTTAATTGTGAATGTCAAGCTTCTATCTTCATGCTTTATAGAGCAAACACTTTACCAACTGAGCCATCTCCCAAACCAGCTTTATTAAATCCTGATGTGTATTCTCTTATTTTAGAGAATGGGGCTGCTGAGCTATCATGTGTATTGAGCTTAAATCCTTAAAATTTTATGCTTTCTGTTCTCTACACTTGTTTAATTCTACTTTAGAGTCACAAAGGTAAACCAGAATCCAAAGATAAAATGCCTATACATGAAAGTAACCCCAAGAAACATTTATAGGAAGAATAATGTCTATTTTTAAATCTTTTTTTTTTTTTTTATTTTTTTATATGTGTGCATGTGTGTACCAGTGAGTTTGTGACAGCACACATTTGGAGGTCAAAGGACAGCTTGCAGAAATTNTTCCAGACAGGGTTTCTCTGTGTAGCTTTGGCGCCTTTCCTGGAACTCACTTGGTAGCCCAGGCTGGCCTTGAACTCACAAGATCCGACTGCCTCTGCCTCTCAAGTGCTGGGATTAAAGGCATGCGCCACCACCACCTGGCTTTAAATCTTACATTATTAAAGTTTCAGGAATTTCTGATCTTTGATATCATTTAAGTATGACCACTCTTGCCAAGAAAAGTTCTTATTTTAATTAGTAAGACTTCAAGATAACTTATTGTAGCCCACAGCACTCAGATCTTACCTGTCACTCAGGTGTCATTTACTATTCATTACTAAGATATGGAAGGAACTTAAGTTTCTACTGGATTGATTGCTAAAACAAGATCTCGAGTTTCAGAAATGATCCTTTAATATATATTCTATCTTGTCTGTGTGTTTCCCATGATACTTTTAGTGTAAGCTTCACCCAGTGTCCATTATATTCTTCCAAGCTTTATCTTTTCCAGGTTGTTACCCTCTAAACCAATGGACAGAGGTTTCACCATTATTGTTGGCCATTTATCAAAGTGCAAAGCCCACACTCAGGAATGAGGGTAACATATCTATATGGCTTCTCAAGTTTCCATCTTTAAGATACCAGGATGTCATTAGGACAAAGAATTTTAATTCATGGTCTCAACCTGAAGCAGCTGTAGTATCCAGAACCCCATAGAACCTGAATAATTTTGAAGATGCCAGTATGGATCTAAAGCTCTGCCCAGAATTGTGAAGATGTCTCATAACATATATTGCTATGTATTTCTAGTGCCTGAATTTTACTTTTTATTTTTAATGAACTATTTAAATATTTCAATATCATGCCAGAATACTGTACTTACATCATTTCCATCTCTCTCTGCTCTGCAACTACTCCCATGGCTGTCACTCTCTCTCAAATTCATGTGTATTGTGCTTCTTCAATTGTTACTGTTACACACACACACACACACACACACACACACACACACTCTACTGAGTCCACTTAATGTTGTTCATATATACATATGTTTATGGCTGGAAACTTGGTTTTAGAGAATCTACCAAATGACATGTCCCTAGAGAAAACTGATTCTCTTCTTCTCAGCAGGCATTGAATGCATAGGTCTTCACTAGAGGGTGGGGCCTGATGAAATTTCTTTTATTCATAAGTGGTACCTGTATCTTAATCAGAGGAGCTTAAACCTAGTCCACTGGGACAGATGGCACATAAATCCTTTTTGTTGTTGTTGTTGTTGTTGTTTTCGAGAGAGGGTTTCTCTGTGTAGCTTTGGAACCTGTCCTGGAACTTGCTCTGTAGACCAGGTTGGTCTTGAACTCACAGAGATCCGCCTGCCTCTACCTCCCGAGTGCTGGGATTAAAGGCATGTGCCACCACGGCCCGGCCAAGCACATAAATCTTGAGAAATGGGTTCCCAGTAGTCAGACTCTGAGATAAACAGTTGTATACAAGAAATTTATTAGGTAAAGTTCAAGAGAGAGTGACAGTATTACACTTTACATGAACTCTGGGATCCAAAGGGTGACAGCAATTAGGAACCCTTCCACCGTTCTTGTTGTTGTTCACAAGATGACTAACTAAGGACTATTCCACCTTGGTGTTTACATATTCCAAGAAAAGATTCTCATTTAAGATTTTGTGACCTACATGGCATCCTTGAACGATGCAGATGTCTCTGGACCTCTTCCAGCTGCCTCTCATTCCTTTAAGGAGTTCCACATTAAGACACTCTCCCTTTTTTAAATGCCTAAATAGAAAAATGTCCTTTATTTACAGGTAAATTAGGTTCTTAAAGGAATAGGTCCATGAGAGAATGAAGAAGGCAGAGTTGAGCAATGGAAGATACTAATCTGAGATGAAGCTATAAAAATATATACTCAGGTAATATCTTAGTTAGGGTTTCTATTGCTGTGAAGAGACACCATGTACATGACAACTCTTATAAAGGAAAACATTTAATTGTTTCAGATATTTAGTCCATTATCATCATGGTGGAAAGCATGGTGGCATGTAAGTAGACATGGTGCTGGAGAAGGAGCTGAGAGTTCTACATCTGGATTGGCAGGCAACAGGAAAAGACAGTCACAGTAGGCCTGGTTTGAGCATTTGAGACTGCAAAGGCTGCTTCTAGTGGCACACTTCCTCCAATAAGGCCACACTTACTCCAACAAGGCCATATCTCCTAATAGTGCCACTCTCTATGTCCAAACATTAGCATATGAGTCTATGGGGGCCATTCTTATTCAAACTACCAAAGGCAATTTGATGTGGTTTCTGTGTTTTAATGACACTCATGGTTGTCCTAATTTAAAGTAGGGCTTCTTGGTTTTTATGTTCCAGAATTATCCAGTTATCCAACCTCCAGGAGAGGAATAGACTCAAGACAATGCACTTTTCTAGTCATATGGTGATGTCCAGTGATGTAAGCACCAGCAGCCACATGCAGTGTATCTGAGAATGGTATCTGTCTTTATACAGATCTATATAAATGAGTCGCTATGAATATCAGTGAATGAAAAGAATGTAAACATATTGGGATGTCTAAACAGACAAATATAGTGAAGAGAAACTTGGGAAATGTATGGTGTGTTCTCTAAATGAATTATAGAGTTCTTGAGGAGTTTTTAAATTGTGATGCATAAAATTTTATAGGATAATCAGTTAATGTATTAAACCTGATAATAACCTACTCTACACAATTTTTTCTAAATGAACTAACAATTTACTCATGAATACTTAATGGAAATAAAATTAAAATCAAGTAATCCTTTTTGATCTTATGTAATCAGTCATCTCAGGATCCCCCTTTTTTTTTCCAAAGGGAAGTTTTTCTTACTAGATTTCTTATGACTTCATGCCAGCTTGGACTCGACAGAATATCAGTAGTGCCTTACAGTCACATTAGTGGGAATCTAAAAAGCCTTCATCACCCACAGCATATGTGTAGAGGACTGGGTTCAAAGATCTGGACTTGAAATTCACTTCTACAAGGTTGAATGATATTTTATTATGTGTTTTCTCTTCAGAGCCCTGGTGCTAAGAAAACTAAAGTACACAGTATCTTCTAATCTGAGGAAGCTGTTAAATAAATGCCTTAAAGCTTTCTAACATTTGACTGTGCTAGCATGGGGGGTGTGAAAAGAAATTGTATTTGTGATCCTGTTACAGCAATTGCTAACTGTAAATTTGCTGGTGTTACTTAAGCCCCCTGAGCCTCAGTTCTCTCAGCTGCAAGATGGAAACAATCACTGTGAATGAGATCAGCCATAAAGAGTGCTTAAAGGAACCTGGCTCACAATATGACTGTGGTTGTTCATTGTTATTTTTTCTACTTCTTCATGGTCAATTCATCTATTCTTTCTTTTATACCTGTCTCTCCACTGAAAAAAAGATTCCTATAAAACTCTAATCATCCTTGCTGCTAAACGTAATGAATATACTGCAGTTCATATCTAATACTTCCTCTTGTTAACATTTGACAGTTTTGGCCACTACATCATTCTAAAGTCTATTTATTTTGTCCCTACTTATATTTCATTAGTCACAACTATGTGTCAAGCATGCTCTAAGTGTGTTACATATGAACTGCTATACATATACTATTTAAAGTGTCTTGGCTATACAGATGAGAGAATGATGCTCAAAGACATTTTCATGTTTGGTTACAGAGGGTATGAGTGATAGAGCTGGGATTCAAGAGGAAGCATGACATTTCTCAAATACTGTCTTACACTGAATTTTTATCTCATTCAACATACTTGACTAGTGTGCTCCTACTTGGCTGGTGTGCTCCTAGATTGTTTTTTCTTGTGGTATCCATTTTTATTGTTTAAGTGGCTGAATTATAAATCCATTCAATATACAGAAACATATATATTCTAAAGTAGTATCACACAGGCATTTTAGACCATGATTTACTAAATAGTACATCAAGATCTATTTAGGTCATACAACTGATTTTGGAAGTCATAAAAAATGGGGACAATGAAAAGTGTTCCTAAAGCACAGAAATCAAGTTAATTCAAAGCAACTATGTAATGAATCTGACATATTTCTGCTAGTGCTTACACATGTTGCCTTATAAGATGTCATTGCATACTTGGCTCTGAACATACAGCATGTGCACTTTGCACTCTGCACTCTGTCTCAACATACAGCACCAACAAATGCTACCTGAATATTGCTACATTTAGGATTATTATATATTAGTAATTATAGTAGTTTTATTGCATATATAAGTTTTCTGCTCACACAGAAACATAATAATGTGATTATAGAAAGCATGGGCTTTGAATCAACTTTCCTACTATCGTTTCTCAGCACGTAAGGATAAAATTTCAATATCCTTGAATGATAATATATTAGAATGTGTAGTTTTTTGGATGAAAAATGTGCCCCATAGGCACAGGTTTTTGAATACTTGGTCCCCAGTTGGTGATACTGTTTGTGGAGCATATGGAATCTTTAAAGCATATGGCCTTGATAGAGGAAGTACATCATTGGGGTTAGGCTCTCTGCTTCACATTTGCAGTTGACGATGTTGTTCTTTCAGCTTCTCCTGATCTGGCTGCCTGCTGCCATGACTCCCCAGTCATTATGAAACTCTAGCCAAAACACACTTTCCTTTCTTTAAGTCACTTTTGATTATGGTATTTTACACAACTTCAAAAAGTAACTAATGCAGAAGATAGTACCAGAAATAGGGGTGTTGCTGTGAATACCCTGAACATACTGGGGTTTTTTCTTTTTTTTTCTTTTTTTTGAGAAATATAGAAGACTTTGGAACTTCGGATTAGACAATCAATAAAATGTTCCAAGAAGAGACTAATGGGTCATTCTAGTAGAATTTTGGAAGATAGTAGTGTTAAAACTAATGTGAGTAGTAGAGGTCCAGCTCCTGAGTTTTCATAGGGGGAAAAGCTTCCTAATGGAAACTTGGCTAAAGTCCATTTGCATGGCAATGAATCTGCTGCTGTTTGTCCATGTTATGAAAATTTAGAAAAGGATAAATTAGAAAATAGGTTTGTTTTTTTTTAGGTTGTTTATCTCTTGCAGTGATAAAGCACTAAGTAGAGGCAACATGGGCAGGAAATGATTTCTTTGGCTTACACTTCTGGATCATAGTCCATCACTGAGGGAAGCCAAGGCAGGAATTGAAGCAGAGACTGCAGAGGAATGCAGCTTCAACTTGATTAGCTACTTTTCTCACAAATCCTAGGCCTAGTTGTCTAGGGATGGCACCTTGCTCAGTGGGCCAGGCCCTCCTACATGAATTTAATTAAGAAAATGCCACATTGACATAACCACAGGCTAACCTGATGGAGGCAATACCTCAACTGCAGTTCCCTCTTCCCAGGCAACTCTAGCTGTTTCAAGTAGACAACAAACTAATCAGCATAGAAATGACCTAATTTTTCTGGTGGAAAAAGTTTCAAGATTGTATAAATAATGAACCTGTTACAACAATTATTACTAATAACTTATGAATAACTAAAATGAGAAAGAACAAGTGAGGCAAAACTAAGCACAAAATGTGTGGTTTAGAGAGAAAAAGAGTTATAGGAAGCTTAATGTTACCCCCCAGACAGGTGCAGGAAAAAAAGACTAATTGCTAAAGAGATTACTTTATTAATGAGAAGCCTCTTAGTCTAGATTTGGAATAGGAAGGTACTCTCAGAGCAAGATGTCACCCAGTGTGGTGATATATTGTGCCTCCCAACATATTGTGCACCCTAATAAAGCTTATCTGAGGATCAGAGGAAAAAGCCAGTCACTATAGTAAACATAGAAACAGGCAATGGTAACACATGCTTTTAATCCTAGCATTCCGGAGGCGGAGATCCATCCGGATCTTTGTGAGTTCAAGGCCACACTAAGGAACAGAGCCAGACATGGTGACACATGCCTTTAATCGCAGCACTAATCGTAGAGGTCTGGAGGTCTGTACTGGCAGACAGAAAGTGATGTAGCTGAGCAGAGAAAGGAAGTGAGATGCAGAATAGAAAGGCATATAGGCATGGGTATACAGGAAGTAGGTCTCTTTTTGGAGGCTGAGGAGTCCGTAAGGTGACGTTGGCTGTGGCTTGTCCTATTCCTCTGATCTCTCAGTTTTAACCCCAATATCTGGCTCTATGTTTTTTTATTAATATGACCATTTAGCAATTCATCTTAAATACCAACTCTTAAAATGGAGCTTGAGGGATTTTCAGATGCAAGAAAACAACTGCATACAAAAACTGCTGCTAACATGATTCTAGGGCTAAGGCTCCATTCTAAGCTGACAGTCTAACTTGACAGTATTGACCATGTGATATTGGCTTTTGAGACATGTAAGATGAAAGAGCAAGGGTAATATAGATCCTTCCTCCAAGGTTTTAGAGGGCTGCTGAGGCCAGGCAGCATGTGAAGGAGAGTCCTTACAAAGCCATGATTGGTCATTGTGTGGAGCTGTGAAAGTGAAGCCTTGGTTGAGGTGGAGACCCCAAGAAGTTGTTGATGCCAGAGTCAAGAGACATCTGTCAAAGATAGCTGCACATAGCTCATAGAACCAGCCCAATAGAAACATATAAGCTGCATACAACAAAGCAGGATGAGTGGAGACATCTGATATCTGTGGAGCTAAAGCCCTGTTCACTGGTCAAGGAGCCCTGGTGTTTCTCCTACTGGTTTTGGTCTTTGCTTTGGCCCCTTATTTACTAATGCCTTTGTTCCTTGTTTTAGAATAGAAATATATATTCTATGTCATTATGTGTTGGATGTATGTAATTTGATTTTTTCAAGAAGTCACTGTAAAGGGATCGACTTTAGTCTTAGAAAACACTATGGACTTTTAAACACTGTTGAGACTGTGAAAGACTATGTATTTTCTGAAGTTGAGCTAAATATACTTTGCAGATTGATATAGCTGTTAGCCTCTGGGGACCAGGGAGAGGAATGTGATAGTTTGAACGAAATATCCCTATATTCTTGGGAATATGAATAGTTGGTCTAGAGTTGTAGATACTGAGTAGATTTAAAAGATGTAACCTTGCTCATGAAGAGTCACTTGGGGAGTGCTTTTAGGTTTCAAAATCCATAAGTAGTTTCTAGTGCATTCTCTTGACTTCTGGCTTGTGGTTCTAGATGTAAGCTCTCAGCTTGCTACTCTAGTTTCTGCCTGCTGCCATGCCGGTGTACCAGAATGGTAATGAATTCTTAGCCCTCTGGAAACATAAACTGAAATAAACATTTTTAATATAAGTTGCTTTTGTTATGGTGTTTTATCACAGCAACAGAACTGTAACCAAGGCACCCATATTAAGTGTGCACAACCCCATTGAATCTCATTAGTTCACCAAACGAGGCTTTGTGTTGGTAGACTTAATTTGGATTATCTTTGGTTCCCTATTATTTTGTGATGTCTCTTCAGGAATATTGTCATACCATAACCGCAGAAGACATAAAGGCATGGACTCTTCAGGGGACCCAGGCAGCCCCAGGCTAAGACTCATACTGCAAGGCTACAACTCTCAAGCCATCCTTCCTTCCTCCAAGCCCTACTATCCATAACTGTCAGTGGCTTATTTTTGTTAAGGCTTAGTATTTAGGGGAGGAAAAAATCCTTACTCTCATGACCTGCTGGTACAAACCAATGACCTCAATGAATAAGTCCTCTAATACACAGTTAATACACACTCCAATATGACTACAAAGCTTGGCTTTCCTGTCTTCCCCATTGCTGTTAGTAAATGCAGCTTCTCTCAAAGCTCCTGTACTCTGTTCCCATGCTTCCTTACAGAGTCATGCACATTGTCTTACAAGTCAAGGTCTGGGTCTCTTCCTCTGCAATACCTGTGAAAAACTATATTCCCACTCAAGGTCTCCTAGGCTATTTCCTGAGTATAGTCCTCGTCTATTGTCTGAATTCCTCCCTGAGATGTTGGATGACACTGCCAGCTTCCTGAATTTCTTCCCTGCACCCATCATCTACATACTGGTTCAATTTGTAGTCTGCAAATCTACCCTTGTTCATCCCATACCTAAGCCATTTCCCTTGCCAAGCATTCTTGTGTCTAGGAACCAGTATCGGATTTCAAACCAGGCACACTCCACTTTTAGAGTCCTGCAGTGTTGTGTACTCCCTTATCCCTGACCCAACAGGTTCAACCAGAATTTTCTAAATACTTCCAACCTTCCCACATCTTGTCCTGGATGCTCCTTTCATTAAAGACATTAAAGATGCAGCTTAAGTGGCACCCTCATTGCCTCCTAGAGAGATTTAGACATGTTTGGTTCTGGATTCTGGTAGCATTTTGCCCTCTACCCCCATGCACTTTATATTAGGCCCTTGGAAGTCACCTGAGGCTATACCTGCTTTCTCAGAATTTGTGCTAACACAGAATCTCTGAGTTCCTCTCAGGCAAGGCCTGTTTTCTCTTATTTATGTAAGTGTGATTCCCAGGACATTGTAACAGCTTAGTAAATGTTGGATCCATGAAGGAGCACTCTCTCCTTTCTAGAGAGGTGTCCCTTGCTCTTACCTTGAAGACACTCCAGGAAACAAAGCATGTGGAGGTGAGGCAAGGGCCCTAGATTCCATGAAGCCTGCCAGGTTATGAAACATCACTTCCTTAGATTCTCATCTGTGCTGTCATTGTCTACTTGGTTCATTGTCTGCCTAACACTCCAGCAACACTGCAGAGCAGTTTCAAATCATGAGTGAGGGGTTCCTGAATGGGGACTGTTCTTCCTCTTAAGTTCTGGTAAGTAGGGGAACTACAATTTACTGAAAGTGCCTCATCCTTACAGTAGCTGGCTGCTAGTTGGAAGATCTGTGATCTCCATACATAAGAGCTTCCTCTTGAGTCACCCAGATACCCAGCTATAGGAAGTAGCTAAGAGTGGAGGGCACACTGCAACATAGTCTCCCAGTGTTTACAGAGGACTGATGTGTTATGTGATAAGGGAGTACAAAGTTCTGATCAATGTGTTACAGGTATGAAAACTGAATGAATGAGCCAGATGAAGACAAGAATGAATAGTCATTGGTTTGTACAGATGATGGCCACCCACTTCCTTCTTATGAATCCTTCAACAATTCTTGTCCCAACAACAGTTGGACAAAATGTATCTGTATCCATCCAGTGACCAGAAAAGATCATTATGCTTTGACATGTCTCTTCGATCAAAATTGAATGAAAAAACATAAGAAATCACCAATATGTGCCAAACACATATTTTCATTCAGAATTAAAAAAAATATAAGGACTAGATAATTCTAGGGACAAATTTGGCCTGGATCCAGTGCTGGGAGAAACGTTGGATACAGGATTTCTAGGACTGGAAACGTAAATTCCAACCAGTTACTCATGGAAGCAACATTGTTTCCAACGATATGACAAAGAAGCTACTTCCAGCATCTTCAATTGGATGAGAATATGGCTGCATAAAGCAAGAGACATCCTCTACCACAGCCCACAGGTGAGTGTTTTAAGGGGGCTTCTGTTAGAATTGGAGGAGATTTTCCTGCATCTGTGCTCTGCTCAAATGTGTTCTATTGTGGGGATTGAGGGTCCAGAGTCACAGTTTCTCAGCTTAGCGTGTTTGCCATTGTTTGAGTCCTCCTGCACTGACATAGATTAAATTTCAAATGATGCAGAACAATCATCCAGTGACTAAGAGTTTACTTCTGGCACAGAAAAGTTGAACATTCAATAAATGAAATAATTTTAGATAGTGTGGTCTATGGATAAAAGAAACAGAACAGGGCATTGTTTTATGTTGTGGTAGAGGGATACTAGCTACTTTGTACGGTCATTGATGGAACCACTTTCTCAGGAGTTGCTGAGCTCTGACTTGAATGTTGGAAAGTAAGAGGCCTTACTAAGTTCTGGAAGGAAATATTAGTAAAAACAAAGAATGAATTCTAAGGCCTTCTTGAGGAAATCAGCTTATGCAAAGAGCAGGAAGGAAGTTAAAGAACCCAGGAAGAAACAGTATTGTCACAGATGTGCAGGGGCTCTTTTCCATGTCTCACTTCTGGAGAAGAAAACATTTGCACATGAAAAAGCCATGTGAGGAAATCTCCAAAGTCCACTGGGATTGGACTAGTGTGGGCCACAAAATGGAATATGTTAATGGAAGACAGTGGGAAATATTCTTTCCCAAAACTTCTGCTAAGTCGAGGTGGACTTGAGCATGCTTTCAAACAAGGTGGACACAGAGTGAGGCCTCATAGGTTCACAGAAGTGAGGATATTAATCAAAGGTCAGCATTTCAGGTACATAGAACAGGAGGAGCCTGGGCACTTGCAAGAGTCAAGGAGATAGCCAAAAGTGAACTGGAGAGGCCCAGCACACATAGACTGACACCAAATAATCTGGCTGTAGCCATGTTTTCCAGGCTTCATAAATGGGCTTCAAAAGTACATGTCAGCCTGTTCCCTACATCTCTATTTGTAGACTATGGGAGTGGGAGCCAAGCTCTAAGGTCCAGGGTGTGCTGGGGGCCTGAGTCCTTTCAGAGTCAAGGTGAGAGCTACAGGGTGGCCTGAGGAAGCTCCATTCCAGTAAAGCTCTACCAAATAATGGAACTGCTACATGTTTGGTAAGCCTTGCACCAACCTGAAACTCCCTTATATGAATAACCCACTTCGCATTTCTGTCTGCAGGAAATCAGGTTTTGAACTTTGTAGATTGGAGAGTGTCAATGTCATCTGAAGTTAAGGTGAGGGTTTAGGGTGGACTGGAGAGCTTCTGTTCCACATGGAGGGACCAAAATTAATGTCACTGACCCCCTGTGTTAAGTCTGGCATCAAGATGTAATCCATATTGTGTATCTGCAAGTTTCTCAATACTACCCGGCTGTCTGGTTCCATGTTCCTTGGGTCCTGCCCTGCCCTGTGGTCCCTCAGCCTCTTATAAAATAATCATTCAGAGGTTTATATTAATTACCAATTGCATGGCCTATAGCAGACTTCTTGCTAGCTAACTCTAATAACTTAAATTAACCAATTCCTATTAATCTATAAGTTGCCACATGGCCGTGGCTTACTGGTACTTTTACATCTTGCTTCTCCTGGCAGTGGCTGGTGTCTCCTAGACTCTGCCTTTCTCTTTCCTGTCTCTTTCCTTGGATTTCCTGCCTGCCTCTAAGGTGCCTTGCCATAGGCCAAAGCAGCTTATTTAGTAACCAATGGCAACAACATATATTCGCAGCGTATACAAAGACATCACCCAGCAATAGTGTGCATAAACCCCCACCTATTTTCTTAGTCCATCCCAGGATTCTGTGAATAGGAAACATCTTTCAAGATTTCTAGAGTGGAGAGGGCCTGGATCATTCTCAGAGTCAAGATGAAATCTGAGGATGGGTTGTAGATGCCCCAGCCTAGATAGACAGCCCTGGATCCAGCAGCCTCCCTTCTGAGGGTCCACCAAATGGGCTTACTTTCCAGAAGAACCACTCACTTGATGTGATGTTTTTCTGTATCCTCATAAGAAAACTTGGGAAAGTTCTAATCATTTTTTTGAGTTAGCTTGAGTTTGAGGGATGCCTGAGTGCTAAACTTAGGAATTAGGCCCCTCCCCACCATACCACATCCACATGTAACGGCTTTGGAGATAAGGATCACTTTGTGAGGTTCCTGGACAAGAGGTAGCCATTCTGTATGGTATTTTCAGAGTATGAGTGAGAGCTTAAGGTGGACTACAAGGACCTTTTAAGAATAGGAGGTCCCCACATAATTCAGTGTAATGTCCAGGTTCAGCCTAGATTTCAGTAGAGCAAACATAGAAAAATGGGACCCTTCTACTTTCAATTGCTGGGGCCTCTGAATAGGCACTGTTTTCTGTCATTCCTGGAGGGAAAGGGGAGGGGGTGCCTAACTTGCAGAGTGAAAGTAGGACCTGAGAGTGGAATGTGGAAGCTCCACTCTGGATAGAGATACAACAGATAATATCGTTATTCCAGGGTGATATGTACTAGTCTAAACTGGACTGACTTGTTGAGAGGATCCCTTTCCTCTCCTTCAGGGGGGATGGGGAGATTCTGCTAATAAGAGCCATTTCAGTTTCTCAGAGAGAAGAGTACAACGCGATTTTCTGAGTCCAGACAGAAGCTGGCTGTAGATATCAGAAGGCCATTCTAGAGAATCAAACAACATTGTGTCGTTTTGAGGGTCTTTCATAAAATCGAGGCTTACTTGTCGCAATGTGTGGGCACCCAAACTTCCGCATCTGCATCCGGGGACTTGGATGACTCAGCGCTCTTTTGTGAGGTTCCTGGAGGCTAGAAGATTCCTCAGTGCTGATTTGTGGAAATGATCCCCTCCCTACTGTTTCACATCCGCATCCTGGTAGTTTAGGGACTCAGAGCCATTTTGTGAGGCTCCTGGAAGGGTGAAGTCCACTCAGTGCCGTCTGTGTCTGGGGACTTAGGCAATTCAGAGCCAGCACACCAGGTTTTCTTCATCCAGGAACTTGGGGGACTCGAGCCCTTTTGTGACGGTTCTGGAAGAGGTAAGTACACTTAACACTTTTTGCGTCTGGGAACTTAAGCAACTCAGAGTCATTTTATGAGTGTCCTGGAAGTGGGAAGTCCTTAGCGTTTTCTTCATCCGGGGACTTTGGAGGCTTAAAGCCATATTGTGAGGTTTCTGGAAGGCAGAATTCCAGTCAGCGTTTTTTGCATCCGGGTACTTGGGAGGCTCGGCGCCATTTTGTGAAGTTTCTGGAAGGCGGGACCAATCAGCGCTTTGTGCTTCCAAGGACTTCAGAGGCTCAGAGCCATTTTGTGAGGTCCCTGGAAGGGAGACAGCCTCGCCTTGCTTCCAAGCTTTCGGAGCCCAGGTGAGAACTGAGGGTGGGCTCAAAAATCTTCTTTTGGGATTAAAGGACCCCAAATAATGTAGTCTGATACCTTTGGTTAGTGTGGCACCAAGTGGGGCCTTCTTGTAGGCACAAGCCACTTTTTCAGCCTGTCCTTGGGGACTGCACAGGCACATTTTCAGGGTTATGAGGAAAAAGCCATCTCTTGTCTAGGACTAAAGTCTGACTGGACAGTGGACTTAGAAAACCCCAATTCAGATAGAAGGCCCCACAATATTAAAGCTGTATCCCTGTGTGATGAGCAGTGCACCAAATGGTGATCTACTTTTAGTAATAAGTCCTTTGCCCATGTGCTCACTGTAGACAAACAAATACAGAGGATACTCAGAGGTCTTTTTAGATAGATGGCGACTTTGCTTTCGCTTTCCTTGTGTTTGTGTGGGGGTGGGGGTGGGGTGGGGGCTCTAGATCTGTGGTTCTCAACTTGTGGCTTCACAACTCCTTTGATAATCAAAAGATCCTTTAACAGGATCACCTAAGACTACTTGAAAGCACGGATATTTACATTACAATTCATAACAGTACCAAAATTAAAGTTATGAAGTAGCAACAAAAGTAATTTTCTGGTTGGGGGTCATCAAAACATGAGGAATATTATTAAACGGTTGCAGCGTTAGGAAGGTTGAGAACCACTGAACTAGAGCAAACTCAAGCTGCAATTTGATTGGGGGTGTTCTTGGGGAACTAGGTACTTCCTCGTACTCTCCAATGAGTCAGTGCACAGGAGACTCTAGAAAGAGGAGGGGCCCTGGATCTGTCAGTCAAGATGGGAGTAGTTTGAGAAACCCATCTCCAGATAGGCTAAGATAAAAAAGCTGCATTTATACTTTTGACCATACTGTTACAAACCAAGGCTGATTTGTGGGAATGAGCCCCTCCCCTATCTTCAGTAACTGCTTCCTGGGATTGGGGGGAATTAGAGCCATGTATTGTGTCCAGTTTCTGATGCTCAGAGGATGCCTTAGTGATGACTTGTAGGAATGAGCCCTCTGGATCCTCAACAGGTCCCTGCTCTACCCCACACACATGAACATGAGGTTCCAGGTGGGGAGATAGCCAAATTTCAATCCAGGAAACAGCAGAAACTGCACTCCAGAGACACTTTCTAGATAGAGGTTTTCCAGTTAATGCATTATGATACTGAGTGAGGCCCAAATGTTTAAAAGAGAATCTTGCCAGATCATAGGTGGGCCTCCATTCTCTACTAAGCACTGGCAAGCCCAAGCAAGAGTAATAAGATTCAAGTACCCCTTTGTTTTATCCTGTGGGATATGAGGGCAGAGTACTTCTGAGGAGTAAGGCCTTAGAGAGGTAAGGTACCATGTGGTGATTATATTGTGTCCCCCAAAATATTGTGTACCCTAATAAAACTTATTTGGGGTCAGAGAACAGAACAGCCACTAGATTAAACATAGAGGTTAGGCAGTGGTAGCACATGCCTTTAATCCTAGCATTCCAGAGGCAGAGATCCATCCAGATCTCTGTGAGTTCAAGGTCACACTGGAAACAGCCAGTCATGGTGGCACCCACCTTTAATCCCAGGAAGTAATGGCAGGAAGCAGAAACTAAAAGCCTCTTAAGCTTTCAGGCTTTGAGCAGCAGTTGAGCTGAGATTCATTTGGGTGAGGACTCAGAAGCCTGCAGTCTGAGGAAACAAGATCAGCTGAGAAGTTGGCAAGGTGAGGTTGGCTGTGGCTTGTTCTGTTTCTCTGACCTTTCAGAATTTATCTCAATACCTGGCCTGGTGTTTTCAATTAATATGACCATTTAAGATTCACTTTACAGTACCAGGGCCCTGAAGGAGTAGCAGGTAGACCTCTGATATTATACATGAAAAAGTTTCACACTCCCTACACAGTCAGCCCAGACTGATTCTGTGGAAAACATTGGACCAAAAATGTCACCTCTTACTTCCTGTTCAGGGGTTTAGGTGGGGATCAGGTTTGGTCTGGGCCTGAATGATGGATCTAAGGGTCAGTAGAGACCTTATGAGGAGAATTTGGAAAACCTCCAGAATCCTCAAGACAAAAGAGGAATCTTCCTCATTCTGCCTATCTTGATAAATCCCCAGGGTTCTCAAGATTGGCTTTATCCTCACTTCGTTTTCCTCCTCAGGAAGTAAGCCTGTCCCGTGTGTGGTATCACCAAAGCAACAGTGGAACCACCTAAGATTACCAGAGTGAGGTGTCCAGTATCTGCCAGCAATCCAGGTGAGAAATATGGTGAGGACTAAAGGTGTAAAGAAACCCTACATCTAAAAGGACCACAGTCTGTATGGCTCAGTTCTTATGCCCTGAGAGCCCTGGATAGGTGGCTAGGGTTGAGGGATTACTTTTAGCTGCATGCCTACTGGTGAGAGTCCTCTGGGAGAAGGTGTACTTGATCCTAGAATTAATGTCAGTTCAGTGGAGGTAGCTACATATGAAGAAGTGAGCTGGTGACACATCTCATCCACTCCTATGTGGGGTGTCTGGTGATAACCACATGACCTGGGCTCATCTCTGCTGAGATATGGGTTCCCTGAATTCACCTGAAGTTCATCTCATCTATCCTTGGGATTTTTCCTTTGCCTCAGACCTTATCTACCCCTATACTCTCACCTCCTGCCTGAGATAGTTTAAGTAAAGAAGCCATTTAATGTCTCTGAGCCATGATCCCAGGACATATATAGTCTATACAGTACAGTTTCCCTTGACTTCAGATATAGTCCTCAAAGGAGGTCTACACTGAACCCTTCTGCTCTCCAGGGCTTGAAGGATCTCAGGGAGGTGAGGAATGTGACAAGAATGGGAGACCTTGGTTAACCACAGGGCTTCCAGGATCTGGCACATTCTAGTAAGGACCTCAGAGGATGACTGGAGGAAACTCTAGCACATAGCACAGATATGGGTCCCAAACAATTCTTCCCTGAACCTCTTTCTCTACAACAGTCCTCTGCAGGGTCATTGGTATGAACTGCTTGTCTTATTTCTAGGCATTAATCTAAAGGAGCTGAAAGACCTGTTAAGAACAGCTTGACTCAAGTCATCAGAGGGAGGATCAAGTGCATCAGTACGAAGGTGAGACCTGAGGGAGTCCCATCAGCCCAACACAGAGACTCAATACCTCCCTGCCCTCCTGTCAGGAGTGAGAAAACCTAGGCACTTGGGGTGGATTCCCTCCTTTCACCTCCTCTTCCCTCTGTGTCATAAAACATTGCCTTAAGGAATGCAGACATAGGGGTCACATGGAACAACCTCCTCCTTTACACATTTATCCAGGTGAAGATCAGGCTGGTCTCATGTGCAGGAAAGTCAGGTTATATTGATTTGGGCTACCTTTTTTACTTTCTCAGTACCTGGTATAAGGAGGTATGCAGCACCCTCACTTCTTTTGGTTGCATCTCAGAGATGCAGAACTTCTGGGTATTTGCCTCAAGCAAGACAAGTGGTGTGCCTGGAGAAGCCGTGTCTTTTCCTCTTTCAGGCTTTTAGGAGTGCACGAAGCAACATAATCCTTTGGCCTTAGAGTATCACCCAAGCAAACACCTGTAACAAGCTTTGCTTGAGAGCTGCCACAGGGACAGAGTTAGAGTTCCTTCACAATTTTCTTTTCTTTCTCAGGCTTCTGAGTCTTCATCCCTGTGACCTGCACTGGAGTCCTGCCTGCTGTTGCCAAGGAAACTTAAGATGGATCCTACTGAGAACAGCCAGAACATCAACCTCCCAGACAGCCCTCAGGCCCAAAGGGAGGAAAGGGGCCTGGAGGGTGCCCAGGTCCCCATAGCTGAGGTGGGGGAGGCAGAGGTCACTGCCACCACCTCAGAGCATGTGTCTGCTGGAGGAATGCTCAGTTCTCCCCAGAGTGCTCAGAGAGCCTCCTCTCCTCCCACTGCCATGGGAGGGGCATCATCTACTGAGGCCTCTGGCAACCAAGAAGAGGAGGTGGCTGGGCTCCAGTTTCCCCCAGAGGGTGTACTAAATGGAAAGATAGTTGATTTGGTGAGATTCCTGCTCATCAAGTTTAGAAGGATGGAGATAACCAGCAAGGCAGAAATGATGCAGAGGGCCATGAGAGATTATGAGGAGTTCTACCCTGTGATCTTTAGTAAGGCCTCTGAGTGCATGAAGTTGATCTTTGGTATTGACATAATGGAAGTGGACCCATTTGTCCACTCCTATTTCCTTTTACCTGCCCTGGGGATCACCTATGATGGGTTGATGCATGGTGTTCTAGGTGTACCCAAGACAGGACTGGTTATAATAGTACTATGCATCATCTTCATAGAGGACAATTGTGTTAGTGAGGAGGAATTCTGGAATGTGTTGAATAGCCTAGGGCTGTATGCTGGGATGGATCATTTCATATTTGGGGAGCCCAAGAGTCTTATCACTGAAGAGTTTGTGCAGGAAGGGTATGTGGAGTACAGGCAGGTGCCCAACAGCCATCCTCCTTGCTATGAGTTTCTGTGGGGCCCAAGAGCTTATGCTGAAACCACTAAGATGAAAATCTTGGAGTTTTATGCCAGCATTGTTAAGCAGGATCCTAGATCTTTCTCTGAAAAGTATGCAGAGGCTTTGAGGGAGGAGCAAGAGCGGGCCTAGGCCAGAGAAACCCATCAGATGATAATAGTGCTCTGAGGAGCACAAGTTCTATGTACTAGCAGTTTCCAACCCACATCAGGTCAGGCAGAGCAGTGGAATAGTGTACTGGTGGTGTAAAGAGTGTAAACCATTCCTTTCTTACTGTTCTGTTTGAGTTGACTTGAGGAGGCTCATTATTTTAAGATTTTGCTACTTTTATTATAAAGTTCATTTGCTTGAGGTTTTTAAAGTTACAAATGACAATAGTAATGCATCTATTGTTGATCCAGGTTAGGAGAATTTTTTTCTCTTGGAAACAAACAAGAATGTTTTCTCACTTATAGTATGTCACAAGATACAATAACATTAAAGTTGGAACTTCTTGGGCTATGGAAAATAAATTGACATTAACATAAAGAACAAAATAAAATTAAGTTTTGATTGTGTTACTGTGTTTAGTCTCTCATTCAGGTTAACTAATTAAAATTAAAACTAAAGTAAGCTAAATGGAATCTCTTCCTAAAACCTTAACTGAGTACCTGATCTTTGCAAAGTCCTGTGTTAGCAGCGAAATGGAGGAGAAACCAGATCCCTCTCTACTCATGGATAATTGGTACATAGAAGAAGCCAGATCCATGCTTTCTTGTAGATGGGGTGAGTGCAGGAGCCACAGCACTGTGGGGAAGACAGAAATCCTTTCAGACCACAAGCCCTAGTACAGAAGGGCTGCAAAGGACTCTTCTGTGGTGAGAAGTCTAGTGTGTCTTAAACCAAGGCACCTTGGGAGGCTGGGGGAATTGATTGTAATTAAAATGTGAAGTAGCTAAGGCCAGACCCTCAGGAGATGTGGTTGCCTTAGGGCTGAGAGAAGAGAAAACCCCTCTGAGGTGTCCCTGTTCTCAGTGAACTTCAGCAGAGAGGAATCAGCCTGGGATTGTCACTCAGTGGTCAAATAATTTCATGTCACATAGAATCAGGAAGATTGTAGCTTTCTCACTTATAGTATGTCACAAGATACAATAACATTAAAGTTGGAACTTCCTGGGCGATGGAAAATAAATTGACATTAACATAAAGAACAGAATAAAATTAATTTTTGATTGTGTTACTATGTTTAGTCTCTCATTCAGGTTAACTAATTAAAATTAAAACTAGCTTAGTTTACTTAACTTATCAGGCAGCAGGAGCATCTGATAAGAGACAGGTGCATACAGAACCCTGGTCTCTTCCCAGCATTGCCACAAAACACAAAACTAAAAAAAATAAGAGAAGAATCCTGTCTTGGGACAGGAATAGGAAGTGATAAGGTGGAGCAGAGACAGGATCTTGGCCCTTTTGGACTTGAGGAACAGGAAAGGTAGGAAGTGACTGTGGGCGTTCTCCTGCTTTTCTGTTCTACAGGTTTTTACTCCGATATCTGACTCCTGTTTTTTATTGATAAGATTAATTAGATTAACATTTCAACCTGTCTTGTTTCTGTTGCTGTACTTTTTACTCCAGACTAGCAGTCCTGAGAGATTCTGGGCAACTCTTCCTCTACCTCCCACCTCAATAAAGGAGTGGAAGGATTTCAACTGGACTCTACTGAACCTTACTCTTTATGTGGTTTTGAGGGATATAACTCAAATTGTCAGACTGGAGCATTTAGCACTTTTATGCTCTGATCCATCTCTTCAATCCTAAAATAACATTTTACTTTAGTTATCTCCAGTGCAATTGGTGAATTATTGAAAGTAGCGGTTTGCCTGAAAAAGCCTCTGGGAGGGATGGAAGTGAGAAGCTGCTCTTTGACTCATACTCCAGGAGCATCCCTGTAGGGGTGGTTAAACTGCATGCAAATTTTGACATGTATCCAAAGAGAGGGAGGATTTAGTGTGTTTTATTCCTGAGATTTCATTGTGGCTGGTTAGCCATACTGTGTCACACAGTCCCACTGGGCTACATGTTCTCTGATATACCTTGGAGAATAGGGACAACAGCATGGCCTCAGGGAGGAAGGGGCTAGAATAAAATTCTAATAAAAATAAGTCATCCACCTTTCACTATAGTTCCCCTGGCTAAGGAACTGTACCGGTGCCTTCAAATGCAGGGCACATAGTCCAGCAGCCCTAATGGACAGGCTGTATTACTTCCTAGTTGAAGAACACCATGGCCCCCAGTCTTGGGAATTTTTCCAATTCCTGCCTGATAAGTGACAGTGCTGGGAAGAGACCAGGGTTCTATATGCACCTGTCTCTTATCAGATGCTCCTGCTGCCTTTTCTGGAGGCCAGAAAGAGTATCCCATCCTCTCTGTGACTGTCTTCCATGCTGACTAGTGCACCTGATGAAATGTTCAAGCAAAGAATGGTCAGGTTAAACATAGAATAAAATTAAATTAAAAGGAAGAATACATGAATTTCAGGGCAAATCTGGTCTTAGATGCCTAGCTAACAGATAAAGAATGTTACCATCACACAATATACAGTAGTCACTGTTTGTTTTACACGGGTAACAATTATACAATTTCTAGCTACCCCACTACATTACAGCCACCACTCTCCAAGTAGGAGGTAACACATGTAATATTTTTCATGATAATATATATCACAGATATTAATTAGTATTGCACATATTTCATAATATGGATTATATGTATTGTACAAAAATTCAAAATGCAAATATGTCACAATTCTCTACAAAAAAAACTCCTTTATCAGCTGGCCTCCTCAAGGTCATTCAACATTCCTTCTGCACAGCTCTTCTGAGTACTCTAGAACCACAGGTTTAACTCTATTGGGTGTTGAAATGAAACCTGGTGTGATTTTGTATGTTGACACACATTGTAATTCTTTAGGGTATGAGGCCCTATATATTCTTCATAAAAGAACCTTGTTGGGTGATGATTCCCAAATCATATTTCCTTCTGTGTAGTTTGAGCATGGAAGGAGCTATGAAGCCTCTGTCATTGACACAAGCAAAAGTGAGATGAAACAAACTAAAAGGCAGCTTTTCTGTCATGCCTTAGAGGGAGGACTGAGCATGTGTGGCAAACTTATACAGACAAATAGGAGAGCTAGATGGGTGGAGACAATGGAACCCCAGGAGCACACTGCTCTACACTGTAGAATAGATCCTGGAGTCTACAGGATCCAGCAATGGTAGGCAGGGAACCCTGTCATGTCAGGGATCAATATTTGGAGCTCAATAAGGAGAGATATAAGACATAGCAGCTCCAGAGGGCAGAAACTTGGGACACTTTTCTGAGATCCTCCTTTTCTTCTGATAGGGAAGATTGTAAAAAGATCCCAGCTAATTCCTGCAGAAGGGTTAGGAGGAGTGGCCATCTGACACACTGCCCAAAGTATTCTGTTCTACAGCAGGCCTGGCCTCAAAGGAAAGTGTTCTTATCTGAGTAACTGAAATCATAGAAAACCCTATTTTCCTCTCATTCTAAAGATGAAAATGGTGCTGTGAAGACCATGGTGAAGGCCAGGGCAAAGGGGAACAGTGTGATTAAAAGAATACATCTAGTCCTGGGCTGGGCATAAGCTCACCAGCACTCCAACAGGGAAAGAACCCCCAAAGGCTGTGCACCTCATATCACACGCAACCATTCTCTAAGGAAAATCAGGGATTATGGAGGCAGGAAAAAATGGCATCACAGACATCAGCCCAGCATACTCAGAGCCATACCAAGCAGTGTCCAGCCAGATACACAAAAAGCCTCAAAGCCCGTTTGAATGCTGTATTCAGTTATATCCTGTTCAGGGAATTAAGTTCTATAGTGATATTTCCTGATTTTTTCCTGACAGTCTGTGAGTAGTCTTTAACTTTTCCTGTCTGGCGAGTGTTTCAGTTTTCATGAATCTGATTTTTATCGTTTTATTGGTTTAATTTGTGAATTCACTGTCATTGACTTCTGATGCCCTTTTAATTTCTTTGCTTCTACTTGGTATGGGTCATTTGTTTTTTCAAATCAATTAATGTGAATGTTTGTTTAGTCCTAACCTTTCATTTTAATCTAAGCAATAAATAGTTATAATTTTCTCTATATTTGCTTCATAAGGGATCCTCTCAGCATTGTCATGGTGCCAATATCATCAAAAGAATAGTAAATCTATGTTGTACAGAAGAGAAAAGTTTAGCACTCCCTGTCAAGAATGGAAGAGGTGCTCACCCAAGAAACACCATGCATATAGTTAAAGAGTGCCACCTATTTGGTTGCATCTGATAACTGTTTCCATATTATATAAAACCAAGTAAGTCTGGCTTTGAAAGATCCATACTAGATGCTACCTTTCATATTTTATTCCTGCATTTTGATTTTTTATGTATGTGTGTATACTCATGTATTTGTGATATAGGTTATGAAACTTAAAAGGCAGCCATGAGAGGTGAAAAGAAGTCTTAAGAAACTGGTGTGAGGGGTAAGAGTAGTAATAGAGTGCATATGACAGGAAAGTGGGATGAAGACTTCTTGGTGAGGAAAGAGACAAAGGAGGGCAAGAGGATAGGGGAAAGGAGTCAGGGAAGAAAATTGGCAGACACAAAATATGTATGAAAATGCCTAATAAAATATTATATATTATGTGCCAGTTTTTAAAATGTACAAGAAAAATAGAATTCCAAAGCCCTCCTGACTACCAAGAGAGAGGAATTTCTTGACTACAATGTATACATATTGTGGGCCTCATTTAGACCATGCTTTTGGCAGCCCTCATGGGTGTCTTACTTCAGATCATTGGCAGATCAATAAAAGACCCCTAAACTCTTTGTAGCACCCAAATGACCTTGGCAATTTATGCATCACTAGACCCATAGATCCAGCCTTTTGAGTGCCACTAATGTGAGGATAGGCATATTTACAGGCTGGGTGGATACTGAATAGAAAAGAGCATTCACCCTTGAGGGGAAACCATGGAAATATAAGGGCTAGGTAAGGTACCAGAAAGCTGGGAGAGAGGAACAGGGTACCAGGGGCTCCAGGAATGTGGTCTGGCTCTGAGCAGCTGGCATGGAAAGGGGGTAAGACATAGAGGTTTGTGGTGGACAAATGAGTGTGGCCTAACAGTAGCAGAGGGGCCTTCATGTCTCCAAAAGTCAGGCATTGTATATCATGAGAATTAGGGGTCTATGCCACTGAAAATTTGGAGTCTTGGCTTGGAAAAATTCCTGAAGTTGTGGATAGACTAGCTTCAATGGCACAGGCTCAGGCTTAACAGGGAGACCAGCAAGAAAGGCAATTGAATGGCAGAAGGCGAAGCATTGAAGGAGAAGCCTTTAAATTGGACAGCTAGTAAGATCATTCAGAGAAGCTTTCAAAATGATGTAATCACTGCCCATTGAATAAAAAAGCTTCGTTCATTCTAGCCAATAGGAGCAATAATTGATGTGCATAAGAAAAAATGAGTAGAACACAAATTGAAAGGCATTTTTACAAACTTATTTAACAAAGCAATACCACAGCATTTCTGCCTTCTGGGGCATGTGGTTTCACCAGCAATAGCTCACTGATTAGGCTTACAATATCCAACATGGTTTCTGTCCTGTGGATAAGGCCTTAAATCCAATTTGAATTGATCTAGTTGTACTCATGGCATGCCTACACTAAGAGATATAACTTGCTGGCATGATGAGTATGTACCCACAGTGTAGTGGATAGCTATTTTGGCTTTTACCTATAAGGCAGCCCCTTTAGCCAGGTAGCTAAGACCTCCCTTTTAAGGCGTGGTCAATTTGAGCCCCTTAAAAAATCTGGGATGCTACGTGACCGGCCTCTCCTGCTCCTGCTCCTGCTGTTTCGGGATCGCTGTGGTCTCGGAAGACAGACTGAAAAAGACCGAGCCAGATTTCTCTGCTGGATCGAGTCGCTATCCTGTTCAAACCTGTACTCATTCCCTACCCCCTGTTCCATAAGTTGTTTCTAAAATAAAGCTATCTTGATAAAATATATAAATAATTGGGCTGGACATCTAATTACCATAATACCACAGGGTCTAGAGCTGACCAGATTAGAAATATCTTTCCAGATATTTACATGGTGCTTCCTGGCATTAGAGTGGTGTCTTCAGCAACAGGGACATATCACCTACATCCATATATCTGACATTCAATGAATACTGTGGCACTAGCCTGTATATGGGAATAGAATCTCCAGGCATTTTGCACACTAATGATACATAAGAAGGTAGCCTCACCCTGAAACTCCCAGCATGTTTCCTTGCAAGAAAATATACACAGTGTGCCATGGAGTGAATAACTCCCAAAGAATCTTTTCCATCTGCACTCTTCTTTCCCCTCAGGCATTCATTATTACTTATTGCCACTGATGCTTTTGTGGGTTGCTGTAGACTAAGGTATCCTCAGCTCCAGTATCCACTAAAGGTTCAGTGTTCCCTACATTAGAAGCAACACAGGATGTCTGGTCCAGTTCTCTGCATGATAATCAGCATGCAACACTGGCCATACTGTTAGGGGAGGAGCATGTATAGTCCTCAGCCCCATGAGAGCTCATTCCTCCACAGCAAAAGTACAGAGAAGCACCTGCACTTTCCTGTTATTAGGGCCTCTGGTGAACCATTGTCTGTGCTTTAAAATTACCCAAAGTAAAGCACAGATTTTGGCTTTTGTTTCAAAAGTTTTCATGAGGAAGTCCAGCATGACATAAATCTGACTCTATTTGCCCTTGGGAGGGCTGAAAGGTGCCTTTGTCTACTCCTCATTCCCCCATACATACATCATACACAGCAAGCCAGAACCTCCATCTCATCATCACTCTTATCCAGTTTTATTGCCAAATCAGGGGATAACATGTGGGGGATTCTCAGGCGCTAACATATGGATGCCTCCTTCATGTCCATTTCCCATTTAAATTGCCTCTTACACAGATAAGTTTCTTGTGGGCTAAGAGCAGAACCACCAAGAACTTTCTTCTGAACAGTAGGGAAGCCCAAGTTGCATACCAGGGATCATACATCTGAGACCTTAGCTGGAGGCACACCATTTATTAACATATACAGAAAGATGGGCATATTGGGATTCCACTGCAAACATACCACTACAATTCATCCTTGATTTTGTTTATTTCTGTTTGAATATGTGTCTCATATGACTTTTCTTTTGTAGAAAAGATAATGAATTATTCACATATACTAAGAAAATGAATTATTTACCTATACTAAGAAGCTGACAGACCAAAGAAAACAGTCCACCAAATTCAGTAATCCAGTTTATTGGTAGTTACTGAATGAAACACCTAGAGGAGGTGGATGGAGGGAGAGGGGAGATGGGGGTGAGCTGGGCAGAGTGGAGGGAAAGGAAATTGTAGTTGAGATGTATTGTGTGAGAGAAGAATCTATTGCCAATAGAAATGCTTATTTATTAAACAATTTAAAAATAAAATAAATAAATGTCACAAGAACTCCCACCCCTAAAAAAGTAAATTCTTGTACAGGAGCTGTGTCTGCAAAAGCTGATTGACTTATTACAGCATCAGGAATGTGGGGAGTTAGGAATGCTGTAGGTCCAGAGCCTAATTAGAATTTATCTTTGACTATTTTTTAACCTCTTAAATAGCCATTCCTTGCTTATCTCTTCATCAGATCTAACATCCTTTGAGTAACAGATGAAAACCACCTGTAATTTATGAATAGATGCTAGTGTTCACCAACCAAACTAATTATGAATGTTATTCGAGAGCATTTGAGGCCTCACAGAATTTTACCTACTTACCCACCTACATGATACACCCATCAACATATTTGAAAAGTATCATCAGTTATGGCTTTCTTTGTTCTGTTAACATAAGAACTTCATAAAACTCTATCATGTTAAAATGTAGAATTTGGGGTGACCAAAGTTTATATATTTTGATATGTTGGATAGAATGAGAATGACTGCCATATGCTAACATATTTGAATACTTGGTCCCCAATTGGTGGAACTATTTAGGAAAGATTAGGAGGTGTGGCCTTGTTGGAGGAAGTACATCTTTGAGTATGGGATTTGACTTTTCAAAGACTTGTGGCATTGATAGTGTGCCTCTTTCTCTCATCTTTGTGGTTGTGGATTATGATGTGAGCTCTCAACTGTTCTTTTGTTCTACTATCATGAACTATAAACCTCTGAAATCATAAACCCAAATTAAACACTTGTTTAAAAGTTGCCTTGGTCATGATGTCATATCATGGACTAAAAAATTACTAAGACAACTATGTTTCAAGGAATGTGTGATTGTTGTCAAAGGTATGAAAATGCTGGTTTTTTTTCACAAATGTGGAAGACTCTGGGACTTTGGACTAGAAAAGCATGTGAACAATGTAAATGGGCTTTGTAGGAGCTTTGAAGAGATTCATTGTGAGAACAACACTGATACAGGAGATTTCAGAGAAGAGCAATATTAGCAACTGGGCCAGAAACCATTCTTGTGACCTTTTGGTAAAGAATGTGGCTGCTTTTTGCCCTTGTCTTAAGAAATTATCTGAGGCAAAATTGAAAAATAAAGACCTAATTTCCTTGGTAAAGGATATTTCAAGACTGTCTAATATTGATTCTGTCGTATTTATTAATAATCCCTTTTATAGATTTACAATGAAAAAGCAAATGGGACAAAATAGAATACAAAATGTACAGTTTGAGGAGAAAAAAAATAATGTTTGAGCCAAGGTCTATAATGAAAAAGATGAAAAGATTAAACAAAGACCTGGTGCAAAATGGAATAAAGGAAGTGGTACCCTCAGAGCACTGCCCAGCCAGCTAATCTATCAACTTGCAAAAGAGGAAATACCTGAGAAATTTTCTGCTCCTAAAAAGCAACAATAAAGAAAAGCTGCTTCAAATGTAGGAGACTAGTCACCATCTCAAGTGGCAGTGTTGCCCACATGGTTATGGCTTTGGAGTCATGAGGGACACATGATTAAAGGAGCTGTGGAATAATACACCTTGGTTAAAGAGAGTCACTGAGGCCTGGCGTGTGGCACAGGGGTCCCTACATGGAAGCCCTGAAAGGCTATTTCATTCTGCTATGAAAGTAATGCCTGGATTACATTGGAGACCTCAAGGTGTTGGAGATGCCAGAGCTGTGGCATGCCTGTCAAAGACAGCTGCATACAAAGACTGGAAGAGAGAGAAATACATTGCAGGCAGCAAAGCTGAAAAGATGGAGCCTGTAAAGTCGTTTGATATCAGATTTGGAGCTACAGGAGTTAGCATGTTCTCTGCTGAGTTTCAGTCTTGCTTTCATTCAGTACTTCCTCACTATGACCTTATACAACCATTTTGGAATGGTAATGTATAATCTGGGACATTGTATGTTTAAAGTACGTGATTTGCTTTTAGATTTTAAAGGGGTTTACAAGAGATTGCCTTGAGTTTGAGAACAGACTTTGAACTTCGGAATTTTGAACTTTACTAAAAGTATAAAAGATAATGGGGACTTTTGAAATTGGATTAAATGTGTTTTGCATTATGGTATGGCCACCAGCCTATGGGGTCCAGAAAGTGGAATGTTGTGCTTTGAATGATAATGGCTACCATAGGCTCATATATTTGAATACTTGGTCATTAGTTGGTAGAACTGGTTGGGCAGGATTAGGGGATGTGGCCTTGTGAGAGGAGTTATGTAACTGAAGTGGGCTTAGAAGTTTCAAACCACTCCTATGATTCCTGGTGCTTTCTCACTGCCCAATGGTTATGTATAAATATGAGCTCTTAGCTATTCCTTTGCTCTGCCATCACTTCAAACTTTTGAAAACACAATCTAAAATAAATATTTCCTGCTGTAAGGTACCTTGGTCATTTTGTTTTGTTTTGTTATTTTTTTTTTTTTTTTTTAATCACAGCAATAGAAGACAAACTAAGACAATTGCCCTTAGACCAAGAGGGCTCTCAGTATGCTGATGACATGATAGCCACTGAACTGTGTCTTATAGGTTCACAGAAGTGAGGCTATGTATCTAAGTGTCTTAGTTAGGGTTTCTATTGCTATGAAGAGACATCATGACCACAGAAACTCTTATATAGTAAAACATATAATTGGGGCAGCTCACTTACAGTTTCAAAGGTTCATTCCATTATCATCATGGTGGGGAGCAGAAATGCTGGCAGAGGTGGTGCTAGAGTAGTAGCTGAGAGCCCTACATCTTGCAGGCAACAGGAAGTCAACTGAGACATTGGACAGTATGCTAAGTATAGGAAACCACAAAGCCCTCTCCTACAGTGACACACTTCCTCCAACAAGGCCATACCTACTCCAACAAGGCCACACCTCTTAATAGTGACACTCCCTATGAGATTATGGGGGCCAACTACATTCAAACTACCACAGTCAGCATTTCAGGTACATGGAACAGAAGGAGCCTGGGCACTTGCAAGAGTCAAGGAGATAGCCAAAAGTGAACTGGAGAGGCCCAGCACACATAGACTGACACCAAATAATCTGGCTGTAGCTATGTTTTCCAGGCTTCATAAATGGGCTTCAAAAGTACATGTCAGCCTGTTCCCTACATCTCTATTTGTAGACTATGGGAGTGGGAGCCAAGCTCTAAGGTCCATGGTGTGCTGAGGGCCTGAGTCCTTTCAGAGTCAAGGTGAGAGCTGCAGGGTGGCCTGACGAAGCTCCATTCCAGTAAAGCTCTACCAAATAATGGAACTGCTACATGTTTGGTAAGCCTTGCACCAACCTGAAACTCCCTTATATGAATAACCCACTTCACATTTCTGTCTGCAGGAAATCAGGTTTTGAACTTTGTAGATTGGAGAGTGTCAATGTCATCTGAAGTTAAGGTGAGAGTTTAGGGTGGACTGGAGAGCTTCTGTTCCACATGGAGGGACCAAAATTAATGTCACTGATCCCCTGTGTTAAGTCTGGCATCAAGATGTGACCCATAGTGTGCATAAGCTCCCACTCATCTCCTTATTCCATCCCAGGATTTTGTGAATAGGGGACATCTTTCAAGATTTCTGGAGTGGAGAGGGCCTGGGTCATTTTGAAGTCAAGAAGAAAGCTGAGGTTCAGTTGTAGACGCCCCGTCCTAGATGGACAGCCTTGGATCCAGCAGCTTCCCTTCTGAGGGTCCACCAAAAGGGCTGACTTTCCAGAAGAACCACTCACTTGATGCTTTTCTGCTCTGGACAGAGAAACCCCATATAACACAGTTACTCCATTTTGGTATGCTGCATCATGTAGAGCTTACTTATAAGAAGCTTCTCCATCTGGAGTAGTGGAGATTCTGTCCATACGTATCATTTCAGTGTTTATCAGAGAGGAGCTGACCACTTCAAGATGAAAGCTGGGAGTGGATATCAGAATCTCCGTTCCAGATAAGCAGACTGGGATAATCAAGCTACATTTTGTCTTTTTGAGGGATGAACACCAAAATAAGACTATGGGAATGAGTCTGTTCGTTAGATTTCTAATCTGCATCTGGGAACTTGGAAGACTTGGAGACAGTTGTCAGGTTCCTGGGAGATGGCTGTGCTTTCAGAGCTAAGGTAAATTCTTCTGGTGGACTCTAAAATCCTCTTTCAGGATAGAAGGTTCCCAAATACCATGTGGAGCCAGCCCACTTGTTTGTTTGAATCCCTTGCCCTTCCATTCTCTGGAACCTTTCATCAACATCATTTTCAGACATTCTCAGAGAGAAGGAAAGTGGGAAGGCATAACTTTCAGGGTGAAAGTGGAACCTGAGAGTGGACTGTGGAAGTGAGATTCTGGACAGAGGGACCCCAAATTATATAATTCAGCTAGTTGTGGAGTGTGCTACACAAAATGGGGTCATTTGTGGAAGTGAGCCCCTTCTGCTCCTTCTAGGGGGTGGGGTGGGACTCTGTCCATAGGAGCTGATTGAGAGTTTTTCCAAAGGAAAGGACAAGCTATTTTCTGAGTAAAATGGGAGCTTTGGAGTAGGACTCTGAAGGCCAACCCAGATACATAAGCTGGGATAATCAAGCTACCCGGTATTTTTTGAGGATTCTGTATCAAACTCAGGCTGATGTGTGGGAATTAACGTTCTGCAAACTTCTGCATCTGGGGATTTGAGGGACACTCAGAGCCATTTTGTGAGGTTCCTAGAGCTTAGAAGACACCTCAGGGCTGGCTTGTGAAAATAGACCCCATACCCATCCTTTCACATTAACATCTAGGAACTTGGGGGTCTTAGAGCCATTTTGTCAGTTTCCTGGGAGGGAAAAGGTCATGCCATACTACTCAGGACCCATTTTAGAAGGTTCTGAAGACAAAGACTGTTTTTGTCCATATGAAAGTCTGATCAGAGAGTGAACTGAGGAAGCCCCACTCCAGACAGAGGCTCCCACAATATTAAAGCTGTACCACTGTAGTGAACACTACACTAAATGGGAGGAGCATGGGAGCACTGGTGGTACTGAGCTCTTTGCCAGTCTGTAATTGTGGACAATACAGAGAAGTGATGTTTATAGGTCCCTTTAGACCTGATCTTGATTTGCAGGGTGCACGTAGCACCTGAGAGTGGACTGCAGAAATCCCACTCCATCTAGAGGATACTCAAATAAATCAACTGGGGTGTAGTTGAAGGAATGAGTATCTTCTTCTCCCTTTGTTAGGAGTGACCAGAAGCCACATAGGAGGTTCAGAAAGATGAGAGGGAGGGTGTCTATTGGTAAAGATATGAATCCTGAATGGGCTGCGGAAGCCCCACCCCAGATTGCCAGACTGGGATAATCAAGTTACAATGTGTACTTTTTCCACCCTGGACCAAAGTAAGGCTCAATTGTGGGAATGAGCCCCTCCCCTACTTAAGAATCTACCTCCTAGGACTTTGGAGACTTAGTTATGTTTTGAGGTTCCTGCTATTTAGAATACTCACAGATCCTTCCATATCCCTGAGATTACTGGTCAGGAGATGGCTACAATATCAGAGTCAAGGTGACAGCAGAAGCCTGACTGATATTTTCTAGATAGGTAGTTTTTAAATGATGCAGCCTGACATTGAGTAGATCCTAATTATAAGAATGAGATTCTTGTCCTTCAGACCACTCACTGGCCTCCATTCTCTCATCATCCCTAGAGACCATAGGGAGAGTACAATCAGACTCAATGCACCTTTGCTACAGCTTGTAAGGATATCAGGGATGAGTAGGTCTTGTTCTGAGGAAAAAGCCTCATAACTGCAGAGGTAAGATACTGGGGCCCTGAAGTAGGATCCAGAAAGACCTCTGATTCAAGGTATGTAAAACTGCCCCTTCTGTCAGCCCAGACTGCTTCAGGGGAAGACTGTGGACCAAAGATGTCACCTCTTACTTCCTTTTCAGGGAGTAAGGTGGGGATCAAGGGTGACCTTGCCTGAAAGATGAATCTGAGGGTCATCAGGGGCCTTTTGAGGAACAAATAGGAAAATCTTCAGAATTCCTAGCACAGTACAGGAGCACTGCTCCTTCTGTGAGTCTTGAGAAATCCAACCCAGGTATATACAGATGTGCTCCATCTTCACTCCTGTCTCTTCTCTAAGGAAGGAGAGTTTGTTAAGTGAGAGAAGCAGAGAAGCAGAGGGAGCCACATGAGGTTACCAGAGGAGGTGCCCAGAATCTGCCAGTAATCTAGGTGAGAAACCATGGTTTGAATTGAACCTGTGATGAGGACAAACCTCCGCACAAGCCAGGGACCACGTGAAGCTTGTATGTCCCCTGTTCTGATGCTTGAAGATCTCTGGTGGGTGGATGCTGTGGATGGCATCTCTTAGGCTTCTTGAATTGGGGTGAGACATCTCTGAGAGGTGACAATTTCTCAGTGCTGGTATTGTTGTCAGGTGAGCAGAGGGAGACACACATGGACAGCAGGAGTCAATATATGAACCTTCCTTGAGAACTGATAATAAAGCAAAGTATTAAAAGACAGCACAGCCTGGCTATGTGATGGTATCCGTCCTTAGAGGTATTAAGTGCCATAATTTCTTAAAGTACCTCAGAAAGAAATGTGTGAGTCTTTAGAGAAATGATTCTGGTGTAAAGGGGAAATATCAAGAAGGACAGTTAAGAAAAACTTAGGTGGACTTAGGGAACACCAGTCCTAAGAGATAAGTCCAGGTTATGTTGTTATCACTGGAGATCCCACGCAGGGGTTGGTGGGATACACGTATGGCAACAACTCACTTCTCTTGTGCTGCAAGGAACTAGATGAGAGTGGAAATTACAGGCAGAGAGATTCCAAGATATGGCAAGGTACAGATAAGGACACCAAGGGATAACCAAAGGAAAATCCAGTCCAGAACACTGCAAAAGTCTTCCTTGAATCCTGTCTCTCCCACAGTCCTCTGCAAGGCTCTTATTCTTGGACTTTTAGTTTGTTTTCAGGAATTTGTCTAGGGGAACAAAAGGATCTTCTAAGAACCACTTGGCCCAAGTCATCAAAGGGAGGATCAGGTACGTGGTAGGACTCAAAGTGAAAAATGAGAGTCCCACCAGCCACACACAGAACCCAGTACCCATTGACCCTCCATCCAGGAGTGGGAAAATCAAGGCACTTTGGTAGGATCTTCTCCTCCTACCTCTGTTTTCCTCTGTCTCACTGAAATAGGCCTTTGCCTTAAGGAAGGGCCACTGGAATGACAGAAAAATTTTAGACCTCTCCATTTATCAAGGTGAAGATCAGGTTGGTATTCCATCCTTGGGTAAATGGCACATGCTGAATTGGGATGCCTCATGCAGTCACCCCCTCACTGCCTTCTCTTCCATCTCAGAGGCAAAGAAATTTGTTTTGAGGCTGTACTCAGGCAAGAAGGGTACACCCCAAGGAGCTGTGTCTGTACCCCTTTCAGGCTCTCAGACCACATGCAGGACCAGAATTATTTGGCCCTAGAGCACCACCCAAGAAAAATCCTATAACAGACATTTTGAGAGCTGCCCCAAGAACAGCTTTCAGAGTTTATTAATCCTCTTCTTTTCTCCCCCAGGTCTGTCAGTCTTAATCAATGTGACTTGTTTGTGAACCTGAACCTATTCTTTCAAAGAAAACTAAAGATGAATCTTACTGAGAACAGCCAAAGCTTCAACCTCCCTGGCCACCCTCAAGCCCAAAGGGAGGAAAGGGGCCCAAAGGGTTATCAAGTCCCCATGTATGAGGTAGGGAGATGGAAGCCACTGCCACCAACTCAAGGGATATGTCTGCTGGAGGAACGCTCAGTTCTCCCCAGAGTGCTCTGAGAACCTCTTCTCCTCCCACTGCCATGGGCTCCATTGCAGGGGCACCATCTGCTGAGGCCTCTGACAACCAAGGGCTAGGGAAGTAGCTCACCTTGAGTTAGCCCTGCAGGATGCACTCAATAGAAAGTGGTTGATTTGATGAGGTTCTTGCTCATCAAATATAGGAGGAAGTAGCTGGCAACTAGGGCAGAAATGCTGGATAGGATCATGAGAGATTATGAGGATTACTACCCAGTGATCTTTAGTAAGGCCTCTGAGTACATGAGACAGGTCTTCAGCATTGACATGATATGTGGACCCCTTTGTCCACTCCTATGTCCTTGACACTACCCTAGGGATCACCTATGATGGGATGCCACATGGAGTTCCTGGCATACCTAAGACAGGCCTGGTCATAATGGTCTGTTCCATAATCTTCATAGAGGGCAAATATGTCAGTGAGGAAATAGTTTGTCATGTGTTGAATATGATGGGGCTGTATGCTGGGATGAATCATTTCATATCTGGGGAGCCCAAGAGTCTCTTCACTGAGGAGTTTGTGCAGGAAGGGTATGTGGAATACAGGCAGATGTCTGACAGCCATCCTTCTAGCCATGAGTTCCGGTGGGGCCCAAGGGCTTATGCTGAAACCAACAAGATGAAAGTCTTGGGATTTTTTGCCAGTATCACTGAGACTAACCATAGAGCCTACCCCTTCAGGTATTCATAGGCTTTGAGAGATGAAATAGGGAAGACTTAGGCCTGAATAGCCCAACAAATGATACCACTATCCTGACTAGTACACTGGCAGTTTCCACCCAACATGCGGTCAGGCAGAGTCAGAGATCTAAGGACTGTACCCTCATTGGAGTGCTTGTGGGAGGAGGGTGTGAATCACTTCTTTCTTCCTGTTCTCACTGGGTGACTTGGGAATTCTTAGTATTGTAAAATGCTGCTACTTTTACTACAAGATTCATTAGCTTGAGACTTTTAAGGTTACATATGACATTAGTTATACATATATAATTGTTGATCTATGCTTGGAGAATATTATTATCTTCAAAACAAATGAGAATTACCTTTACTTTGTAACATGTCACAAGATACCATGACTTTGAAATTGGAATTTCTTGGGCCATGGGAAACAAATTGGCATTAACATGAAGAACAGAATAAAATTTATTTTTGCTTGTCTTACAGTGTTTACTATCTCATTCTGGTTAAATAATTAAAATTAAAACTAAAGCAAACTGAATGGAATTTCTTCCCCCAAACCTTCACTAAGCATCTGCTCTTTGCAATAACCCATGCTAGCAAGGGTATATAACAGAAGCCATGTTCACCATTACACATACGAAGGTGTAATGCAGGAACCACAGCTCTGTGTGGAAGAAGAAGAAGTCTGTATAGACCACAAAGACAAGTGCAGAAGGGCTGCAGAGGGGTCTCCTGGAGTGATCATCCCAGCATCAGGGCTATCAACCAAGGCAGCTTGAGAGGCTGGGAGAGTTGGTTGTAATTAAACTGCAAAGTAACTAAGGCCAGGCCCTCGGGAGGTGAGGCTGCCTTAGGACTGAGAGAAGGCAAAACTTCTCTAAGCAGTCCCTTTTGTCAGTGGATGTGGTGCAGGGATGAATTAGACTGGGGTTATCTCTAAGTGGTAGAACACTTGAATAACACATACACATCACGTGAAAACATAAAACCGAAAGATACAGAGAGGAATCCAGTCCAAGGGTAGGAATGTGAGTTAATGGCTGAGCATACTAAATGTTCTGTGTGGTTTACTCCCTCTTTCTGCAAAGGATTCCTGAGACATTTTGGGATCATAAAAAAGTGAGGCTTAGAACTCCTAGGCAAGACATCTGTAGGCAAATTTTTCTTTGGGCCATAAGCTCATAAATAATGACTTGGAGACTTATTATTAATTATAAAAGCTTAGCCAATAGCTTAGGCTTGTTACTAACTAGTTCTTACAACTTAAATTAACCCATTTTTATTAATCTAATTTTTGTCTTGTGGCTTTATTGCCTTTACCTTTACTATGTACTGTCCCTCCTGCTTCCTCTCCTTTCAGCTGGCAATTTGCCCTTTCTTCTTCCCAGCATTCTGTGTGTCTGAAAATATTGCCTGGCTATTGGCTGTTCAGCTTTTTATTAAACCAATAAGAATGACATATCTTCACAGTGTACAGAAAGATTATTCCACAACAGACCTCTTTTTCTTATCTTTTTGTGAGAGAGTGCACTAAGTATTAAGATACCATTATATGTTTCTTATGTGTCTGAGTGTTTTGGCTACATGCAATTATACTACATGTGTCCCTGGTGCCTGAAGAGACCAGAAGAGGGTATCAGATACTCTGGAACTAGAATCTCTGTGTGGGTGCTAGAAACTGAACTCTTTTCCACTGGAAGAAGAGCAAGTGTTCTTAACTACTGAACATTCTCTCTAGCCCCAGATAAATT
>LZPO01027403.1:518058-534988 GCA_001675575.1 Neotoma lepida | reverse complement strand
CACACACACACCCATACACGAGCATAATTTCCAAATAGTTTACCCTCCCCATCTTCATGTAAAACATAAATACATTATAACTAAATTAAATTCTGCTACAAAGTTTACTAAAGTATCCATTTTTGTCTTCAGATAGAAATTACTGAGTGTGCAGCTGGATGTGTATTCCTCCTACTATCAAAATTTAACTCTGAAATAAAAATCACCAGTCCATCCCCACAGCTTATAAGCATCAATCCATTAAAGCCTGTATTGAAGCTCTACAGTCTTGTTGATTAGAGTCAAACTATGGCAGAAAGGGGAGTTTTAACTTGATTGTTAAAATAAAATCTGGATGTCCACAGTCATCTAAACATCAGAAGTCCCATACATTTACCCTCTTTTAAAAGACTCAGGGTGGGTTTTCCTCACTCCCAGTGTGGCTATCACTGAACCAACAACCCACCTATACATATCAAGGCAGAAAAGAGCTACTCAAGAAGACTTGGAAACGGTTGCAATTGCCATGAGGAATAAGATCTGTTTCATGATTCAGCATATCTCTCTGCATGGTTCTTTTGAAGATTATAAATAATTCATACTAAGTTATAGTTACCAGAAAGATATTTTAAGCTAAAGTTAGAATTAAAGCAATTAATGCCTAAAAACCACCTTCAAGGGGAGAAAGGCAAATATTTTGACTATACTATTAACATTTTCTAGTGTATTTAGTACCTTATCAAACATTCTTCAAATTAATAGTGATTTACACTTGAAAGTGAAATATTATGCATAATTTTTACATTAAAATGAGATATTATAAAATTAAGAGGCTTATCAGAATTCTCAAACTTTAGGGGATTGGAATACAAAGATACAAATTCAGATGCTTATTAAATCAGATGAGTGATCATTACATCTTTTTCATAATTATAAAATATTCATACTCCGATATCATAGACCGTACAGTATTTATGCCACATGAGCAATGAAATCTGTACAAAACTTCAGTAATAGCATAAAGGAAACTGAACTATTTCTAAAAAACTCTTCAGCTTAAAGCATTAGCTCAGAATGCACAGGAAGCTCCATCCAATTCATGAGAAAAGAGAGGTTTTAAAAATTTGAATTAACAGTTTTGCTTCAAGTCTCTACTCATGTCACCAGTAGAGACAGATAGCATTATTAAGCATATCTCCATCAATATGCTTCTGATGTACACAGTCCCCATATTTCATTTAAATTTGGTTCTCCTAACAGGAAGGCATTGTATTTTAGTGAAACCAACAGATCATATTGTACAAGAGTAGAAGTTTGAGCAGAGTGTGTTGGCTCATGCCTTTAATGCCAACAAGTAGGAGGCAGAGGCAGGTGGATCTCTGAGTTCAAGGCCAGCCTGGTCTACAGAGCAAGTTCCAGGACAGCCAGAGCTACACAGAGAAACCCTATGTCGACAAATTCAAAAAATAAAACAAAACAAATAAAGGGTAGAAGTTTGAGTACTAGAGCAAGCATTCTGAGTTTGACTGCGGGATTGGCCTTTACCAGCTGTAGGAAAGCAGCTTTAGATTTTGTAATTCACCATAGATATTTTTCTGTTATCTATAAAAGGGGGGTATTAATATTTGTTATGTGCCTCTTAAAATCCAAGTAGATTAAAATGACATAATGGTCATTTGTGACAGAAACAATATGTGTTAGCTAACTTCCTTTTATTTTCCCTCTGATCACAGTTAGGCTATTTTTTCTAGACTCTCCACTGTAGTTAATGAGACCATGTAGCTGTTGTCATGTATGTTACAGCACACCATGCCACATCTCTGACTCTCTTCTTATTTTACCATCTAGATATTAATTCTCAGAGTAATCTTGGAAATCATATTTGAGAAATGGATAGCCATAGACCTAGAGAGATTTGAAGCTACAATTACTGAAACACTAGCAAGGAAAACAATGTAGTCATCTGGTAAACTGTAAAGCTCTATCTAGATGTAAGAAATGAAACAAAATAGTAACACCTCAGATAGAGTGAAAAACAACCCTGACAGGGCACGTTGGCTTTCCAAGAAAAGAAAAGTAATTGGATCTAGACAGATTTACACTGAAACATCTCTTCATTATATTGTCATCTTTACTATAGAGATGGGAGAACCAGGAGTTCAAGGACATCCTAAACTACATAAAGAGTTTCAAGCTAGCCTAAGATACAGGAGACCCTGCCCTGAAACTACAAAACAAAACAAAAATAAAGTTAAAAACCTTAAAATCAAGTGTTTTTTTTTAATTTTATGTTCTTAATTCTAATGTTTTATATAAAACGAGTGCTTAGTAAATGGTCACTGAAGGCAAAACTATGTCATTGTTTTGGTTTTCTAAGGGAAAATTTCTCTTGAAATCTTTTTTATTCTAAAACCACTTAATTTTTAATTCTCTGTAGAGTTGTTGACAAGAATGAATTGTGTTATCCTAGTGGTCTTAACTCTAGCTAAGACAGCAAATGACATAAATCATGATACTCATTAGATCATTTTTAATTTTATTATCATTGTGTGTGTGCATGTATGTGTCAGCATGAGGGCATGTGTGTGTGCACAGATACAGGTGTGCACTGCACATACTAAGCCAATTTAGAAGTGGAGGTCAGAGGTCAGAGGACAGCTTTCAGTAGTTGGTTCTGTCCTTCCACTCTGCATTCCAGGGAATAAAGTCAGTCATCAAGCTGTATGTTAAGCACATTTTCCCACTGAGCCATCTTGTGCACCTCATTTAATTTCGACAGCAGCCATGAAAGATATGCAATATCATCATGTCCACTTTACAGACAGAAAAGTGAAGAATTGGGCTCTTTAGCACTATTTTGAGTTAAGAGTCCAGGTTCAAATACTTGCTTTTCTAACAATGTAGTCCTGTGGTGTGTTCATATTATATTTTGTATTTATTAATTTGCATTTATTATCCAATATTATATAAAACACTGATACAGCTGACCCACAAGATTTCTGGATTGAACTAAAATGTATAGAGAAGTAATATGTTTGGGATACTAGATAATCTGAAACTTCTAACGCAGTCCAAACATTTCATTTTACAGATGGGAAAATAGAAAATTCTGGTAAAATGTGCCTTGACTAAAGTTGGACAGACAATAATTAATGAAGTTGATTCCTATGTTTCCTAGATCAGTGGATTTCTTTCCATTATAGTTTAGTCCCCTTTGTTTAGTTGGTTCATAACGTACTGGAGTAAGATCAATAGGTCAACAAATACAGTTAAATCATTACCTAAAGGACATGGTATGCCTGTACAGATTAGTTCATCTCCTTAACTATTCTAAGATAGCCTTGACATCTGGTAAGGATCATGCTGCCTGACCAGACAATGCATTTTCATGAATCTGATATTCTTTGTATTTTTATTTTGACATTCTTCAAAAATGAAAGTAGAAAAATACATCAGCTAGGTTGAAGGGAGGAAAGGGAAAACGGTAAACAATATAATTATATTTTAATTTCAAAAATAAATGAAAAAATGTACTTCATCTTGTGATAAATGTCTACCTAATTCACAGCAATTGCAGTCCTTCATTAGCAATTAATTAAATATTGAAGATAGCAGATCATCTTAATGTACTAAAAAATCCCTGTTGAGAGATCAAAGCATCTATTTTTTTTTAAGATCGCCTATATACAATGTTTGGAATCCTGGTCATTCTAAGATTCTGTAATTCATGGTATTTACCCAAGGCACTTGCTGAGTTAGAGAGATAGAAGAATCAAAACAACTTGTTTCTAAGAACTGGGACAACCTTTTGAACTGATACACATATCATGAAACTGGGAGTACCACAGAAGAAGCTGAATTTATTTGTCTTCAAACACACATAAAATTAGTTATTTCTGTAATAATGATAACAAAGTGATACCTAAGAAAAGCAAATAAATATCTATAACCTTCATGATACCACTCAAAATATGGTTGTCTGCTCTAAAGGAGAAAAGGAGAATAGCAAGCTGTAACATTAATTAAATGAGAGTAACAAGCTCCTTTAGGAAATATTAGCTGACATAGGAAAACAAGAAAAAAGAAGGTGTTATCAGACAACAGAGTTAAAACAAAACTCCTGACTTTTGCTTCTGTGGACCTGCTTACCCCTTCCTCTTTTTCTGGGAAAGAGCATAGAAAGCAGAATCTGTTTGTTTAGGATAAAACTGTCTTTACAAGAAACCTACAAATTCCAGCTTCTGTAAAACTTGCTTAGCTCTGGGAAAAAACTCCCTTAAGGCAAGGATGAAAGATCATCCTAGAATGGTCACATAGGCAAGATTATGGCAAGACCTATCCCTACATAATCTATGAAATATTTCTGCTCAGGGCTGGATCTTTTTAAGCAATAGTTAGAGGCTACAGCTGCACGCTAATTAAAGAGCTTTTCTTTTCATTTCTGAGTGCTAAGAATTTCATGTTAGGAAAGTGCAAGTCCCATTAACAGTACCAGATCACAGCAGTCAGTATTCCAGCATGGATTGAGAAAAAGCTAACAGAACCTTAACCCTAGCTGAGGAGCTACAGGCAATAGATAGCTGCTGAGGGAAGGGGTGGCAGTTTACTTCAGAGACAAGCCCCCCTGACAGGTTTTTCATGCCCAAGTGGTCAGCCCTACGACCACACACCTATGGAAACTGTAACTGTACTCAGTAGTGTATATACAATATACACACACACACACACACACACAGAGAGAGAGAGAGAGAGAGAGAGAGAGAGAGAGAGAGAGAGTGTGTTTCACTACTCTTTCTTCCTGGGAAGACAAGAACTAACGTCTATTCATCCCAGACAGGGAACCAATGACAGACCAAAGGATATCACCAATGAGTCTTTTGGAGTTACTTACAGGAGCAGAAATAACTCCAAGACAGCTGTATCACCAGAAACACACTCCCAGTATGGGTGACAGACAGCTCAGGACAGCTGGAAACTTAAAGCTCACTGCACAACTTGCAAGCAGCTCAAGAGTTTTAAAAGTATCTTTCCCGTGCAGCTTCTCTGGTCTTTGCCATTTTAGACAGCTAAGCTGGTCAGTATCACTTCCAGGCAGTTCAGCTAATCTGATGGTGTTCTAGTCAGCTTGACTGATCTGAGAATGTCTCTCAGTGGTCCATACCACTTATACGTGCTTGAGGAGGGAGCAGCCTACTGAATCTGGTCCATTTCAGTGATGTCTTTAATCCTTTTTCGTTGCTTACTTCCTGAGTTTGGTGAATGCCTCTGAAGGCTGGAAGGTTTGAACTTCCCTTAGAACATCTGGTGTCTTAAGGAGCTTCCTTGAAAGATGGAGTGTTTTTATCTTAGAGGAAGTTGCTATATAAAAGTATACCTATATGTGTACACATATATGTAACCATATATTGTTCATTCATAATTATACATATTGTTTATATATAATAAAAAGGAGAGAATGTAAGTTTGAGAGAGAAATGTTTCTGTTTGTGGGTGAACTTGAGAGGAGCTAGAGGAGCTGGGAGGACAATGGGGTGTATATGATCAAAATGTATTATATTTACATATGGAATTCTCAAAGAGAAAACAACATCAAGAATATATTAACAATAGAGTTGTAATTCTGTCAAGATAGAAATATATTTCCAAATGGTTATTAATTAAAAATAAGTGACCTATTTCAAGGAAAAGATGAAATACCTTTTGTTATTATTAATGTCAAATCCTTCTTAAGTGATACATTATCGAGAATTATGAGATTGAAAGATGGCTCAGTGGTTCAAAGTCCAGCCTGCAATTGCAGAGGACCCAGATTGAGTTGCCAAAACCTATGTGGAAGCTTGAAACTGTCTGTAATTTTAGTTCTAGAGGATCTAATGTCCTCTCTGGCCTCTGCAAAATACTTGGTTGGTGCACAGACATGCATGCAGGTAAAACATCAGTACATACAAAATTAAAGTTTAAATTAAAAACATTTTTAAAATGTAAATTTAAGCAGGCAATGTCTGAAGAACAGTACTCAAAATTGTTTCCTGGTGTTTATACACAAGCATGTACACATGAACACACTTAACTCCAGGCATGTCAGAACATGTTCAGACACAAAAGAATATGAATATTTTGGAAAAACAAAAAAATGAGTTGAAAAAATTAGAAATGACTTGACCAAAATATAATAAATCAAATCCAACACAATATAAAAATACTATAGTAACATATAACACTCAAGTATTCTAATCCAGACTAATGATGTAGTTTTTTGGTTTTGGCCTTTTTAGGGGTACTGTGGCAGCAGTGGACATGCAATGCAATTTACTGTTTCAAAGGTAGCTGGATGGAGGCTCTGGGATAGAAGATTATACATTAGATTGTTTTACCATCATAAAAGTTATTTTACCATTAAAATAAATTCTTAAAAAAAACAATACTTGAGTTTCAGTGAGAAATTCAATAAATGGTTTCTTTTTTATATATTCAACCAGTTTCATTATTATTATTATTAAAAAGATCTTCTACTCCTTTTACATACTAACCTCAGATCCCCCTCTCCTCCCTCCTCCCGCCCTGCCAGCTCCCCCCCTCAACCCACCCCCACTCTCACCTCCTCCAAAACAAGGTCTCCCATGGTGAGTCCCCAGAGTCTGGCACTCTCAGCCAATGCAGGACAAGACCTCCTCCCTGCGCCTAGACTGCACCAGGTGTCCCACCACGGGCACTGGGCTCCAAAAAGTCAGCCCCTGCATCAGGGACAGATCCAGATCGCACCGCCTGGGGGCCCTCAGACATTTCAAGCCAAACAACTGTCTCAAGCCTCCAGAGCGCCCAGTTCAGCACCATGGGGGGCTCCACAGATATTGGTCCACAGTTCATGCATTTCCACCAGCTTGGCTGGCTTCATGATCTCAATGTCCCTTGCTCATTGAACCTCTCCTCTCTCCCATCAGTTGAACTCCTGGAGCTCTGCCTGGCACCAGGCTGTGAATCTCCACATGTGCTTCCATCTGTCTCTGGGTGACGGCCCATGGGGACTTCTCAGCCATGGGTCCATAGTTCATGCACTGTCTCTTATACACATCTAGATGTGTATAAGAGACAGGGCTCATAGAGGGCCCCCTGTCTCCCATCAACTGGGCTCCTGGAGATCTGCCTGGTGCCCACATCTGTCTCCATCAGACACTGGATGAGGGCTCCATGGTGGCAGTTAAGATATTCATCCATGTGATCACTGGATCAGGCCAGTTCAGGCACCCTATCAATTATTTCCAGTGGTCTAAGGTGGGTTCATCCCTGTGGACTCTCCGGGACTTCCCTAGCACTCTGTTTCTCCCTATTCCCATGACTTCCCCATTTATCATGTTATCTCCTTCCTTGCTCTCTCTCTCTGTCCCTGTTCCTGCTCAAACCTCCCACTCCTTTACACTCTCAACCTCCATCCCTTGCCCCCCATTTCCTCCCCCTCATTCCTAGTCAGTCCATGTAGATCTCATCCATTTCTCTCTCACTGGGTGATCCATTCGTCCCTGTTAGGTTCCTCCCTGTAGCTGTAGGTTGCAGTCTGGCTATCCCTTGCTTCACATCTAGTATCCACCTATGATCTCCAAAATACATAAAGAACTCAGAAAACTAGACATCAAAATATCTAACAATCCAATTAGAAAATGGGCCACAGAGCTAAACAGAGAATTATCAACAGAAGAATCTCAGATGGCTGAGAGACATTTAAGGCATTGCTCAACATCCTTAGTCATCAGGGAAATGCAAATCAAAACAACTTTGAGATACCATCTTACACCTATCAGAATGGCTAAGATCAAATACACTGAGGACAGCTTATGTTGGAGAGGATGTGGAACAAGGGGAACACTCCTCCACTGTTGGTGGGAGTGCAAACTTATACAGCCGCTTTGGAAATCAATATGGCGGTTTCTTAGAAAACTGGGAATCAATCTTTCTCAAGACCCAGCTATACCACTCTTGGGCATATACCCAAGGAATGCTCAATCATACCATAGGGACACATGCTCAACTATGTTCATAGCAGCATTATTCATAATAGCCATAACCTGGAAACAACCTAGATGACCCTCAACTGAAGAATGGATCAAGAAAATGTGGTACATATACACAATGGAGTACTACTCAGAAGAGAAAAACAATGACATCATGAAATATGTAGGAAAATGGATGGAACTAGAAAATATCATCCTCAGTGAAGTAACCCAGACCCAGAAGGTCAAACATGGTATAGTAAATGGTTTCCAATGGTTTTGTTAACAAATTAAGGGGAAAAAATCTAGCAAGTAACAAGCAGTTTAACAACAACAACAACAAGAAAACAAACATAATTATATTCCATAATACATTGTAAATGGTGAGGTGACATAATTGGAAAGAAAAGGAATGATAGCAATTCAGTGTAAGTGCAAATGCATTTACTTAGTAATAAATAAATAGTGGCATTTATTTAGTAAAACAAAACAAAACAAAAACATTCAGTGGCTACTCTGAAAAATGGAACAGACTCAACAATACATAGGATAGAGAGCCAACTATAGCAAGAGACACATAGCCATGCTTTCCAGGTGCTGCCAGCCTTTAATAGTGACAACAACGTAGGACTAATTGTAATCAATGAAGTTCAGTAAAAGATAGAACAAACAAAGTGCAAATTTGGGGATGGAAGAGACTAACTACAGTAAGAGAGATGTTTGAAATCCAACGGTGGACATCTATGGCTGACATGTCTTTGAGAAAGGTTGTCAACCTCCTGGACACTGTGCTCACTGTCATACAGTGTGACCTGGTTAGATTGGTGGTCTAAATGGAATAATCATTCTCAGGAACATAATAAATCTTAGCAGGCTCTCGAAGAAGACATATGTGAACTAAACTAAACAACAACAGAGCATAATGCCAAGGAGGCAAATAGGGAACTGACTATTTATGGTCTTAAATACCACATTAAGTTATGCAAATTTTGTCCTCAGGGGAATGGAGAGCCATCTAAGGGTTCTGAGCAGATGAGCTATGTGATCATATTTGCATTTTAGAAAAATCATTCTGACTTCAGTTTAGACAACAGAGTAGGGAGCAGAGAACAGGAAAAAATGGCAGCATAATCTATTGAATTCATTTTTACATGAAAGATAATGAATTCTGAGAACGTGGTGATGGTGGTAAGGCTAGAGAAGGTAGACTTTATTTGGCAGTAGAAGTATGATGAAAAAGATAAATCATAGAGATTCCACTGAGAAAATTGACTGGGCATTGTACATTATTGAATTTGATGGTATAAGGAAGAGGATACAAAATTATCCTTTAAAATTAGTCTGGCTGGATGGAAAAATGAGTATTTAAATTACATTAAGTTCTATACAAAAGAAGAACCATATATTAATCAGAATAATACGTAGTTGGGAAATGTAGAAGAAGAAAGTACAAAAATGATAACACTCCAGAAATATAATAGATGTTTATTTTCACCATTATATCCCCAGTGCCTGCCTCAACAAATATTAAAATGATAAGAGAACTTAAGTGAATTCTTATTTTTGAAGTATCATTAAAGTGATTTGAATATATGGATTCTAAAGAAAACCCAGTCTGTGTATTGATCTAGGGCTACTGAACACCTGCTACAGGCTAGATAGAATCTTAGGGATATGTAATATTGTAGTTGAAAAATAAAGCAGTATAATGGGGCAAGAGAATGACTGGATGGTTTTTTTATGGTTTTTCAAGACAGAGTTTCTCTGTGTAACAGCCCTAGCTGTCCTGGAACTAGCTCTGTAGACAAGATTGGCCTCGAACTCACAGAGATCCTCTTGTCTCTTCTTCCCAAGCACTGGAATTAAAGGCAGGCACTACCACCATCCAGCATGCCAGGATGTTTTTTAAAAGAAACTTGTCAGAGGCTGGGGAAATGGCTACAAAACTTTCTACACAAGCATGAAGACCAGATTTTCAATATCAGCACCCACATAAAAGCCAGATAGGCGTGGTAATCTGCTTGTCATCTCTGAGCTCAGGATGTAAAGACACGGGATTCCCAAGGCAAGGGAATTGAATTGGTGAGGTTCAGGTTTAGCAAGAGAGCTTGCCTTAGTACATAAAGTGTGTAGGGGAAAGGGGGCCATCCAAAGAAACCCACCCTGGCCCTGAAACCAGGGCTAGTGAAAGAAACATACCCTGGATCTGAGACCCGAGCCAGTGAAAGAAACACTTTATCCCTGAACCCAGAACCCAAGAAACATGCCCTGACCCTGAAACCAGTGCCAAAGAAACACACTTTGTTCCTAGAATTAGAGCTAATGAAAGAAATATGCCCTGGCACTAAAATTAGAGCTGAAAGACTAAAAAGTACCAGTGAAAGAAACACAGTTTGGCCCTGAAGTCAGAGCCATCTCTGCCCCTGACCAATGAAACTAACTAATCCCTGAGTAGGAAAACTAACCAATCCCTGAGCAGAAAATCTTCTTCCTCAAGAAACTCTGCCCCTCAGAAATCCTATATAAACTCCTCTACCTGTTCAGTTGTTGGCTGTCCTTTCCCACCCTGGCAGAGGCAGCCACTCTCATTCCCAAAAAATCTCTTTCTCAAGAGTCTTGGGTGAAGATCTTCATTCTCTGGCGCAGAATAGAAGAACCTTGCTGAGATAACCCTTAAGGGACTGAGCAGGAAACAAACAAACAAACAAACAAACAAAAACAAAACAAAACATAAAAAAAACCTTGCTGAGACCTTGCCTTAGGTGGGCTGAGTAAGGCAGAGCAGAAAAGAAGACCAGAAAAACAGAATGAACCTTCCTGAGACGTTCCTTAGGGGACAGAGCATAAAAAAAAATCTCGCTGAAACATTCCCTTAGTGGGGCTGAGCAAGATGGAGCAGAAGTAACAGCTTTTCACCAGAGCCCTAGGAAATTGCTACATTTCTCCAGGGGATTCCTCTTTAATCTAGTGAAGCTGAAGAAGCAACATCTTTGGCCAGAAAGAAGTGGAGTTCTATTGGGAAGCCCCTTTAAGTGTGGGGCAGGGGGGGAAGCAAAGCTGAGCTATAAAAAACGCTCTCTCTAGGAGAGGAGCAGGATTGCTATATCCTGTGGGGAGACCATCCCCCACAGCATCCCAGGATACCTCTCACTCCAAGGCTGAGCTGTCCTATTGTAGCTCTAGCTCCAGAGCTGTCCTATTGTGGCTGTAGGTACATAGCCTGACTTGCAGACAAGTCAAGATACATTTCCTCCAAGGCTGAGATGTCCTATTGTGGTTCCAGCCTCCAGAGCTGTCGTATTGCAGCTCTAGGTATAGCCTGGCTTCTCGATAAGTCTGGATACCTTTCCCTCTAGAGCTGTAACACTCACTTTCAAGGTGGAAACCAGTTGAGGTAGACACAGAACATCAGCCTCTGACTTCCATAAGCACAAACACACGTGTACACATGCATACCTACACATACACAATCATACATGCACACAGAAAGAAAAAAAGACAAATAAAAAAGAAATAAAATAAAGTTATAAGGTATAGTTTTACTGAACAGATTTGAATACTGACCTGAGTGAAATGAAATGGGCGTCATGGGTATATCTGTGGGAAAAAAATAAACTAAGTAGAACAAAAACACAGCAGTTAAAAGGATCCAATGACAGAGATATGCCACCACCTTTATGTTCAAAGAATAAAAAGCAGATCACCATGGCATAGGGAGTTGACCAGTAAGAGAGATAAATGATGAGGTCAAAGGAAGAAAAGACTAGGTCATGTAGATATTTAAAAGCTATTATTTTGACTTTGCTATTTAGTCAGATTGAAGTGGAATCCATTGACTGCTTTGGACCTGAGAAGTGACAGGGTATAACTTGTATTTTCACAGGATCACCTTGCTGTATAGATAATGGTTTGTAGAGAGGCAAAGGAAGAAACAAGTGGACCAGTCAGAAAACTCTCAAAGTTATCTAAGCAATAAGTTTTTAAAAAATATTTGTTTACTTATTTTTACTTATCTGTTTACTTTTTAGCTCACATCAAGGTAGAAGCAATGGAGAATAAATTGATGGCATATGGACTTATTCTCTGATTGTTTTGATTTTCTTTTTATTTTTCTTTGTTTCTTAAGATAGAACTGGTAGGGTTTACTGTAAATATTTCTGTGTGTTGTGCAATGAAAAGGGAAATAAAGCTGATTCTAGTTCACTGTAAAAACTGTCATTAACTGAGATGGATAAGACTACAGGAGGGGCATGTTTCAGTTTCAGTTTGGCTTATTATTTGTTTGGTATTGGCCAACCTCGCTTGGAAATAATGATTATCTCATATAAAGACTTAGCAAATACATGAATCTGTAGTTCAGATGAATTTAGGCAAGAGATATCATCAGCATATAGATAATGTTATAACCATGCTAATAGTAAGGGTCACCCAAGAAATTCATGTAAATGGAAGAGAATATAGATCCAAGACTAATATGTGCTCAGGAAGGTAGCTAAGGTGTAAAGAAAGGAGACAAAGTAAGAGTTATACACTAGACAACATTCTGATACTGAGGAAAAAAAAGAAAAAAATGTGAGATAATTTCCAGGGACAAAAAATTCACATTTGCTCACAGAAATTTCAGCCCACTGTCAGTTGACCTTATTATTTTGATACCCAAGTAGGGAAAAATACTATGGTTGCTAGTCTGTGGCAGATGTGAGTTTCTTACCTCGTGTTACCCCGGAAACAAAGAGAGAAAGAAGAAAGCAAGTATACCTACATCCCCTCCAGGAGCATATCTTCAGATCAACTCTTCAACTTATGAGTTTTTAGGGAACACCAGATTCAAATCAGAGAAAAAGGACAGTAAGGTGAGAGAAGAAACAAGAAGTATGAGTATTTTAGAAACAAGTAAATCAGCATATAACAAGAAGAGATAAACTGTTTGAAATGCTGTGTGCAAGTCAGGTAAGAAGAGCAATAGTCATTGCTTGTTATATTTAGCAACTAGAAAGTCACTTTTGACCTTGACAGCAGCTGTTCAGTAGAACAGACAAGTATGGTTTGGATAAAAAGTATGTTTAGAATGGGCTCAAGAAAAAAAATAAAATAGAGAAAGAGGAGTCAATAAATAGAAACACATATTTCCAAGTATTGATGTAAGGAAAGTATAGAAATGTGGCTATCCATTCAGGATTCCAGTGAGGGTTTAATAATGCAGACCTTTCAGGTATCTTTTTTTTCAGATATATAGAAGCATGATTCTATAGCAGAATATGGGGGTCCCCTACTATCTAAAGCTTTGGGGAAAGATGGTGAAAAGGTGGTATCAGCATAGGAGACCAATATGTTATTAATTAGATAGGATACAGCAGCAAGGGACTATTTATTCAGAAACCATGACAGAAGGACTAAAAGGTGAACTATGTTAATTTCTACTTGAAGTCAAATACAACAGTACAGTGGACTTGACAAGATGTGAGCTGGCCTTTTCTCGTCTCACCTCTTTCAGTTGTTTCTGTAGGGTGAAAAGGGACAATGTAATTTATATTGAGCTAAGGGAAGTAAGAATAAAGAGTTAAAAGTAACCAAGTCTATTGATCTCAGATTGAGGGCATCATCCTCAATGATATGCGTACAAGGAGAAAGTGTGTGTGTGTGTGTGTGTGTTTATGTGTACATGTGTATATGAGTGTGTATGGAGAACTGAAGTTTATCATAGGTATTGTCCACCTTGGTTTTTGAGACAGGTTCACTCACTAGGACCTGGGACTCACTGTCTTGGGTTGGTGNGAGTTAAAAGTAACCAAGTCTATTGATCTCAGATTGAGGGCATCATCCTCAATGATATGCGTACAAGGAGAAAGTGAGTGTGTGTGTGTGTGTGTGTGTGTGTGTGTGTGGCCATGTCCGTGTTTGTACTAAAATATATATTAGCTTCTTTGAAAAATAAACAGCATAGATTGAGAATTTCAACATTTATACACTGGCCTTTATATGACTTCATCCATTGCTCAATAAAGGAAAATTGAATGAATGGCTAATATAATCCTAAATTTTATAAAGGTGAAAGTTTGGTGATGAAAACATGAAACACAGTGAGTGAAATTCAGATCTTAATGACTTTAGAGCTTAAATTAGTGCTTAATTACAATAATTATATCTTCCCCCTTTTCCTGGTATAATTACCTCTCCCATCTCCCTGGTTCTTGAACTCTTCCTGATGTTTCTTTTAACCACACATTGATAATGTACTTCTACTATGAACTTTTCCCTATTCAGTCTCTGGGAAATAAGCAATTACAAAAGTATATTTAAATGCATCTTAGAAACTGGCACTGACACAGAGATCTTGAAAATGAGATAATACCAATTTGTGTCTCTCCACTATAAAACTGTTTCTGGAAAAGTCATTCAGTGGACCATTTGGTGAATGGAGCTCTCTAGAAGGTAAAGATCTGAGAATGTTAACAATATCCCATCCATTAATGTATAGTAGCAGGCTAATATATAGTGCTACCCTAACAAAGGGAAAATATTTTTAAATATACACTCATCAGGTTTCTGGAAAAATATGGACTTTCTTTTTGTGTTCTTTGTCCTCTATTTTTGCTTGTAAATTTCATATAGTCTTCATCCTCCGATTATGATTTAATGGTTATTTACTCAGCAACCACAGTAATTTACATATTTTGTTAATCTAAAATATTAAGCTTATTAGAATGCCAAATTGAATATTTTAATGATATCTAGTACTCAGAACAAAACTCTTTGCAACCACTACTACTAACATATTTTACAAGTTGGATAAGGATGCTGAAAGAATTTGTTCAACATCACACAAATAGGTAAAATGGAAACCAGAATTGCAATCCCATGTTGGTGGTACTAAAATCTGTGTACTTAATTTTCAAGATATATTACCTTCCTAGAGTTACAGTTTCCTATTAAACTCAGCATGTTCATTACCATTTTATAGGAACAGAAGTGTGTTTCAAAGGAAAGGATCAGGGAATTTTCTTAGATAATGCAACAGAAAACAGAATTTTTATGCCAAAGTTACCATTCTTTTCACATTTATAAAATGTTTGCTTTATTTAGACCTTGCCTTTTCCTTTACTCAATAGTCTGGAAAATATGTTCATTCATTGGTTTCCATAGACAATATGTTTTTGAAAGTTTCCATTGGCCTCTTACTCTCTGAACTTTGACTTGTTATGCATATCTCCATTGACTGTTGCACCCTGCAAAAAGTAGCTTCTTTGAATAATGTGGAGAGCAGCCAGGGTCTATGGGTATAAAAATAAATATTTGAGAAGCCAATTTTCCAGCATGACCATTTAGGAAAATGACAATAACAGGTTCCACCAAAAAGTGTATGATCACCTCAGCTGTGGGTTTTTGATCAGCATTACAGTCCCAGGCATGAAATTTCCTCCTGTGAACCACAACTCAAATCTCATTAAAAAAGAGCTGACTTATCCTATAACATTCATGCCACTATAGCATCAAAAGGCAGATCTTGCTTGTCAGGGTATTATGGCAGTATTCAGAATCTAGTACTAGATAAGACTACTAATGTATTTTCTCCTCCAGCAGCCTGAATAGCATTTTCTGGCACCGTGTAAGCTAGCCAGCAGAAGAGAAATTTCTCAATTGATTTGACACTGATTTTTCTATGTCGTACAGCTAAATGGAACATCTATATTAATCCCACCACACCAAGGCTCAGGAAACAATTGCAGAAAATGAGACAGAAAACACATGTGCATAAGACGATGGGGAGATGTGCAGTGAAAATGCTTTATTCTGGGTATTACGTGGCTATCACAATCATGAAATCTTAGCAGCTGTGTTTACCTGCACACTATCAAGCCAGCACAGATGGAGTACATGATCTCCAGGCTTCATGTCACAATGAAGAGATATTGGCAGTGGATAGTTGCTGGGGGAGGGAAAATAATTTGATTTTTTAAAATGTGGCCACTTGTAGGTTTCCCGTGCCCTAGTGGATGTCTTCACTATGCTGTTTGGCAAACACCAATTGGATTTAGTAGGTTATCCACCTGTAAAAAAGCCATGAAGTTGGGATAGGGATTATTCTGGGGGAATATGAAGGGAGTTAGAGGGGAGAAATAGGTGATAGATATAATCACATTTTAACATATACATCAATTAAATTTTCACAAATAGCAGAAAAAAATTAACACTTCCATTAGCAAAAACATTTAACTTTCAGTTCATCAACGCTAAAGAGGAATCTTTGTTAATTATTTATTGTTTAGATTTATTTATATTATTTTATTTATATGATTGTTTTGCCTGCATGTACTTATGCGCACCATGTACATGTCTGGTACCCATGAAATTACAGATGTTTGTGAACTGCCATATAGGAACTGGTAACCAAACCCAGGTCTTCTACAACAGAAATAAATGCTCTCAATTACTGAGCCATCTCTATCCCTCCCACACACAAAGAGATGTCTGTTGTTTAAATATTTGCAATGCCTTGGGTAAGTTAATATGTCTTTGAAGCTTTGAGTGATGAGCATGTATTGGCAATTTCATTTGGAACTTGTTTATCTTGAAGTACCTTGCCAACAAGTGTAACCTACATACTTTGGCTAACTGCATAACCTCCATGACTCACTTGTATGTGTTTGATTAGATTGAAAGACACTCAGGTATATGTATCCAATTAAGAGACACACTGATCTTTCTTGTAAAGATGCAAGATATAGTGTTTCCACAATAATGCCTACTATACGTGCTATTCATCATGGTAGATTATTGTGAAGATGTTGGTTCTTTTCTAATGGGTATTTGGTCAGTTTCAGAGTATAATGTCTTAGATTTGGCTTCAAAGTTCTACAGAAAGATTTTATAGACATCTTATTTTCCACATATTGATAACTATATTCAAGGGTGTCCCTGATAAGGGACATAAATTTGTGGTTTCTGATTTTGTGAAGCTTAGGTAA
>LZPO01027403.1:480538-503532 GCA_001675575.1 Neotoma lepida | reverse complement strand
GGAACTCACTCGGTAGCCCAGGCTGGCCTCGAACTCACAGAGATCCGCCTGCCTCTGCCTCCCGAGTGTGCCTATTCTTATTATAACTTGATATGCCATGTTTGGTTGATATCCCTGGGAGGTCTGCTCTTTTCTGAAGGGAAATGAAAAAGGAGTGAATCTGGTGAAGAGGGGAGATAGGGAGAGGGTCTTGGAGAGAAGAGGGAGGGGAAACTGCAATCAGGATGTAATAAATTTAATAAATTTATTAATTAAAAATGAATGTATATGAATGTGTTAATTTATACAAGATTGCTTAAAGACTGTTGGGCATATAGAGGAGATTCCAGTTTTGGAATTAATGACAGAAATCACAGAGAACAAAAATTACTCTGGGGTAGGACCTCATAGAATGAATCATTTAATTACAGGACTGCATTTCCTTCTCATAGTTTTTCCCATCCATTCTACCCCAAGACCTTCACCCACATACACATGTCCTCCCTGTGCCATGCAAATGTGAACTCTCATCTTACAATTTTATTCACTCAGCCAAAATCACTGTGACTTATTTTTGCCAAGAGTTGACATAGTTATTAGGGATATAGAATAAATACATCATGTTAATATTCATGACTTTATGAATTTCATAATTTAGAGGTAATGATGTTCTGCAAGTAGATGATAGTTACTGTCTAGTGGAAAGTGAGAAGATTCTGGATCCATATTAAAGATATAATGAATGACATTTGTTCATAGATTGAGGTTGGCTTTAATAGGAAAGCATCAAAAGAAAAAACAAAAAGGAGAGAATGGAGGAGCTATGAAGTTGGCAAGCTCCTTTGTAATTTCCATCCTGTGGCTGTAGCTATGTTGTGGCTGTGTAGTTACATGATGTATGCTCTATTTCCCCTACCTCTCACATGACTTTTGGTGAGTCTTCAGAGCAGTTTTTAATTTTCTAGAAATGTCCTTTTCTTTTCCTAAGCTAATTCAGACTGGCTTTGTGTCTTTTTCTACCAAATGGACCTGAAGAATGCCTACCCAGAACTCTTTCTCACTAACCTTTCACTGCCCTTCACTTGCATTTCTGAGTCTCCTAATTATATGCTTTGCTTTTGCTGCTTTTTCTAACTCCTTCCTATACATATAAATTTTGCTTTAAATTCCAAAAATTTAGGACTTAGGTCTGTGATAATCATCATTTTCTTTATTATGCACTTTGACAGTATTTTTGCAGGAAGACTTAAGTTCTTGGAGTTTGTTTTTTTAAGTGACACTTAACTTTTTCTAGAATATGTAATACTTGTTTCTACTTATGTCCATATATAACACGTCTTCTGTTCACTGGACTACAAGACCATTGTGGATAAGAATCACATGTTATCCATGCTTGTGGATAAGGGACATGCATGGCATCTCAAGATCTTAAATGATTGAATTTCTTCACCTCTTATTTTATCTTCATCAAACCATTTCTTCTGTGTTATCGTTTGCCTTGCCTCTAACATTTCAGGTCATCATTAACTCCTCTTTCTCCTTCCTCTGCATCCAATCATTTGCTTTTCTTTATGTTGCTCCACTCTCTCATCTTCTAAACTCATACCATCTATCATCTGGAACAACATTTCTCAAGCTTTCATTCCATTATGCCAGACTTCAGGGACATAATACTCTTATTTGTAACAAGATCTGAGGCAGATTACACTATTATTAAGCAATAATCACTCCTTCTCCTTTATCTTGTATGGCAGGAGTATTTTCTCCTATTGATGTTAGGCTTGCTTTTGTACCTGCTTTGGCCAATTGTCTGATGCAGCAAAAGCTTGCTAAGAAATATTTTACTTGAGCTTGCCTTCTTGTGCTTCTGACCATTCTAGGAAAACAGTTTCCTTTTGGGTAGCTAGCTTGGTAGAAGAATAAGAAACATATAATGAAGAGAGACTTGAGGCTATACTTGGGAAAGATATATGCCTATGTCAGTCTAGATTAGCCATACTAGTCACCTACACTTTGAATCAGAACATCAAAGCAATTGAAAGATGATATAGACTTCTGAGTTTAGAGACAGTTTTTCGGGATGTAAAAGTTTACTGACACTCTAATTTTCTAATTATCTTAGTAACATCATAACTATATAATTTTCTTTTTAATCTTTACAGACTACCAACTCATTCTCCTAAAATAAGAAGCTCATATCATATCAATTCACAAAAAATTCAATGACTCTGTAGTGTCTGCAGAAAAATTCAAACAAACCTAGCATGACACCAAAGTTTCCAGACCCTCTCTCAAACTTCATCTGCTGTCATAGCCATTAACATATTTATTGATTTAATAAACATTTGGTTACTAAGTGCCAGATTAGGTGTACTGAGTACAATCAGAGTTAGTGCATGATACAACAGGGAAGGATAAGAGCAGTGCCTTGGGAAAGTTGTATGGAAACTGGAAAATAATATAACAATGTAACAGAATGTGACCAAGAGGAACAAAAGGTTATGGGGGAAATAGAATATAAGTGCTCCATTCAAAAGCCTAATGGCAGAAAGGAATAAGACTTGAACACAATTCCAGCCATTTACTTCTGTAGATTCACCAAATATTAAAAGGAAAAAGGATCCAATTGCAAGAATATATTGTGGCCTGAAGATTGGAGGCCAAGCTATGGATAGCAAAATGAGAATGGATGCTTAGCATTTAGACTATCATTAGTAAGTGATATATTGGGAAACATGTTCAAAATCTCTTTTCTTCATTTTTTCTTTCATTTTTGTATGTGAATGCATATATGTAGATGTGTAGATGTGTGCAGGTGCATATATGTATGCACCTTGAATTTTGTTTATCTGGAGCATTCCACCTTGCTTTTCATTCTGTTGTTTGTCTTTTCTGAGACAAGATTCCTCTTTGAGACCTTTGGCTCACTACACACTGATCAGGATAGGTTGACTGACCAGTGAGCCCCAGGGATCTGCCTGTCTCTCCCTTGTTCTGGAATGTGACAAGCATGTGTCAACATACCCGGCTTTTTAATGTGGATTCTGGATATTCAATTTCAGGTCTCCTGCTTGCATGGGAAGCACTTTCCCATATGAAATGCCTCCATGGCCCCAGATCGCAATTTCTGAATTTGTAGACTGGAGACTATTGTGGTTTCCACAAAATATTTTTTTTAGAAAATTTATTAATAAGGAACCTTGAGCATAATGCTTAGATGTGACAAAAAATATACAAGCATAACTACATGAAACTACAAAATTTCTATATATGAATGGTACAATGAAAACTTATTCTAAAAATTGGGAGAAAATATCTGCAAATCACTTATCTATTAATGAAATAATGTCAAAATAAATAAAGAACTCATACAACCCATAGCAAATAATAACCTGATTCAAAATGAACAAAGGTAGGAAAAGATATTTTCACAGAAACATAAGAGTGTCCAAATATGGTAAGAAAAATGTTTACTATAACTCATCATCAGGAAAAAAAACAAAGCTACAATGAGGTTATCAAAGCAAGAGTAACAGTGGGCAAAGCTACAGAAAAGAAGAAAACTATCAGACACTGTTGGTGGGAATGTAAGCGTGTACGACTGCTATGGAAAACAGTACGTAGGATTCTCAAAAACATGAAAAATGGAACTAACCACACGACCAAGCAATCTCCCCAATGGACATACAATCAAAGGAAATAAATTCACGACATATGGAGACAAGTTTCCATGTTCACTGTAGCATCATTTTTTTTAATGGTAGCCAACATGGACATGTTGTTGTGTACCACTTAAATATATAAAATAAAAAGCAACCATGTGAACTTCAAAAAAATAATGAAAGATGACAAAAAATAACATTTACTAATTGCCTTAAATGGTGGCAATCAATAAGCATTTGACAAATTAAAATGGATTTTATATATTTTAATTTCATCCTGAAGGCAACTGGAAACCACTGAAAGGGCTTCAGGAAGGCTTGAAGCTAAAGATGAGTGCAGTAGCTGATGTTGCATGGAAAGTTAGTGATAAACTATGTCAGAAGAGGGAGAACAGCAGGGTGATTTAATAAGAGTTAAATCAAAGCCTAGCATGTGGTCAATGGGGTAGAAAGGAGGTGATGGGAAGGATACCCATATCTTCCTAATGTAGGATGAAGGACAAGGAGGGGATCATGATTAGATCAGGATTCCAGTTATAGTACCCATACAGCAGAGAAGTTGGCCTCCTAGAGGCCAATGACTGGAAAACAGTTGTGTGAAGAGAGAATGGTAAGGTTACTTTGGCATCTCTGAGCTTGAGGTTCTTGTAAGATATCCAGATAGACATGGCAGGTAAGTAGAGTGGCTCCAACTCTAGTAGTAGAAGCTCTGGCCACACTGAGCTAGTAATACCCCTGAGAAGATTGTGCTCACCTACTTTTCTCTGTTTTCCCATTAACTGTTGGCTATGGGTTAATTTCTCTCTCTTACTGTACTAGATGTGCATTTAGTCAACTTGAAACAAACTAGGGTCACCTGGGATGAGAACTTCAGTTGAGAGAATGAGTCCATCCGACTGGCCTGTATACAAGCTTGTGGGGGCATTTTCTTGAATAATGATTGAGATGGGTGGACGTAGCCTGCTGGATCCTGTGCCACTCCTGGACAGGTAATTGTGTGCTATATAAGAAAAGTAACTGAATAAGCCATGGGATCAAGACATTAAGCATTGTTCCTCCATGATTTCTGCTTCAGTTCCTGCCTCTAGGTTCCTGCCTTGAGTCCTTGATCTGCCTTCCCTTCATGATAAACTGTAATCTGAAAGAACCTCTTTCCTCCAAAGGTTGCTTTTGGTCATGGTGTTTGTCACAGAAATAGAAAGCAAATAAGACACTCTATATTATCCTTCAAATGTTAGATCACCATGTACCTCTACCAAAAGCCTTCCTTCCTTCTCATAGCTTAACAACTCATTTTTGTGGTGCATTGCCTCTATTACTCAGCATTGAGAATACATTGTTCCAGCTACTTTGTCATTTTCTTTTAATATTTGCCTCTTCTTCTGGACTCTGACTCCTGTGTACTCACGTACTTGCTCTAATGCTTCTGCCTCCTTCAGTTTCAGCCTAGAGAAAACACATAGTAGGTAGGCAGTAAATATGCATTAACTTAAATTTAAATAACACATTCTGTTAAGGAGCTGTTGGCAGAAAAGAATGGGAGTGTATTTTTCTTGACAAAATGTGTTACAATTCAATCCTTTCAGCAAACGACTGAAGCTCAAAAACTCTTGTATGTCACTTGACCTTGGTGGTGCAGGACAAGGTATAGAACCTCTTAAAAGGTGAGGGGTTTTTGTGAGCTTTTCCTGAAGTTCACTTCTGCTGCTTTGAGGTACTGAATCTTGGTGTTCCCTTTAGCTTCTTCCTCTTGGCATAACTCTTCTGCTGCTGGAATTGCTGATTCCATGATTCCCTGAAGAATTCCACTATCTTCTCTGCACTCATATTTTGCTTCAACTTTGCTCAGTATTTGGGACCTGGTTCTTGTCTATCACTTCTCAGACAGTCCTTTATCTATGCAATTTCGTTTGAAATTCTTCCTCTTTTTGTAGGACATAGAGTCCTACAGCTGTTTTTGCATCTGTCTTGTATAGAATTCAAGGATGTCTGACACCAGAAAAGCCTCACTAGGTAGCTCTGCTGTCTTTCAACAGCACTAAATACAGTTGGCCATTGTATTATCTTTAAATGACGTTTATTTTTTTGCTTCCTGGCCTCTATGGTGCTGTGGAATAACGCTCTTGAACACTGGTTTAATAAAACACTGATTGGCCAGTAACCAGGTAGGAAGAATAGGCAGGGAGAGCAGCCTAGGAGAATGCTGGGAAAAGGAAAGGAGTCAGGAGTCACCAGCCAGACACATAGGAAGCAAGATGACAAGGCAGAATTGAGAAAAGGTACCAAACCACATGGGTAAACATAAATAAGAATCATGAGTTAAATTAAATGTAAGAGCTAGTCAGTAATAAGTCTGAGCTAATGGCCAAGCAGCTATAATTAATATAAGCTTCTGAGTGATTATTTTATAAGTGGTTGCAGGACTGTGGGGCTGGGCCAGACTGGACAAAACACCCAGCTACACTATAGTCCCTTGGTTTTCCTTTGACTATCTAGATACATATATACACATATACACACACACACACACACACATACACACATATGTATACTAAGAATTATGCACAAGGATTCTGGGAGGGAGCTCTGAGCACCTCAAGTGATTTGGATGCAGAAGGCACACAGAAGAGAAATTAATAAAGAACAAATCTCCAAGCTACAGCCATTGATGGTCTTTGCTTTCTGGTCCTATCGTCCCCTTCTATGACATCTCTCCTTTAGACATCTCAATGGAAGGCAGCTTCATAAACTTAGGAATGTAAAGTCACTGTCACTATTGACTCTCATTTCCAGTTCACTGACTAGCTCTGCAAAGTCTGTATAACTTACAACCGGTCATAGTACTGCATACTTTTAGTCCCGGCACTTACTCACAAGACAGAGACAGGTGGATCTCCTTGATTTCCAGGATATCTTGGCCTACAGAGTAAGTTATTGTTTTCCCAATTTAAACTCTGCTCCTCACTCTTTTTGTTGATCTTCCCACATACCAGGTACTAGTTTGTCTTTAACAAGATTTATGATGCCATTGCTTTCAAAAACTTTAATTGACTTCCTAATGTACAGCAAAGTTCTATTCATACCAGGCTCTTCACTAACCTGGTATTCAGCCCCTTGGCCTAGAGGCCATATTTGTTTACCATTTTATTCTTGTCAATAAGTATTTTATCAGAAACACAGCAACATCAAGAGATTTACTTATTATGTGCTTCTTTTTTTTGTCCTACAAGAGCATAGTCAGTTACTTGTAACAGAGACCACATGGATGGTGAAACCTCCAATATTTGCTCTCTGGTACCTTGCAGAAATGTCTACCAACAGTGATGTAGCTCTTACTTTCCTCACCACATGGGCGCCATAGCTCATATTGTTCCCTCAACCTCTTATACTCCCTCTAAGCCCAGTCTTCAACAACTAATACAAACTTCTCAGTATTTTCACTTGAATTTCATTTCCAGGGGAGATCTTTACCTGGCTGACCCTGTTCCTTTGCTCCAGTCTGATACTGAATTAGATTGAATTAAAGAAAAACCCTTGAAAGAATTTCCCATGGGACTCCTTAAGAGTAGGCTTAAGTCCATCTCACTCACTACTGATCTGAGCTGTACCAGCTTGATATATGATAATGATAAAGGATACTAAGAAAGGCCTAGTTTATCATATGTTTGAAATACTATCATTTGTTCAATTAATGTAGTCTCCTTTCCTATCTCTTGACATTGTCTCTTAAAAATGATTGTAAATCTGGTATCTGACTATGAATTAAGAAAACACACTAACAAACAAAAAACAACTTTAAACATAAAAAGTTTTAATATGAGTGGGAATACATGAATGTCATCACAAGGAAAGTATTTGAGTGAGGTGTTGTGGGACTCCCAGTGCTGAATGAGGTCGTAGTAGCATCAGGGTTACATGCACTGTGGAGAGAACAAAGGTAGGGGTCAATACGTCCTGCCTTCATCAACATTTAAACATGTTAGTGCTGAATCAAGAGAAATGTTTTTATTTCTGTCTATTTTCTTAAGTTTAATGCAAAATTAATTAAGCAAAGGTTATTTATTCATTTAACAGTGTGACTATTTAGAAGTGAAACAGGAGTTCAACGTATAAAGCTGTTAATATTGAATGAGTTACCAGTACCTGAAGGAATAGTTTTTGTAATTAAAAGGCCCAGGAACTATGGAGTAGTCACATTTGATGAGCTTCTCATTAATAGTATTGAACTAAAATAAAGTCATAATTGCATTTACAGCCATCACAGAATGGCTTCCAAAATCTTAAAAATACTTAGAAAGACTGAAGAATCAAAACTCTTGAGATCTGAAGACATAGTTATACTTTTACTCTTCTTTTAAAGATAACTTTCTATCTCAGGGTAATTAAATTGCAATGAATATTAATGAGTATATACTTTTTCCATAGTTAAGATAATTTTCAGTTGTTTTTTGTATTTTCTGTTGATCTGCAGCCTGAACTACAATAACTATAATTCACTAGAATGAGTTACAATTGCATCTAATTAAGGGTAAATTAAACAAAAAAAATGGCACAATTGCAATTACTGAAGAGGGTACAATGCTACCGAACTTTGTGCTTCATTTACCAGCTCAAAGAACAATTAAAAATTGGATTTTTGGATTGAAATAATAAATATAAGAACATCCTATGAGATTGGTACTATAATGCCATCTTCAGTGCGTGGACAGAGGAAGCTGTTTTCCTTTATAAAATGCTGCCACTCAAAACCAAAGCACTGACAATTAGAGGGGTTATTGTATTTCTCATCTAACAAACATGATACTTAATATATAAATAGCATTTGATGGTTATTGATTGCAATCACAGTGAATAGAAGATATTGTTTACTAATAAATTGAAATATATTGTTTTTGAATGTTCAGAATAAATTTTGCTTGATAATTTTGACTTGAATTGTATCAGTGCACACTCCAGAAAATCCTTATAGTTATGTCCTCCAACATCATTCAGTGTAAGCCTTTATTTGAACAATTGTTTTTTAATAACTTTTCTGGAACATTCTCACCTTCGACACTGAGAATAAAGAAATCCAGGTCCTATATAGCTGATTCTTTCTAGTTGCAGGCTGCTGTGGAACCTTATGAAAATTATAGTTATGCCTCAGTGGATCTTGTATAGCCTCACCCATAGATTCTTATAACTTTTCTGGAACTTCCAAATTAAAAAAAAAACAAAACACTACAATGAAAGCATTATCCTCTGTGTCAGGAGTTCCTGGACTAGCGTGACAATGATATATTATGTGACATTGAATAAATCAGGCTCCCTCTCAAGCCTTTTTTGAAGTGATAGGAACCAAATCATCTTCCTTTGATGATCCTTAAACAGGGAAGACGTCTATTCAGCAAAATTTACTTGGTCTACCCTTATTCTGATAAAGAGTATGCTGGTCCAAAGATCATTTAGTTAGTCTTACCCACATATAGTAAGATTCATGTGAAAGGCTAAGCTTTTTAGACATATTTCTATTCAAATGACAATCTGAATCATGTATGCATTTGGGATTAAATAGTCAAGTCTGTGATCACACAGTTGGTTTTGTGGCACGGTGTAGGCATCTGGAAACAGTAAAACAGAGTGGAAATGCTGCCTATAGGCTAAGTCTTACTCCTTTATAATACATACAATGAAGCCTATGGAAAAAAATCGACAAGGTCAAAGGGGAATTGGTGGACCTAGATGTAATTTTAATTAAATGCTTCCTATTGAGTCTCTTAAAGCATTCTTTTCTTAAGGAAACATGGGTTGACTTCTTAATCCTGATAGTTTTATCCAGTTTCCAATACACATTTCTGTATAACTGCTTAGTTACATACTGAATACAAGGCTTAGTGAATTTTCATAGTGAGAATTGAATATTTTCTAAAGTACTGAGTGTAAGGAGAAAATAATAGCCGTGTTTGTGGCAACCCATGGGCAGCCCAACCAACAGGTCAGCAATAATGCACTTCTGTAGTTAGAGTAGGGGGTTCCAGAGTGAAAAGTGGTTGTTTGGATTTTGGTTTACAATGTAAACCAACATTGCAAACAAATCTGAAACACAAGAAACATCTTGCAAAAGTTGACTTTTCTGCTGATAACCCTGCCTTCTTATAATTATTTTTGTCAGCAAGACTTACCATATTAAATTTTCTATATTTCTAGAACTTACAAGAAGAAACTGATAATGCAAAATGTGAGGATTCTCCCTATAAATAAGTGTGAGTTTCCAGAGTGGAGAGTAGTTTTCACTTTGAAGAATAGTACTGAATAAAACAACAAGCAGTTCCTGTGGGCTGGAGGATAACTGATGAACAAAAAGAAAGATTCACTGTGGAAAAAACACAAAACCAAAATGCTCTTGAGTATCATAATCTTATGCTGATAAATACATGCTTAGCACCAGAATCCTATAGTTATGTGTATATTGCCACTAGAAAAAAAATCTCCCTAAGCTAATCTGTGCCATAGATAATGCTGGCTGTTCATAACAGCAGAAGAGAATAATTTCCAGCAGGGAGAACTTGGCAAAGATGGCATATCCTGCTATGGAGCAAAGGGATCCATGGCAGATACATGATTTCCTGGGGCTTCATGCAGGAAATGGCTTCTGAAATAGGCACTTGATATTTTCTAGTGAAGTAAAATTTCTGAAAACAAGACAGAAGACCAAGCAACATTTTACTACAAAATTGGAACTTAAATGCTTATAGTGATCTATTTTATTCCCTAAAAATGCCTTAGGTATAATATGTATGTTTTGTCTACTACTTCTTTAAACAGAAATATCGCTTGTCATTATTTTAACAGATAATGCCAAGTCAGAAGACTCAAACATCAATTCATACATCAGTCAACAAAAAAATACATCATTCAAGAGATATGTTTTATTTGACCAGTTTATCTGAAAAAATAATTATGATGGCTGTACTGGCACTGCTTAGATTTCATATTAATTTAAAAGAAATAAATCACAGTTAAAATAAGGAAAATGAGTTTAATATTTGATATAATTTCACCATGAAGACTTTTCAGCAATTAGGTTTTGAGATCTGATAAGTATTTGTTTCTGTGAATACTCCTTTAACCTTTTTATCCTGCCTAATCTCTAGTCAACAGTTTCAACTAAATGATCCTTCTTTTAAAATAGATTTGCATATTCTATTAATTTTTAATCACAAATCTCACTCTGAGATTCATTTTATATATAGGTGGTTATATATATATGTGTATATATATATATATATATATATATATATAGTATCTACATGCTTCTCTGAGCATGTTTATACAAGATTGTATCAGGCTTGATTTGCACCATGGCTGGTGTTCTGTGAATAGCACATGGTATTCATTTAGTAAGCACACAAATGATGAGCCAAATGAGAAATTCAACAAATTAGAAAAACCAAAAATCAAAACATTTGACAGTTAGGTGACTGAAATCCAAGGGGATAAGCTCAGTCCAATTATTACTATATACTACACAGTTGTTATGTTCCAATTTAAAATGAAAACAGTTATCAATGGGGATGAAATAACTATGTCATTTGCAAACTTTAAATGAGGCAGGAACATTTCAATATTTAACAAGTAGAAATTCATATTTGTGTATCACTCAGTGCGTGTGTATTAGTTTCTGTGTGCATGTGTATATGTACAGATATAAATTCCTTACTTATGTAAACTAATAGGATAACCATACCAAGTAAATAGCAAATAATTTGAATTTCTCTTTGTACTTCAGTTTTGCTAATATCAGACTAATAAAAACACTGAATGGCTACACATATGACCTATAAGAAAAGACTTTTATTCATGAAAACAGCATTAAAGTTACTCCATACCAACTCCAGAATTTTAGCACAATGATTTAGTTTACATAAAACAATGATGGAAATATACATTGCAATTGCTTAGTAGGGAGAACAATGCTTAATGTGATTCTTAAACGTTTCCATAATTATTATCCATTGCACAACATGGCTTCCTTAGATGTTTATCAACAGCATCTGACATGATCTACTATTTGTGAGTTGCCAACTGAGAGAAATATACTGTTCAGGTACTCTAAAAAACTGCCTTGTCTCTCTATAGCCAATTTAAAAATAAAGGTAGGTATTTATTCATTACACACTCCCATTAGCTCTCTAAGGACTTCATGAATGAATTTTTCAAGCAATTTGTCCTTTCTATTGCAATATTAGAATGGCTAGAATTTGTTTTTATGTGCAGGCAATGTAAGATTGACTTGTTATCTCTTGGTTCCGGGGTACTACTACTGTCAATCTAACTTGTAATTACCAAGCAACATGGAGTTCAAATCTTTTATACTCCCAGTCTCATATTTTCTGGGCCCAAAGTATTCAGTTGCCTCAGAGCTTCAATGCATTTACCCTGTGTAGATATAAGAACAACAAATTAAAAAATAGTTTTACAAAACTATGGAAAATCATAGTATTTAATAGAGGAGATACTAGAACCACTTTCTTTAGTTTTTCCTTCTCCAGTGCTATCCTATAAATCACTGGAAACTAAATAGAATAAAAAACAATACAATGAAATTAAATTAAAATTTACACTATAGGGAGTTTTTATAAAAAACAAATAAGTCATTTAGGTTCATTTGACCTCCCGTTTGGTTTTAATTTAACAAAAGACAGATCCCCTAGAAATCTGCAGTTGAGAGATAACAATTGTCACTTAAACTTATAACTATTCCTAGTAAGGGACACCACCAATAGTTTAGTTCAGTTAAGCTGACTAGTAACTAATTGAATGATCACTGAACATGACCCCTGATTTCATGCCACTTGGCTACATAATGGAGTGGCTGAGAATAACTACCTTGTGCTTGCTATCTATTTTGTGCCAAATTTCAGAACAGTTTATGTATAGTTGTAAAGCTGCAGAAATCTTAATTTATACTTCCGTGTACTCTGCTTCAATTAGCTTAAGGATATATGATTTAAAACCTCCTTATGGCAAATGAAGCCTTTTGATATTTCTTTTTTGTGCTCCCAATTTAACTATAATGCAATTGGTTCATTTTTTCAACCACAGAAAATACATCAAGTGATTGACTGATATTTTTGGTTACTTTAAAAGAAACTAAGTTAATAATAGCCATTTACCACATTGGGGGTGTAATCAACTTGAAATTAGTCAGGCTTGCTGTGGAATGTAGAGGTTCTGAAGTTTCTGTAGAAGTATTTGAGTTGATAGTTCCTATTGAATACTAATATTTGCCTATTTGAAATTATGTCAGATTCTAAATGGTGAGAATGCGAAAGGATCAAAGTATGTTGATTTGGACACTGACAACTGTTCTCTGAGGGACTGCCAGTACAAAGGAATACAGATTGCAACTATGTTTGTAAAGACAACATCTTTGAATAGAGGCTTAACAATTAACTTGAGTGTAAACAGTATTATAAAGCTATATATATATTACCCTCAAATTTGAGTGATATAATAAGTTTGGTTACTGTTTTATTTATTTTTTCTGAAAAACAATGAAAAGTTAAATATATTTAACAAACAGTGGCTTCAGAAATAACATTGTACCAAACAATTTTATTAATGGTTCCAGAAAAACGGCATTTAATAAATTCTAATATCTTGGTGTAATTCAAAGCAACCAAAATTCATTAGAATGGTTCTTTGCTGAGATTTACATTAGATTTTATAGCATTACTTGGTTTTTTATTAATTAATCTAAAATAGAAATAATCAAAGCAGGGTAAAAACAATATAATACATATTCGCTACTTTATTTCAAAATAGTATCTATAAATACATTCTTAATATATTTTCTCCCTAACTCTTTGGATGCAACAATGACAAAAAATTGAAAGAGAAAAAAAAGAAAGATGAAAGAAAATCTCACTGTGCTCATTTCATATATCCATGGAAGTCCTGCAAATGATATTGTATATTAATATTATCGCCATACACTTCTAGATTGACTTTGATATTTCTGAAATATCTGTGACATTACTCATGAGGCCATGCCCTTTAATATTTATGCATCCTTATGGTGTACAAAACTAAAGTTTATGGAAAGCAACAAATGGTAATGGTTTTTAATAACTTTATAATTAACGTATTTGTTAATACCATTATTTAGAATGGAAAACTAAGTATAGGATATAAATTGCCTTATATATTTGAATCACTGTACTTTAATAGCTGCTTTCTCATAAAATTACACAAAGATTTAGTTTTAAAGAATTGAATCATTCTTATTGACTTTATAAAAAAATAATTTAAAACTTGATTTATATTACACGGACACAATATATTATCTCACCCCTTCACTGATTTCATGAGATCTAGTTTTCTCTGCAACTGTTCTAACACAGTCCATACACAAGAATACAATGTCAAGAAGGTCATGATGTGTCCTACCACATTAGAAATGACCACTTCTTGTCTTTTTAAGATTTGAATCAAAGTCTACTAAAAAAAATGTTTTACCATGTACATATCATATTTCAAGGGGTTAAACTAACGTCAAGATTATAGCTGAAGCCAACAAAACGCAGATACAGTATTTAAACTGTTCTTGTACTCAACTCAGAACTTATACCTAACTACAGTATCATAAAAGATACAAGAAGAACTAATGAGAGACAGGTGCAAAATAGCATACACTGTATAATGTAGGCACAATGACTTTAGTTAAGGAAAGTATATTAGCCTTAACCAAGAATTTGTTACTTCCATTTACAATTAGAACTTCCATATAAGCACATCCAGTTAAATTACGTTTTTTTTCTTAAAAAATTTTTAGCATTTATAGTTTTCAGCAGTAGAGTGTGAGATAGCCAATATACTACAGCAAGCTTTGAGATGGTGGCAGGTACTCTTGCTGCTGACAATTCTGCAGAAACCTTGAAACATCTTCCAAACATCATCACACTGAATAAAAAGACATCATCCCAATGACCTATTAGCCTCATCTTACGCATGGAGCTTTCTGGTTCCTCCTACAAGTATCCATTTAAGATTTCTGAATCCACACTTTATTGACAGGATAAACAGAAACACTTTGTTGGAAGCCTTTACATCTTTATCCTGTCAGTGTGCATTAGGAGCCCTTTAGTTCATGGATGCATGCATGCATGGTAATGGCATATTAAATGTCCTTATGAAACTGCAGATGAAAATTAGCATTTGAACACACTTGTTTTCTTTCAAGATCAGAAAGCAATTATTTGTTTGGATGTATTTATATTAATATAAAGTTTTCACAGACATTGTCATGAAACTGAAAATTACACATTAAAGTTTTAAGAGCACCAGCACATACATAGGGAGATTTTAGTTGCTATCTAAAAAAATCTCCAAATTGTCTATATATATGAATATATACCCAAACACACATGTGTGCACACACATACACACACACACACACACACACACACACAGAGTCCTGTAATAATGTCAAATTTTCTTTAAAAATTTTGAAACAAACACATAAAATTTTGAAATTGGTATTTAATAAAGCAATTGCTGTTACAACTTTAACTGTAATATCCTTTTGGAAGCTGCATCAAAACTTCTGCCACTTGAAATTCATGAAGAATATCTGTTTGCCTTCTCGGCTACCTTACTGCATAATACAATAATTCATCACACCACACCACACACACACACACACACACACACACACACACACACACAAAGCTGGCCGAGAAGGCAATGAGTTTCTGAATATTGAGTTACTAATCAGACACCCTAAACATCTTCAGATATCAACCCATATCAACCCATTAGCAAATACTTCATTCATTTGACCAATTTTGATCTAAAACTTAACAGCACACGCAAACACAGGGGCGTTTCAGTTGTAGCTGTAGATCATGAGTTCATCTGAGACCAGTGTAAGCATTTTACACTGTGGCTTTGATAGCCAAGATTGCCATGATGTTTATAGTTCTATTAGATTATCTGATAGTAGTCAGAATGATGAAAGAACAGGATACTGATGCATACAAGATACTATTAATCTTAGTCATTATTTTGTTAAATATTGTAATTAAAACTATTTGAATTAAGCTCATAGAATCCTGAAAAGCAAGACAATTGATGGCAAATAACAACTGCCCCAGACACAATACTATAAAACTAAGGAGCCTATTTTAAAATGCACAGTTGGTAACAAATCTGAAGATAATACACTAAATTCACAAGAAGAGCACAGTTTTTTTTTTTAATTTTTGTGGATTTTTTTGTATTTTTTTCTGCTTTTAAATTATACCTGATCACAGAGTCCAAAATATTTCTGTACACATTAGCTTCAGTTTCACTTTAGTATTTTTTTCCTATCTCAATTTATACTTACTGATAAATTTGCTGTGATCAGGAAAATAAGTCAGGCATATTAAATACATATTAAGGAGTACATGTTTTCCTATTTAGTATACAAAGTACTTCATAAATATGAATTATGTTACAAAAATAGCTTTGGGTGCGCTCACACGGTAAGCACTTTGCTAATTTGGGACAACCTTTAAGGATTGTGGGTATTTGACATAACTGAGAACAAACTCTAGTTGAATTTGAGCCATGTTTAATTCTGATAAACATCATATTTTTCTCTAGATCACCACAAATGCTATGCAACTCACATTGATGTTTTTCTCCTTTAGGTTTTTATGTATAGACAGTAATACTTAAAATGTTCAAATTTAATTTATAGTTATGTAATGCATGGTATATTTTAAACAAGTAATTTCACAATTGAACATTGTAAATCCAGCGGTTTCAAGATGCAGGCCATAAATTTTACCAATTTACAAATACTATCAAATGTTCTCTCTTTGCATGCTTATTTGTTTTTTTACACTTTTCAGGTAATCTTTACACAGAGTTGTTACAATGCCACAAATCAAAAGGGTTATTCCAGTTTCACCAACTTAATCTACGTGCAAGATGAAGGACCCAGCTGAGGTACAAACACTGGTACCAGTTTTCTTGAGTTTGCTTTACAAATCACAAAGAGACGAAGGTTTTGTATCAGAGTACAAAACTGATTTGCCTCTTGAGGTTAAATTCAGTGTATTATGTTTATAAAGCATCCCTTTGGCAATAGAGTTTGCAGTATCCCCACAGGACTCCACAGTATAGGTTTTATGTAGTAAAATCTATTAAGGAAATTCTCTTCTACTTGACACATCTTTACGGCTACAGTTAATGAGATACCCTTTGAAACACCTGCCTCTATGCCTAATGATAATATAGTATTTGGAAGTTAGGAGTCAACAAAAGGCACTTTCATCATTAAATAATGTCCTCTTATGAAGTTGGATTACATGACCTATATCTTGTTCAAAGCTGTTTGCTCCTCAAGGACCTGTAGGTAGTCAGGGGAACTCTGAAGTTTTGCCTTCAGTTCAAAATACTCACTCTTCCTTTGTTCCACAACAATTTTACTGTGGTTACCACCTATCAGTGACTTCTTGTTTTTTTTATCTTGTTGTTTTTCTGGATAGCGAATCTCAAATCCACTGACACCAATGCTGTTATACTCCTTTTTGCTTTCAAGAAAATTCTGAATAAACACATTGGAATCTCTGCTAGGGAATAGTTCATCCAGCTCATCAATTGTGCTCAGTCTCTTCCTGGTATCTACATGCAGTAAATCTTTGTCTTTGTCAGCAGCATTTCTCATCATGACCTTCTGTCCCGGAGGATCTGAAAACATGAACCCAGTTTCAGACTCTTTCAGGCCACAGGTGTGACTCTTGCTCATCTGTTCTATGGTTTGTGGAATGAATGCTTCTGTGCTCAGTCCATCTTTTTTATTGGTTTTGTGGTCATGCTTCCTTAGTTGCAGCTGCATGGAGCCACACTCAGGGTTCCCCAAACCTTCGTGCTTCACTGTGGGTTTCTTGTTGCGTCTCAGCACAAAAACAAGAAGGCAAAATGCAACAAAGACAGTTAAAATGAGGACCACCAAGATACTTAAGATTAAAATAGACAGAGGCACTGGGCCCCCAGGAGGACTTCGAATGGGCCCCAACGGAGTGGTGAACGTAATTGCAGGTGCAGGGCTTGTGAACGGTGCAGATGGCTTGTTTAAAAGTTTAGGACATAAGATTTCATTTTTGAGGGACTTCAGTTCAATGTTGGCAAACTGAACAGGAGTCTCACATTTCAGTTCTTTCACAACAATCCCATCATTTAACTTCTCCAGCCACAGCTTTAATGCTACCAAGTCACAAGTGCAGTCCCAAGGGTTGCCCTCCAAATCAATTTGTGTAAGAGACTGCAACTGATCGAGGACTCCGCTGACAGGTAGATACATGAATTTGTTGTTCCTCAGGTTCAGTCTAGCAAGGGGTGCTCCAGAAAAAATGTAAACTGGAAGGCTCTTTAAGAGATTATTGTTCAAGTACAGAAGCTGCAAATTAGGCATGGAGTCAAAGGTGCCTGCTAAGACTTCCTTAATCAAATTGTATTCCAAATACAGATACTGCAGGTTATGAAGGCCTGAAAATATTTCAGGGTACAGCCTTTCGATCTGATTGCCATTGAGATAAAGCCTGCGTAGATTGGTAAGATTGTGGAACACTTCTCCTTTAATCACTGTAATCTGATTGCTGCCTAAATGGAGCAAATCCAGTCCTTCAAACTCAGTGAAGTCTGAAATGTCCACATCTTTGATGTTATTGCCATTGACATGCAACTTCTTGGCATTTAAAGGTTTTGGTATCAGTTCAGACATGGATTGTATATTTTTCTCTTGGCAATTTACACTCAGTCCCAAATCAGAAGGATGTGTTTTGCAAAAGCAAGGTGCCGGGCAAGGTGTAAGAGGAGGCACTCTCGTTTGGTATGACACAATTTGACTGAGATTTCGGTTGGAAAGGGCTTTGCCTGCCACTATTCCAGAGATTTTGGAAGGATTTGTTGTTTTGGGTGGTTTGGTCACTAATCTGTGCAAGGTTGTTTGAGTAGTGTGACCATTGGGAGTGGTGTAGCCATTTTCCAGTTGAGATGGAGGCAGAATGCGAACATCAAAATCACTCCCTGTGCCCATGGGGCATAATTCTTGCTTGTTGGTTTCCTTTAAAAGCCTTCCATATAAGTCACTGGGAGTTTCACAGATAGCTTCTCCTATGTAAATGTTATATGGCATATTCTCCAACCACGCCTTTAGAGGCAACAAATCACAGCTACAGTTCCAAGGGTTATCTTCCAGCTGCAATTCAACGACCCGGCCAATGTGTTCCAGAACTCCAATATAGGGGAGTTTCTGGATTCTGTTTCCTCGTATATCCAGATGGGTTAAAGATGCGAATCGAAAAATATTATCAGGAAGGAATGAAATCAGATTGTCATTAAGAATGAGAACTTTCAGTTTGTGGAGTTTATTGAAGGCTCCTCGTTCAATATACTTGATTAAATTGTAGTCAGCCTGGAGATACTCCAAGTTCTCTATGCCAAGAAAAGTGTCAGCTCGGAGAATCTTTAATTCATTGTTGTTCAAGTGCAACTGCTTTAATGCACTGAGCCCGAGAAAGGCTCCTCCCTCAATGTTCTGCAGTTTATTATTTCCCAGATGCAGAGATACTGCATGTGAAAAATTTACGAATGTATTTGGATAGAGGATATTTAAAAAATTGTTTTGGAAATTGAGGTGATAAAAATTAGACCAAGGTGGTTTTAGTTGGTTTGGTCTGTAGACTGAAACCTTCTCACAGTTGACATAGAGCACATTCTCTACTGACACGCAGGAGCACACATTGCAAATTTCCACTGATATGTCAGAATCTGCATTTGTTGAAGAAATCAGGGCTGACACAATCAGAAAGAGCCAAAGAAACATCTTCTTGCAATCAGCAAACAACTCTATGCTTCTGAATAAAGAGAAATAATCTAAAAAATAAAAAGAAAACAGTTTTTCAATGATCATTCCTTGAAAAAAAATATTTGTGCTTAAATCATCGTATTGTGAATACATGGCTACAATCTCTAGCTTTGTACTTTTTAAGGCAGCCAGATTTGTACTCCACTGAACAATAATAACCACAAAAGTGCCACATACTTTATATCTGTAATTTGTATAAACTGTACATGTGTAGAATATACAACAAATGGTAAGAAAGGAGATTTCAAATCATACATCTTAATAAATTCAATTTTTTACTTGAACCACCAAACTTTGCCCTTAGCACTAGCCTCAAGCTTGTTATTTGCAACTTAAATGAACATACCCAGAGCATCATTTATTTCATGTCCTCTACACCTCAAACATACCACAATTGGTGGAAATCTATTCTTTAGGCTTCTGCTAGATATAGAGGTTGGGTAGAGACCATAATTGAACTCAGATTTCAGTGGAGCATGGCAGTAGGAGGACTTGGTTTCTTTAAAGAAGACAGTTAAAAGAGCTACAAGGAATGTGCCCTGGAAAGAAATTTGCCTGAGCTTTGGCACTTAGGTAAGCACCATGAATCAGTTCGCCCCTGTAATCTGCTTTCAAAAGCATAGGTGACTCTATGGGGCTCTAGAAAACTGTCAGATTAATAAACAGCACCTACTTTGCTGTCAGTCATTTCCCAAATAGGGTTAAAAAGCTCTTTGCCTTTGGGTCCCTGGAAGCAGAAGAGGGACCTGCTTATTCTTGCACTCCTCAGCTGATTTCCAGGCAGTATTTCCACCCACCAGAAATGGCTTTTCTGCCTGTCTGGCCCTCTCCTGTTCTTCATTTGTCAGTTTGAACCCATTCTCCACTGACCCCTTGGTTTAAATGCATATCACCTTCACTTTGGCCACAGCCTGTCACTGCTAAGGAAGAGGAGTCCACATGCCACAGTCTTTGAGCAGCTTTATCTGCAAAAGCAGATATATTCAATTTTAAATATTTCAGTTCTACATAAAGCCTTCAGTTCCCAAACACCCTCCCTAAAAGATAACGCCATGCCCCTGCCTGTAAACAAATGAAGAATTACTTCTTGGAAGAGTTTAATGGCTCAAAAATTAACCCTTTGAAGCCAACCCCTTAAAAACCTGTGCACGCATACACACACACACACACACACACACACACACACACACACACACACACACACACACACACACGAGGGAAAGAAAGAGGGAAAGGGAGAGGGGGAGAGAGAGAGAAAGACAGAGAAAGAGTTTGGAACAGAAACAGTATGCATTTACTGATGCAATTTTAGGCTTGTGAATCTTTCCAGTAGTGAATGGAAGGAAGCTGGCTGCAAATTTCATATGGTCAACACCAAATATTAATTAAATAAGTAAAATACTCAGGAAAACAATGAGAAAATGGTGCAAAGAAAAAAATGTGTCATACAGAAACTCTTTTTTTCTTTTTTCTTTTTTTTCCTCACAAGGAATCAGCTAGTGGTAAAACCAAATGTGTCTCAAGGTAGACAATCCATTAGCCAAAACCCAGGAAGGTTTGCATTTAAAGTATCTTGATTCAGAATATAGCCAGCATCCCTGAGATGCTGTTTGGCTGCCATATAGATGGGCATTTCCCCTATTCACTGTTATAGCATGAGTGTCGTTGCAAAAAGAAGTCATATTTTTCAAGCATGACATCACCCAAAACAACTTCAATTGTAAAATCAAAATTTCACTTGGTCTTTTTTGCCTTGTGTTGATGTAGCTTTCAATAGCTATTTTGGTTCAGTTGAGTCATTTCTTGTGCCTAACCACCCCCACCCAAAAACAAAGAAACCAAAATGCAATCAAACTAAAAACAAACACAACCCAAAAAGCCAAACAAAACAAAACAAAATTCGAATACCCAGAATTCAGCGCAAAAACAAGTAGAAGCATAACAGATGTGAAAATACATAAAGAGCTGCCCTCTTATTAGAAATGTCTACTTTAAGTAGCAAAGGGGGTGGAGGAGGCGCAAGGACAAGCTAGGAAGTTCCCAAATGCAGTTCCAGTGAACCAGAGGAAGCCAAAAGCAGCTGGAGCAAACAAGCAAGGCAGGGGAAGAGTCAGCCCACCAAGGAGAGGCAAACAGGCACTGAAAGGGCAATAGAAATTGAGAGCTGGAGAACTGTGCAAAACGAGGTTAGAAAAAAAGAAGCCAGGAAGAGTAACTGTAAGGAAAAACGATACCACTAACATATTCTAAAAATCGTGACAGACAGCAGAAATACAAACGGAGAAAGAAAACCTTAGAAAGTATGGGTTGGGTACCCCAAACCACCTCTCAGCCTTCCAAGAGGGTAGATTTGCCTTTCCGTGTTTCCATCTCTTGGTGGTGCCTTGCAAGACGTTCTGCTCCGAAGGCTGCCCAGGACTGCACAAGCCTTGCCCTACCATAAATCCAGCATCCACCAGAGTGCCGCTCCTAGCGCTCCATGCCCAAGCGGAGAAAGCGAGCCTGCGGAGTGCAAACCACTGCCAAAGGGGTCCGCAAGTCGACGTGGCACCATAGCACAAGACATGGGAAACCTTAGCTGCCCCCTCCCTGAGGACCGAGGTGAGGGTGGGGTGGGGGAGAACAGTGGAGAGACCGGCCGTTGTCGCCCCCTGAGCGCTGCTACCTCTAGCTGGAGGCGACGCGGTTGGAGGGGCCGCTGGCGCGTACCGCAATGTTTTGCCGCATCCCGGTGCCCAGAGCCGGCGCGCAGCCCCCTCCTGGGTACCCGGCCGGAGCAGCAACCTCGCGGGCTGGGTGGCGGGGGCGGGGTAACTGTGCACGATGTCGCGGGGCCCTTCAGTCCCGCTGCGCACACATTTCTCCGCGCGCTCCCGTCCCACAAGGGGTAGCTGCTGGAGTTTTCTTCGGCCTCTCTAGATCCGAACGTGCAGTGGGTGAGCAAGAGGAAGAGATGACTAGTTCAGGCCGCGAAGGGTATAACACTGGGGCATCAAAGACCCATTTGCCACAGTCAGAGAGACTCCATAGTTCTGTTGCCTCGATCTGTGGCCCGGGCATTGCCCCCCACCCCCACCTGCCCAGGCCAGCTATAGGGTCCTGTTCACCCAAGCAGAAATCAGCTCAACATTTAGGAACATTGCAAAGTGTGGCTGCTAGCGTTCGCTCGGCTTTGCTGGGCTCTCAGAGTTACCCACAGGCTCTTTCACCCATATTGCCTGTTTTGCTGAGTGCCAGCAGTCTCTGAGCAGTCTGCCGGCCACCGCCTGAAACCCCACATTCAAGTCCACGCACAGTGCCTGAGAGTAGGGCACAGAGCACAAAGCCCAGACCAGCGCAGCAGCTCCAACAGCTCACGGTGCCACATACCAGGACACTTTCCTTGCTGCCCTGGCTGCCCCAGGGTCAGGGATGTTAAGGACACTCGAATTCTTTCGGTCCTAGAGGACAAG
>LZPO01027403.1:461051-478778 GCA_001675575.1 Neotoma lepida | reverse complement strand
TGCACAGAGGGGACTCTGAAGAGTGAAGAAGCAGGAATACACTAGGGAGATAGAAGAGGGAAAATGATTAAGAGTCACTTTTTTAGCAACCACTTGTCTATAGTAAGAGACTTTAGCATCTGACTGTCAAAATCTGAAGACTGCAGATCTCATCCCCAGATAATCTAAATCCCTAGTACACAAAGATTAATGTTTGCACAAGAAAGTAGGAATGTCCTGAGGAAGAGCTAATGTTCAAACCAGTTTCATGCAGATTGATAATTTAGTTAAGAAAGCCAAGGCACCTAGGGGAGGGGGCAGATATGAGTTAGTTCTACCGTCTGCACACCTTTCAAATGCTTGATTTTTAAATAAGAAACTTTGATTTTTGCTTCCTTCCACGAATTGCTATTTTGTAGGTGCTTGGCCAAGAATAAACGAGTCTCTCTTTACTTTCTATCTATGGGGAAAATGGCTTTGGGTAAATAGGTCCAAGTTATAAATGAGAAGCTTTTCTCCAGAATTTCTAACAACCTATTCTTTGCCATAATTCCAGAAAGACTTTCAGACCCATTTCTTTGAGATCTGTGCTCTGCTCAGTTCACTTATTCAAATCTCAGTGGCTCCAGCTACAACCCAGCAGAGCCAGTATCCAGAAATACTTTTGATTAAAATGATAAATCTTTAAGCTGAAACTAGCAACAGCTTTGAAATCAGAGTTGTGTTGCATACCTGAATTCCTGTAGCTGAACATTTGCAGTAATTGGTTGATGTTTAAGGTCCCAAATCTTCACAAACAAATAAATAAACAAACAAACAAATGGTGGACAAAGGATCCATGATATTATTTTTCAATAGTATCCTACCTTTTATATTATTTGTATAGTTATCTATTTGTATTTTCTTTTTTCATTTTTGTCGTTTCATGAAGTTGCTTTCAGTTTATATTCATGCAAATGATGTTTATTGAACACATCATGTTTAACAGAGATGCATGTGCAGTATTTACGTATTTAAATAGATATAGATATGTAGATTTATTTCATCATGAACTTCATAAAGAACTATCCACACTCTATCCACACTCTTCCATTGCCCTGATTTTTTTATTCTCTTCTCTTTTGAAAACAACCTAGAGGCAGAAATTGAGTGGGCAGCAATGGTAAAATTTGTCATATTCATTGTGAAACCCACTATGATTTTTGTGTTGCTTAAAGAAACACTAAAGGATCAATCCACAGCAACATGTACTGGTGAGTCTTCTCTCACTGACGTGAAATCTGTTTCCTCCATAGGTAACAGCTGCAATACGTTGAAAAATTCCTCCACTGTTGTATACTTGAACAAAACAGATCCTGCTAATTAAGAACTCAAATTTGAATTACATATCATAGTGCAATTTAGAACTGGTAATGGCTAACAAAACAAGTTGGCATTTTATTTTTAATGCAAAGAATTCAGGAAGCTACCATGTATTTTATCAGAATATGTGAATTATTTGTCCTTTGCTATAAATGTTAAAAAGATTCAATAGAATGAACCAATTTTGTCTGAAAATATAATGCGAGTTTCAAGTATTGAGGTAACTCAAAAGGCCAGAGTCGGACAGTAAATATCAGATTATTTAAATGCCCAAATTTATTCAACTTTTGAAACTGTTCTGAGGTTTAGCTATATTTAACTGCAATAACAATGGAAAGTTCTGTTTTATACAACTATGGACAGAGAAGTCTGAAAGCAAAAACATCTAGAACACTGATAAATTGCAATTAATACTACTGCTAAGGTCGTATTGGTGATTGATAGTCAGCTCACTAAAATGAATGCTTTAAAATAACATTAAACATAACCATAAAATAGAAGTAGCAGCTGTATGCTTTATGTTTCATTTGCTTGAGAAGTAATTTAAAATTGAAACTTTGTTGCTTTTCCATTTCCTAGATGTTTGTGTAGTATTCAGATAGAACAACAGCAAACTGAAAGAAATTTTAGGTCTCCAAAAGGAAATATATATATAAATGAGAAATGCTAAGTAAACTTTAGCACTGTTGATGCTAATTTAAAAAATAGAGTTGATGACCTTCGTAGAGCACATGAATTCAAATATGCACTGTTTTTAAGCTACCTCCCCTTATTTCTCCAAATGTTGTACTGAACATAGGCTTGTCTTTGTAGGAGTACTTCACACAATATGATGATTCTCAGATAAGCTGTGTATCTCTCACTCAGGACAAACAATTGCACCAGGAATTTAAACGAGATCTTGACTATCTTGAATTCCAAACAAAGTTTCAGTTATTAAACAACAGCAGGCCTACATGACTAAATGCCAAATCTTGGCCCTAGACAGTGTCCTCTGACTTTTATATCACTCCTCATTTATTCCACCTTGACCTTTTTACTGTTTAGCATTAATTTTGGTAGATTATTAAAGTTAATATGGAAAATATATTATCATCATCTGGCATTTTAACAATTAAGAATTTGGCATTTTTTTGTTTCTCTTAGTGGAACAGAAAAAAAATTCTTAAATAGTTAATAATCTGGGAAGAGCACTTTTTATGGCACAATGAGTTTGTAAGATCATTGGTTCATAAAACTGAACAAGTTCTTTTTAAAATTTTATGATTTCTTAAAATTAGTTTTAAATGGATTTTTATTTACCAAGGGAAAGGGGATGCAACATGTAGCAGACTTCTTTGACAATTGAATCTACTTACTATTATACTTTGAAAATCGTGTACTGATTGTTTATCTATGCAAATATAATCTAGGAGGTGAAAGAAAGTTTTGGGGTCATCACTGAATGGTATAATGGTAGCTACTACTTAGTGAATGCCTTTCCTTAGTCATTATTTAGTTAAAGGCACAAAGAAGTGATGAGTATTTGTTCATATGGCTCATTAGTACCACTTACATTGTCTACTATATTATTATGTTTCTTTTAAAAATACATCAGGGTAGCTAAATAATTTGCTGTGTATCACACAGTAAATAAGTGATAGGATTTGATTCCATGTCCTGGAGGCCTTTCTACTGTTTCAAAAGTTCTTTTCTTTAGAGGAATTTTGACACCTTTAAGATTGAAAATAGAATAGATTTAAATGCATGATAGACTTTCCAAAGGTAAATATTCAAGAAAAATTGTTTTCAAGTATTAAAGTATCAATATTTAGCACAAGAATAAATCAATGAAGTGTGTGAAAATCAATTTGTATCAATTATGTACGAAAGAATTTCTTAAATCAAAGTTCTGTTTACCCTTTGCCAATAGTGTGCTTGTGGTATGAATACTGGTCTTCTGGTTCTCATACCGAGGTGATCCTCAGTCTGCAATGATGTCTCAGTTGTCCCTTGTTAGGGACAATTGCTTTTACTACTGCCAATAGGAATTATGTAAAGGAGTAGTGTTCATCCCCTGGTTTATTCCAAGCTGGTGACAAAAGCACTGCTATTCAACATGACATAGAGTGAATTGGAGGATTTATTTATAAAGTGGCTAATAACTTTTCTTACTCAGAAACTATGTGGTGAGTGGTTAATATATTAAACTCTGAGTATTCCAGTCACTGATACAGTCATGAAACTTCATTCATAAGTTAGTATTTGTGGGAGAACAATGAAAATGTATTGCGTTGAAGCATATTTCTAATTTTGTCTCGTAATGAGTATTTCTTCATATGGCTCATTAGTACCACTTACATTGTCTACTATATTATTTGTTTTTTCCATGGATGCTAACATGGGAATATCACTGTTTTCTTTACTATTTTTCTATATGTATGTTCTTTAACTTGGACAAATCTCATCTTCCTCAATGGCTGTCAAAGGTTAGGGCCTAGAAACAAACTGAGCTGCCATCGACAACTCTAAGATAATAAAGATTGTGAAATAAAAATTACCAAGTTAAGAGTTAAACAATCTTGTGTGAGAATTACTCCCATGGGCTATACAAGTTCCATAACACCAACTAAAGCTTTATCAGGGAGACAGAAACTTGATGAGAATCCTTTAGTTTTACCATGCTCAACTCTGTTTAGGGAACAAGAGTGCTAAGCCTAGCCAGCAAAACATTATCATCATTATTTTTTTTCAAAAGGATTGAGAGTCCTTTTTCCCTTAATCCTTAACGAAAGTATTATTTTTCCTTAGAAATATGAACTTATACCTTTCTTTCAAAATTTATCCTATTACTAACACATACTTTTTTATTTTAGAAATTCCTTGGACATTTTAAATCTTGGATTGAAATCAGGAGCATTAAAACAAAGCAAAAAAACATAATATAAAATATATGAGTTATAGTATGACTGTACCCCAATTACTATAACAAAAATAAAATTTATCTCTTTTTGATCTTCAAAGAATGAGTCAGAGGAAGACAGAACATCTGTGTAAGCTAGTGTCAGATATCTTTGATTGACTACTTTTTTTTTAGTTCAAAGTTGGAGCTTCTAATTCCCCACTCTGACTCAAATTGAATAATGTCCACCCACATAAGGTCATCATAAGAATACTGTCCTCAGTCTCATGCCAAAGGATTAGTATAACAAAAAAGTGTCATCACAGAGAATTGCTGCTACTTTTAATGAATACAACATTCATGTTAAATGAAAATTTGGAGCTTAAAGAGACTAGGAAGTTCTTTTTAACCACCCTCAATCGAGTTTGAAATACACATCAAGTAAACAATCACTGTTTTGATGAAAAGCAGTGACAGAGAGCTCACTAAGAAGGAATCTCCAGTCATATCTCTGAATATTAAATATAGAAAATTTGAAATCTTTGCCTTTGTAAATGAAAGGAATAAAGTTAAACCTATTAGGACATAATGCATGTGAAATTTCCCCTCAAATAAACATGGACTGAAATTCTTACTTCCCTACTTAATAGGTCTATGATATTTAGGGCAGGTATCTTCCCTGTGTTTGAAATGCCTCATCTGTCAAATGGGAATGAGAAACTAATTCTCTATGAAATTGATGATTAGCTAAACTATATTGACCAAACACCTAATATTATATGCCTTTCCAGAAAGCTATTTATTTTCCTTTTTCATAATCAGAATAAACTTTATATATACAAAAAGCAAAGCTTACAGATTGTGCATTCATTTCCTACTTAACTGTAAACATGACAAGTAGACAAAACTTATGGGATTCATTGTAGAGTTTGTGTTTACATATTTTAAATTATTTTAAACCTAGAACTATTGTGTTTAAATAAATCTACAAACTCTTACTGCTATCCTTTATTTGATTTTCTATTTTTACTTCATTAATTGTGGGCTTTTAAACAATTAACAATAATATCAATGGAGAGCTAAGCATTATAAACTCAATGAGTATTTTTAAAGTCTGACTTGACAGATCATAGTGGAGACTCTGTATTTCAAAAGCTCAACACAGTAAGCGTTGCTAATATTTCAACAAAATCCCTTGTCATGATACCAGAGAGATTATTAAAAATGATTGATTTCAGAATCTTATCACTAAACATCTTTAAAGGAAAATAGGCACTGAGAAAGAAATGAAGCAAAGTATTTATAATTTTATTTTCTAACATGCAAAATAGGTTCAAATGAATTGGGAGCACTAATTTATTATTTTATCAATAGCATCTAATATATTTTAGTAAGTTAATAACCTAACTCATATTTTTCTGTCTGAGAACAGTGTGTAATAAGAGTGACATGTGCTTTTTTTAGAGAAAAGAAAGTCATACCTGACAAAATGTAATGCAGTCATACTTAAGATAACATTAATGTGATAAATTATATGCAAATTAATTCAATCTCAGTCATTCAATAAGTATTCAGACAGATGTAATGTCTACTATATCTGCTGTAAATTAAATATTGTTGGAAGTGCTGAGTTATAACTTACATTATCTGGATGCTTTTTTTTAAACTTTCTTATAGTAAATTATTCTTCGCTAAAACCTAAATAGTTCAGGGGGTGACCTCTAGCTAGTACTTTATTTCCCCCACAGAGCTAAAGTTTTTGAGTATCCTACTTCCATTTATAACTGAAGCTGTTTTACAAAATTTCATTTTTATTATCTTTATGGATGAAGGACTGTTCAGCATGCCAAAACTATGAGATCCAAGTACTCAGGGCGATGAGAAAAAAATATAAATGAATTGTACAGTGATGACTCCTTTCATCTGCCTGTGTCTCAAGAGATATGAGTTTCCTGAACCTTGACGGAAGAAGATTCTCACTGATAGTCATTCTAATTTTCTCCTTGAAAATCTGTCCTATGTAACATATGATAAGGCATTCCTGTCTCTGGACAATAATTCTGGAAATCTGTTGGATTTTCCTTCCATATATGCCTACTTGAGGACCAAACTTGAGTGTTGATTTAAGTAGAGGAAATATCAGACTTGTGCTTGTCATTTTTTTTCAGCTGAACATCTCTTAGTTACCCCTAACATTTAAACTTGACATTAAGTATACTAACAAGAGTTTTTTCCTTTGGTAAACTTTAAAAAAAAACTTTACTATATTTTAGGAAGGAGAAATTTCTAAAGAGAGCAATGTCTCATAAAAGAAGTTGAATTTGGTAAACATAATGGAAATGCTATAAGGGAATCCTTTCATGTATAATTTCCATAGTGGCAATAGACCTACAGGACATAATGGTTAAGTGGAGTTTAACTCAAAAGGTAAATGTATCTGGATCCCTTTTTTAGCCCACTATTGGAAATTATTATATAAGATGCCTCCAATTCATTAGAGATTCTGCTTTTATCATTTACTACGACTAGTGGCAAGAACAGACTAGCCTAGAGGGGAAGAATGGATAAAGGAGAAACAGATGACATTTCAGCACACTCATGTATTCAATTTATAAATTACACATAACTCTCAAGTAGGTGTTTGTCCTCATTGAAATTATTACCTATTTCAAGTAATTATTAACCTTTTGCTAACCAAGCATTTTCTCCTCTTTCTCATTCACTGAAACCTCTGAACTAAATACAGCTGCGCTCAGAGCTTTTCTAGAAAGAAAGTTTATTCCTCAGGTACTTAAGAAGTTATTTACATTACATCATATGCACATAAACTCTCCCAAATTATGAAAAATTAAATCATTACTGTCCATCTTTCCTATTCTCACCCTATAGTAATATTTGATAGCTTCTCATTAAAAGAATCAAACACTTAAAACAACCTAGTATTTTCCAAGCAAGCTATCCTAAAAATAGAAATTTTCCTTTCAGTCTAGACTCAAAGAACTTTCAGAATTTCCAGAACATAGATATTTTTGTCAAAGTAGTCTACATTCAAATTATCTGTTCAACCAGATATTTTAGGCCATTAAGTCTTCATTGAACACTTATGACACATCAGGCTTTGGATAGCAAGGCAAAAAGAACTGCCTGTCCTCCAAGATCTGGAATTTTAGTGATAATTCAATGGGATTGGATTATAACAAATACTATTATATAATGCATAAAATGCAAATGACCTTGAACTTCTGAATGCTCACCTTCAAGCTTAATCAAATATTTTTACTTTTATTAAATGTTGTGAAACACCAGAGTAGAAGGCAATAATGGTAGGCGTCCATGGCACATATTCAAAGAAATTTAGAAAATCAGAACATTGCCTTCCATCAAATGGTAAGGTCGGTAACTTGTATGTCCTTCTGGAGATGACACAGTCCAAAACTTTGATATTCCTCCAGAATACAGAGTCACCATTCACTATGTGCCAGGCATATTTGGAAAGGACAGCAGCAGGAAATGTTCTATAAAATAAGAAATCAAATCACTTGGAAAGGCCAGAAATGAAAATAACCCACATAAGCAAAAGACAAAAAATAAAAGAAGACACCAAACAAATGGGATCTTATCGAATTTGTTGTTCATACTATGGAGTTTCAGGGTGAGTGACATAAGAATTGTCAGAATGTTGTACAGCTGTTGGGGACTTGGCTTGACAAGGTGAGCTAAGAACAACATACATATGTCTTTCCCACTTAGTACATATAATTATAAGGGTCTCTAGTAATTGAGAACCAACAATGACAAGAAAAATTGAACTTAGTCTCAAAAAACATGAGAAACTGGCAGTAGCACCCCAAGTAGAAGCATTGCAGTTTTATATTATTATATTTTCAATGGTTCCCATATAGATGCAACAACATTTAAATAGGTCATTCAGAAAATATTTCAAGAATGAGAGGAATCTTACTCAAAGTATTTCACCAAAATTGAAAAGTTTATTTCTTTATGACTTTGTCTTCACTTCTTGCCTTCTTTTAGCCTTGAGAGTCCTACCTTAGCCTAATGGTTATTCTCATTGTTGTTTATATATATCAAAACACCTTACATTTTCTCCCTCCCTTTGTTTTGCTATGATTATTTTTTTCTAACATAGAATTTAATTTGTGTATTTCGTCAGCCCATCATCAACACATTTTTGTGTGGACTGTATTTCAGTTTAAGCAGCAATTTCATTAGAAAATTGGTAGTCGGAAATTGCCTTTCTTTTGCCTCACAGCATAAACAAAACTGCACTCTTCCCCGTTTTGTACCACATGCCCAAAATGAAAAGAGGTAAAAGAGAAATAGACAAACAGCCACTCAAAACATTTGCTGTTTGGCCTCTTACACTGAAATCCCTTGTTGCTGTTCAAAATACTTGAAGTTTGAATTTTCTTTAAATAAATTATTTGGGAAGGAAAAAAATTCCCTGCTGTTCCCGCTGTACTATTATTTGACTGATTTTCAGTTTATTAGTCATTCATCTGGATTGGTGCCTGTATATTTTCCAAAAGGCTTAATATGGAAGATTGTTTCTTTGTTCATACTGAACCTTAGCTCAAAATTGCAAATTCTTTTCTGTATTTAAGAAGCATGACAGATATTTTCTTATAGATACAAACCTCTTGAAGATTCTAGATAGATATAAAAACACTTTATAATATATAAATTAGACTAAACCCTATCTAATTCTGATAGTTAAGAGGTTCAAGCAGGGATGCCTAATAGACTGAAAACATAATCAGGTTAGTTTCTCAATGGCTAAAATGAATGAGTTCTCTCTTTGATGTTGATAGAGACAAAACTGAATCTCTGGAATTTTAAGAAAAGGTGTATAAAAGAAAGGACAATCAAATCATGTCCATATATTAAAGGAAAATAAAGGACAATTTAAACTAAACAACAACAAAAACTTACATTATTTGATGGTTTGGAGACTAAACCTAAATGATGAGGTAGAAGGTAAGAGAAAAACAAGAATACAAAGAAAAATTTAAAAACTAAATATAGATGCCTGGTTTTAAGTCTGAAGGGGTTTGCACAAGATCCACAAATGATTGAGGAGGATAAAGCTTTTTGTTTCTCTTCCGATCTTGTGGCCTCTCTCAAGCCCTTTCATTGTTTAAAACAAACAGGAAACTGGTTAGTAAAAAGTGATGAGTAAAGTCCAAGAACCAGCATCACAAAGCAGTACATAGAGCATATATTTACAGCTGAGAGACCACAGATAAATAACCAGTATGGCCTGCTTTTTGACTACTTAGTTCCCCTGTCCATCCTTCCTTACACATTTCGTATATATACAATGAAACCATGTTTTCCAAATGAAGATGACTTTCTCCTGCACCAACACAAAACACTGACAATTATAATGTCAATCTTTAGCAAATATTAAATACATGCTTCATTTTAGGTGCACATTTTATGACTAGTTGACTAAATTTTAAAGTTAGAAGCCAGCAAAAACTCACATAAAATAAAAATGAGTGGAGAGAAGGAAAACAAACAAAACCCAAAAACCTCTGTGTCCATGAATATAGGCACACACCCACCCACCCCCACACCCCTCAAAACACTTTTATACATATGATTTAAATAAGTTAGTTATTAGCACATGCACAGTGCCAATCAAGGCAAGACAGGAAATAAACATAGCTTCTATCATCTCTAATTTTTGTGAAGCTTTGTGGAGTCCTTATAATTACCTTCCTCCTCCCTTCCATGGTTCCTTTATTCTAAGCTGGGACATAGCTGTTAGGTGCTATTTCTCTGTTACAGTACCACTGTGATGGCTCTCAATATTCCCTCTTCATTTTTCTCTTGGTTACTGGAAATTTAACATCAAGTCTTGCATGGACTAGGGAAGCTCCCTCCATCCTTCTCTCTTTTTCTGAAATTAGTTTCATATTCATCCTTTTCCATAATCATTGAAGTGCTGAAAGACAGCATGGATGATGTCGACTTTCCAGATCGATTTTCTTATTCTAGAAATAAGATATAATATAGAAAGAAGTTCAGGCCATAGTATAAACTCTGTTGTAAAACTGGTGGAAAATGTGGAGATAACTAGTGGATTGAATTTATTAGACTTTGTTAAACTAAAATTTAAAAGCGGTTATAGTGATTTCCAAGATTTCTTTGCTACTTCATTTTCAAAAGTGTGAAACTAAAGCCATCTAGTTGATGGTAATAGGTACCTATTAATATTTAATAACGAACATATTTAAGGGAGCTATACTGGACCCCTACCAGTTTAATAGCTTTGGTCTGGACAAGCTCTCTGACTCTTATTTTTCTTTTCACTGGCTTCATATATTACCCCACATTTCTCTATCTTTATCATTTTATCATAGCCCCCAAATGTCCTCTTTACTATGTAATGTTGGTTATACAGAACTGAAATGACTTTTCTATGTAACTATAACTATTGTCCCTTGTCTAGAGTTCTTTGTTCTGCTTGCTTGAACAAAATGATCTCTTTATTTTCTAAGTCTGAGAGGATATATTAAGAGAGAATAATTGATATGAGAACAAGTTCATTAAGATAGCAACTTATTTCATAGTTGTCTAGTATCTCCTGGTTTCTATTTGCAAAGCTTTACTGTTGAACATTTAGAGCAAGTTCATTTATTTCCTTTATTAAATACAACTTTATATATAAAATTTCCCTTCAGCAGTTTTAACCCCTTGGTATAGAGCAATAAGAATCAAAGAGTTTGAATGTTTTTGTGTTTCTTTCAGTGTTTAACTTATTTTACAGAAATTTTGGATCAATTTACGTTGTTCTAACAATCTGTGAACATATCAGCAGTATGGACACCACACTTTTTGTTAGACATCAATCAGTATCTTGTTACTAATTGTAAGTGAAACTGAGCATTGCTTTATGTGTTTGTACTCCAGGTTCACCTGAGCTGATTTCATACTATTTTATAAAAGATCTTTTAATTTGCTGCTTGAAGCCTAGAAAATAAGTCTCCTGACCTGACCAAAAGGCAAAAGGCAACTATGAAGTGTAGTATTGGAGAGCTCATTGGAAGAAAATGACAAGCATGGTAATAAATGAAAGACATAATTTACAAAATATTGATCTCTCTATAATTACAGCTATGAAATGAGTTTGAATGTGGACAGAAATTACATAACAATATGGAAAACTAAAACCAGGTGTTATGGCATAATAAATATAACAATATTATAAAAATGTAATGCTTAAAAGAAGAATATTGGAGGGTCAAAGCCCTAGAATGTGTGTGGGGAATCCAAAGTAGCTTTTATTAATTAGGAAAAATGTTCTCCAAGGAACTCTTCACTTACTTTTGTTTTAAGTTCTGGCTATAAATGACCTTCTACTTCACCTATTATATATTGATTAGGAAACTTGATCAGGATTATACTTAGAATTGTAGTTTAGCTGTAGGTCTGATTAACTGTAGTTTCTTCTAAGATGATGGGTTTCCTACGTGTGTAGTGGGTGCAGAAGGTGTCTGTTCCTCACCAGGTGCAAGTCTGTGATCAGCATCATTATTTTATGCTCATTATATTGTGTAATTTGTGTGACTCCTAATGATCATGGGTGATATTACTCCTGTTTGAACTGCTTCTTTTGTATGGATTAATATATGAGTTGATTCTTGAGAATTGTGACTTACTGATTATTTTATTTTTAAGAACATAATAAAAATTAGACCGTGATACAAATTAATAAAAGATTATTAGTAATTTAAAAAAAGATAGCAACTTATGACCATATGGCATTGGATATTAGACCTAACTAATTAAACTTTGGTACAAATTATATTCAGAATGATTTTATTTTACTTTGCAAGTTTATTTATAATTTTGAAATTGTGGAAATTTCTGTTCCAGAATCTCTTTTATCGTCTCTGCAAATACATCTGTCTCAATTACAATGTACTTTTTCATGACTTTCTTTCTTAAAGCAACTCAAGCCCTACCTATCCTCAATCCTGTATTCTCTTCCAGGAGGTCTTCAGACACAAGGAATTTCAGTCTTTTCTTGTTTTTCATCTTTTCCATGAAATATTTTTTTAATCAACAGCCATATTCAAACACATTAGGTAAATTTTTCTTCTTCTTCTTCTTTTTCAATTATTTTACACCAAAAGTCTTCTATTTGTGGACCTGATTCCTGTCTCTTACTTTTAAATTATGCTTGATCTTGCTCTTACATGGCACACTGGTTTAAGTATTTTGTGTGAGGGAATGATATAAGGCTACAAATGAAAATAAGTAGTATTAATGATAGTGTAATGTTTGGCAGATCATTTGTTCTGACTTCTGTTCATCCCAGTTTAACTGAGGAATGTATTCATTTTCTGCTGCCATAATTCACTATCCAGGATGAAACTCTAGCATTCTAACAACCATGTCATACGTGATACCACTGAAGACATGGATGACGTTTCATTTATAAAATGGGAAACCTTTCTGTCCTGAGTTGTTTAAAGACATATTCTATCAGAAAAATTTTTAGCATTCTTTAAAAAATATTCATTAGTATTTTAATTTTCAAACAGTTGTGCTTCAAAAAACACTGTAAGTACTTCTTCTTTTAGAGCTAATCAGTCTATCCTTCTCCATACAATAGTCTAATTCTCACAGGACTGTTGTTGTTTCATTAAACATTGCATCTCCCCATTACCACAAACTACTATATAGATTACATATTCCTGATACTGTGCATAATCCACCTTATGAATGCCTCAAATGTAAAACTGAATGAAATGGAATTATATAGAGTTAGACTTATTTTTGACAAATAGGATAGTATTCTTATTTATTCTAAATTAAGTATAACTCATTGTAAAATCTTGAAGTCTGGGACTGAGTTTGGTCAAGTAGCCAATATAAATTTGGAGACTTTTATTTGGAAAGCTTGTCAGAAAATAAGTAAATGAAGATCACATAAAAATACTTGAAATAAGAAAAAAAATCATTTGGAACTGGTTTAGGCATTCACATTTAAACTGCTCACACTTATAATCAACGGCTAATTTCTGTGCACTTGAATTTGTTTGCCAGAGCCTGGTGACCTTCCAACAGTTTTACTCTTGTTCCCCTGGCCAATCAGCTAGTAATTACAACTTCCCATGTGTCACACTAAATTGTGGTAGCCTGTAAAGCAGGTTAAAGCATTGCTTCCTAGATAACTTCTGATAGTTCATCAGTGACCAATGGTAACCCACCCTGATAACATTGAATTTTAATGATTTATGTTTCCTCTCCAAATAAGTCTATTTTAATTCCCTGTGAATCACTGTACATTCCTGATAGTAATATCAATGTACTTTTATCATTTTTCTCTAAATAATTTTAATAAGCCAACATTATACAACCTTCTATGTCATCATGGTTTGTAGACCATATTTTCAGCTTGCTGCTTTTGCTTCATCTCAATGCATTTGTTGTATCATCTATTTTAAGGTTACAATATTTATCCATACTAGGCCATTCATTTGTGACATATATTCATTTGTATTTGCCCTTTTTGTAGAACTATAAAGTCAAAACTTTGTCCAGGAAATCATTTCTTGCAATACATTTTCTCTCACAAATTGCAAACTACTCTCTTTTGTATTTCCAACAGATCCCATCTCACTCTACTCTCTTTCTGCTTTCTTCTGATCTATACTCTGATACAGTAAATGTTCTGGTTATTTTAGCACAGCACACTTAAGTTCCTGCAACTTCTGCAGTTTTCCCTGTTTGCTTAGTAAGAGTCAACCTTTTTCCTATTTTAATTCCATTTGGTTATACACCTGCCTCCTGCATCTTATACTTCCCTTTATCATACACTTTGCTTTAAGGCTGTTAGATAGTGATTTCTTTGTAGTCCTTGTATTAACCTATGTACCATTTTTATACTTTCATGCCATTTTATAGATTTTTAAGTCTTTTCTTTTTTGTCCAATATAGGTTACCAGGTTCTAAGAAGCATTCTATGTGATTTATTTTGTATAAGGCCATACAAAATTAGACTCCTCATAATTTTAAATGAGGAACACAGTATTTTAAGAGAGAAACATCCATGTGCTTCTTTCGATTTAACATTTATTGCTAGACAGAAGAGATTTGCTTCATCAATACTGTAATTGATTTGATTTAATTTATATTTGTCCTACTCTTATGGCCTGTTAATATGGTCTTTTTTATTTCTTTCACATTGTAGAGTACTTTTAGATCAATTTTAGCTTTACATCAAAACTGAGTGTAGAAGAAATAGAGATAGCTTGTATGTCTTTTTCTCCACATATGCATAGACTCTTCCACTGTCAATGATCTTCACTAAAGTTATACGTTTCTTACAACTGAAGAACACACATGGACACACTACCATTATCCCAACCCCACAGTTAGTTGAGGGTTCATTTTCGATATTGGACATTCTCTTGCTCTGGACAAATGCATAATGATATTTATCTACCAGTACATTCTCACACATCACAATAATGCCCTAAAATGATATGTGTTTTCATATTATGTGTTAGGAAGAATGAAGAAAGGAATAAAAGAGGGTGAGATTCCTTTAATTGTTTAGTCTATGGGTGTATTAGAAATATTGCAGTTTTGTTAATATGCATATATTAGAAATTTTACAAAACATTTAAAACCTGCCTCATAGTAGTAAAAAGCAAACTTATGAGAAATATATACATTTGTACAACTATACATATATACATATATGCATCATATATATCTTATATGTATTTGGCATATAACTAGTGCAAATATATGTTTTATAACTCATAAAAGCATAACTTTGCAAGATTGTATTCATATGTTGAATTATGTTACACTCAAGAAATACAACAATACGTACACTAAATCCATGTCCATTCACATCAATAGTGTCTGGTAGAATTACACACAGTTTTTCCATAAATGTGATCAGAAAATTGTATGCCTAAGACAGAATATGATATATAATTTTTTAAATATACATAGGTGATTAAAATAGACCTAACACTGCAATTTCACATTGTTGTGATAAACCACATTAAGAAAAAACAAAGCTTATATGCAGTTCTCTTTCACGTGTTCTGTTTAAAATCTGCTGGCACCTTCAATTTTGACTAACTATTTAAATACAGCTTCCTCCATCACAGCTGGTTGCCTGTGAATGAGAAATATTTAAATACACTGCTAAATTTTCTGAATGCAATTTTTAGCAATTCCACATTGTGCATCTGCATATGAAATTTCATCTAGATCATAATACAGCATAGTAGTAATATGTCCCTTACTTTGCTAATTACTTTATTAGCTAATTAGTATTAAAACAGATTGCCACAATACCTAATATGATCTCTTAACTGCTGCTTAGTGCTTAAGATTAAAATTACTAGCAGTGATGATTCACTGAAAGATATTTAAATGTTCTTCTCAAAGCAATGATAATTATAAACGAGTTGAAGTTAGATTGTTAGATTCCTATAGCAGAATTAGATTAAAGGGCCCATAAAGTTTATGGGAATAAATGATTTTAGTATTCAACTTCCTTGGCAAGTTACTTATGATGATGTTTAAAGCGGGGTCTCACTATGTAGCCCTGGCTAGCCTGGAATTCACTATGTGGACCAGGATGGCATTGAACTCAAAGAGACTCACCCACCTCTACCTCTTGAGTGCTGGGATTACAGGTGTGCCTGGAACCCATAATGAATGTGGTCTGCCTAAGATAATTAAGCAGTTTTCAGGCAGAGAACTGGGTCAGATAGTATAAATGAAAGAGACCATGTTGGTTTTTTCTTTATTCTATTGGGAAACATGGGAGTTTGGATGGCTCATATACATTTCTGAATAATACACTGTGATCAAGTATATATCTTGTCTTTAAAAAGCTAAATAAACTCATAATGATGTGTGTGTATATGTGCATTTGGTATATATATAAATGTATATGATAACTGATATAATTAGGCAACAAATTCACTGTACATGTTGTTGTCATTAAGTTATATATAAATGTTTTTAACAATATTTGATGAAAACATTTACCACAATTTCATGTAACAGATGCTCAAAATGTTCAACATTAGTTTCAAATGTGATCTTCACATACTAAAATTCCTGTTAACTTTTATCTACATGCATATATCAATGTCTTAATTTTAAAAGTTATCCTATGAATTTTGGCATACTGGTACAGGAATAGATTTTGTGGTTATATTGACCTGAATACAAATAATAATACCCAACTTAACCACGATGCATTCAAAGACTTTGCATAGGAAGTGAGAGAATAATGTCTCTACCATAAGCTTATTGTGATATTTGTAAAAGTCATAATTGTAAATTACCCAATTGTATTTTTCAATTCATTATAGTTTTCTTACAACTGCTCACAAAAACAAACACCTATATTTTTATCTGAAAGAATTTTATAGTCAAGCATATCAATTGTTATTTTACCATTTATAATTATTTTTCTTAAAAATCACATTGGCATATATCTACATTCCTATTCCAGGTTATTTTGGTTTATTACAAATATATAAAAGTATATTTACATTTTTAAAACCTCATGTAGTTCTTCAGCTCTGAATCTCATTGTTAATGAGCATATTATATACTTGTTAGTGATCTTATCATATAATTCTAGGCATTATCACAAGTTATTTACATTTGTAAACACATTATTTATTCAAATTGTGGATCTATTTCATTAAGCTGTTTGAACACAACAAAACAAACAAGGAATATCAAATAGGTACATTTGTAGATACTACAGGCTTAATGCTATTTCCATTACTCAAGAATTGGCCCAAGTCATAAGATAACAAACGTTCTAAATCCCTTAATCACATTTTAAAGTCTTTCCTTCATCATCTCTGTTAAGTAAGAACACCCTCTTAGACATTTATTGCTAAATCCAACAGAAACATGTTTCAGTTAATCTTTGGATGCTACTATGCTGCTGTAAACAGATGTACCCAGACTTCAATGACCCTTGAGAAAATAACTGATGTTTTCTCAATTAAGCTGACTATATATTTGAAGATAAACTCCATGTATGTTGAACAGTGACACCCTCAGTCACAACACTTTGTGAGGTCTACTTTGAGGCATTTTTGCTGATACTTACCTGAATCCCTGGTAGCAGGGATAGGATAATAATTTATAAGTCCCGTGAAGGAAGCATTCACTAGCTAGTAGTTGATTAGTTAGCAAGCAAAAGGATAGTGATTCGTAAGACATATAGCAGGTAATGAACACGTTCATTCTAAGTAGGAAGAAACATCTGAATAACCATAATAAAAAGGAAAAATAGGAAGTAAAACATGACAGTGATTTCAGGGTATAAGGCACTACAAAGATCATATGACTGAGGAGTGGTATAGACCTTTGTGAAATGAGAATTGAAGGATAAATTATTACATGAGATTAAAGGCAGTTGTATCAATAAATAAAGTATCTAACTTCCTTTGCTAAGATGTAGCAGGATGTTA
>LZPO01027403.1:448226-460811 GCA_001675575.1 Neotoma lepida | reverse complement strand
TTCTGAGCATTAATTAATTAAAATAAAAAAAGAAAAAAAAGAGTGCTACAATTCAAAACTATTATTTTTCTGGAAAATTTTCTGAGCATATTGAAGAAACAAAAAAGCAAAATTCTAAAATTAATGTGGAATTTTAAAGGAGCCTATATTAGCAAAACAATCTTGAGAACACTCTCTTACTCATACTTTCCAATTTCAAAGCATATTACAAATATATAGTAACCAAAAGCATATGGTATGTAGAATAATGGAAGAGAAGATAGACTATAAATAAACCCCATGTATGTTTTAAAAATCTTCTACTACCATGTCAGATTATATAATGAGGCCTAGTTAGCTTTGTCAACTTGACACAGCCTAGTGTCATCTCAGAGAAAAACTTTGTTTGAGTAATTCTATTTATCAAGTTGATCTATGGATGCATCTGTGAAGGATTATCTTGATTATTAATTGATGTGGGAGGGTTCAGTCCACCATGGGAAGTACCATCCCTAAGCAGGGATGTATAAGAAATCTAGCTAAGCATGAAATAGGAGAGGCCAGCAAGCTGCATTACGCCTTCATTCCTGCCTCCAGATTCCTACCTTGAATTTCTGCCCTGACTTCTCTCAATAATGGATTATGATTTGAAAATGGAAGTCAACTTTCCTCCCGAAGTTACTTTTGGTCAGTGTGTCTCATAATAATAACAGAATGAAACTAGAAAAGATAATCTTCTGAACAGTAGTGGTGTGAAGGAAGTTAGAATCTTGCTTTATACCACATACAAATTTAACTCAAAGTGGATTAAACATATAAATAAAAATTTTGGAATAAAGGAATTTTCCCCACATTGCCTAATTATTTCCTTGTGTGTTGGCTAAAGGGAAGGAATCAATTGTCCTCCATTTTCTAGGTGTCCAACACACTACACACTTAGGGAACAAGCCGTTCTACATGAACATCATTTGAATCCTGCATAGTAAAATCTTTATGATATAACATTACTAAGAAATTTCAAACTGCAAGTCAATTCTGTAAAGAGATCTAAAATATTTAAAATAAATTTATTTCTTCCATTTGATCTAGCCTCCATTGAGTGTCAAATTTTTAATATTTAAAATTTCTCACTGTAGTGTACCTTGTTTTAAAATTTAGATCTCTTATTGATTAGAAATAAGTTCAATGAAATAACTGGGAACACTTGGGTTTCCAGAAAGTATTTTCAAAATCAGTTATGTTGTATATTTCTTTTAGCCAGCAGATGGCATCTGTTTTACTGCTAAAGTATATAAAGAAAATGGATAATAAAATATGTCCTAAAAAACACAATATAATTTTGTATATTTAACAGAAACTTAAAGTAGATTCATCAGTGAGTTCAATCAATGAAATGCTACATGCTAATAGATTTTATACTTGTGAATATGTCACAATAACTCAGGACCTTTAAGGTAGAAAGGTACTCATCCATACATTGAATAATTGATTTAAAACACTTGAGCATGATTATTTCAATTTATACATCCTGTACTTATAGCAATAAGTTCCTTAATAAACTCATTATATGGAAACAAAACTAGTTTCTTTATTCTATAATACATTTTATAATTTATAACTATAGATATCAAGGATTAAGCCACCCACTATCATCCAAGTATCAGACCAGTAAAGGTAAAGATAGCTCATCCTTACATTAGATAAAAAATTTAGAAAGTTTGAAAGTAATAATATATACTTTATATATAATATTTAAAAATAATAAAGCATTTTATTTAAATAAGCTACTCTATCAAAGGATTTACAGCAATGCTGTTTAAATGAGTGGATTTTCTCAATATATTTAAATTTTTACCTGATTTTACCATCATATTGGGAATAAGAATCTAATCAGGTACTTATTAACTAGTAGCATCACTCTGGATTCTTAAGGAGCCTTCTTTGGAGGACTGGCAAGATTAACCATTAATTTTCTAAATAATTTGCATTCTTTCCACTTTCAAGCTCAAAGCAAAATACTCAAGTCCTTTTTTTGTTTGCCCTTCAGGAGAATCATACAATAAGGAAGAAAGCAGTCAAAGGGATTTTTCTTAGGTTGAGCTTCAATGCTTGTGTGTGTGTATATATTGACTTTTAGAAATTTTAAGAAATGTTTATTCTCTTAAAGCACGAACCATATCCCCTCATTTTTATATAGCTTTAATTGACTAGTAACATTTCAAAGTTTTACAGTATTAAACATGCTTTACAATGTATCTACATTGTGTAATGATTCAAATAAACTAATTAACATATGCATTACCTCATTTATGTCTTAAATTTTATGTCTTTAAGAACACTTAATATGTACTTTTACATAAATTTTCAAGAATAAAATATATCTAACCAATACCACCACTGGTTCCCCAGTCCTTAGTAGTCACCATTCTATATATTTGTACTTATGAGTTTGTATCTATGAGTTTGATTTTTTATGGTCCACATAAAAGTACATCATTTCAACATTGTTTATTTAACTTGCCATGATTTATTTCATGTTCATCAATCCGTGTGGTCTTAAATGTCAAAATTTCCTGATTTAAGGTTGGATAATATTCTAGTGTGGATATAGTCCATATTTTTAAATCCATTCTTGCATTGATGGACACTTAGATTGATTCTATATTTTGGCTATTGTGAGTCATGAGCAGTGAATATTGGAATGCAGATATTTCTTCTGCATACTTATTTCATTTTCTTTGGATATATACATAGTAATGGGATTGTTAGATCATATATAGTAGTATATATAGTAGTTCTGTTTTGTTCTTGTTGTTTGTTTTTATCTAGAATCTCCAGACGTTCCTTCTTTCCACATCTTCACCAACATTTATTTTTATCATTCTAGTAAAAGCCATTCAAACATCTATGATCTGATACTTTAGTATGGTTTTGATATGTGTTTTCCTATTGATCATGATGTTGAACATTTTTCCATGTATTTACTGACCATCCATGATTTCTTTCTGAAATGTCTAAGTATATTTTTAATTAGGCTACTTTTTAAATAATTGATTTGTCTGGATTTATTTGATGTTTTGGATAGTATCAAATATATGGCTTAAAAATATATTTTTCTGGAGGAGAGAGTTGGTTCAGTGGTTAAAGGCACTGACTGATGTTCCAGAGGAACCGGGTTCAATTCCCAGGTTGTCCCATGTCTGATCACACCAGGATGAAAAAAAATACATTTTCCCATTCTGCCCAATGTATTCTATTAAAATTTTTATTATGAAGATTATTTTTCTTTTATTTTATGTAATCCTGACTTTTTATTTTGGGGTATTTACATATCTATTTATTTATTGATTAATTGATTGATTTGTGTTTCTCTGTATCTGTGTGAGTGCACATGTTGTGAACATCCTGAAGAATAGAAGAGGGTGCCACTGTCCATTTCTACCATTCTTTTGAGGGCAAGGTCTCTCCCTGAGCCTGGGACTCTCATCTTCTTGGGTAGGCAAGAAGCCAGCAAAACAGTCATTTTCCTGCCCTACTCACACCCATCTTGTTATGTGGATGCTGGAATTTGAATTCCTGTCCCTCCCATAAAGGAGCAAGTGTTCTTAAAGAGTAAACCATCTCTTCAGGTCTACTTTGGTTGCTTTTAGGTTCATGCTTCCATAATCATTGCTTAAAACATTGTTGCAGACTTCTCTGAAATTATATATATATATATATTATATATAATATATATATATATATATAACTATGTGTCCTAAGAGCACTGCTTGGTTTTGTAGAGCTAGGCTTCAATTTCCAGCACCCACAGGACACTTTACTTCCAGATCCAAAGGATCTATCTCCCTCTTCTGGCCTCCACAGGCACTGCATGCACTTGATACACAATGGAGGTAAAACACCCACTACACAGAAATAAGAATGAATAACATATTTTATAAAATTCATAGAGTGAATAAATAAAATTAATCATCATAAGAGCTGTCCACATGGACAAATGTTACCATGGATGGTATGACCCTTTTACTCAACAGTATTTTCACATAATAGTAGTGTTATAATGTTTACATGAAACCCTATGGCAAGAGCAACACCCCCAAATTGATATGATATTGAATAACTAAAAAATGCTTTTTTGCATAACTGAACACATATAATGAGATGACACTGCTTTGATTGATGTCTCTATTATTTTCTGAATTAATTTCCCTAAACTAAGCTTCCTGTTGCTCTTCTGATGTTTGATAAAGTTCTATGTAAATATTAGCTGTTGTCAGCATCAGAGTAGGGCGTTCAAGACAAAGATTAGTTCATTAGATGGACATCAGTTAGTGAAATAGAGCCAGGTACTTATAAGAGACCAACCTTGTTACTTATGTCATTTGTAAGAAATCTTTAAGGGATCTCACAGGGTATGTGTCTTCTCATATGTTGATACACTGTCATCTGTTTCATTCTTGTGTGAATGCTTATAGTGTTATACATGACAATATGATAGGGTTATATAAGACAAATTTTTTTTCTGTCACATAAGACACTAGCATTCTAAACATAAATGAAGGCATGCAAAATAACACATACAAAACAGAGCGATTCCATTTGAGTAGTGTCTGGATAGAAAAATTGCCCAGTATGTTACTGAAGCATGTGAAGAAACAAGGAGATTGAGAACCACATGTGCTTTCATCTATGTAATTATCTATAATCAGCTCTGCATGGACTGCTTTGGGACATGATATCACTCATGGTGAGACAAGTAGTTTTCATATTTTTTGATTCATTTTTTTCTGTCCTATGAGGCCTAGTTCTCATTGAACATCTGTATCTGATTTTGTCTGTCTAAATTGCTGATATTGGAGAATTCCTCATGTTTTCTTTTTCACCCTATTGAAGACCATATAATGCTACATCTTATCACATCACTGAACAGTACAGGCTGGTTGTTGTCCATTTTATCTGAAAGCTGGAAGACAAGAAAGGGTATCTAAATTTTTGTGTGCATGTACTCTATGTTAACAGCCTCTTTAATCATATTCATACACATCACCTTTACCTTTATCACATATTACATGTGATCCTTTTATAAGAAGTGATTCTTTTAAATACAGTTGAAACTGAAAGCAGATGCAGTTTTGCTCTGGCATGATAACCATAACTAGTACCATCATTCACTACTACAGTTAGCATACTTCAGAACTGGAATAGGTATCAATTTCATGTCCCCAATCCTGGGGATGATATCAGCATTAACCATTTTAAGAGATACAAGGTTCATTAAGTAAATTGTCCTTGAACTTTTACTTCAAAGGTGGCAAACAATTTCATGTTGCATTAGAGTTGAGAAAAGCTTAGCAGAGGCAGCAGTATTACAAAAAAGGACTTCTGCCACAAGAATGCTTAATGTATATGAGGAATGACAGAAGTTTAGTCCACCTTGTGTGATAAAGGGGATTTCATTGTAGAGGAATGCATTTGAGCCAAGCTAATTCAGAGACCAAGGAATCAAAGAAAAGTCACATTAGTAAATGAGCCTAGATAGCCACCTGTCTCTTCTTTCAGTTTTGTGGGGTCCTCCTTTTGGTAGTTTAGACACAATTCACAAAATGTTTGGAGCATGAAGTTTCTGTATGAAGTGAAAAAAAAATCTCTAAAATAAATTCAATGGGTTGGAGAGGTGGCTCAACAGTTAAAAACACTTGGTGCTCTTCGAGAGGATATGGGTTTAGTTTTTAGCATCTACATGGTGGCTTCCAGCCATCTGTAAGTCCAGTTACAGGGGATCCAATTCTCTCTTCTGACCTCAGGTGTCAGGCACACATGTACTACACAAAGGTATGTACCTGAAAAATATTCATATAAAATAAAATAAGTAAATATAAAAAATCAATAAAGATAATAAAATCAAATGTTAGACATAGTGATGGAAATAAAAAAGGACAATTTTTACACAAAGTAAGTCTTGGTAAATGGAATACAGTGCAAGTTTGCACTCATGGGAAGATCCTGCTCACTAAATGATCTATACGGAAACAAGCAAAAGCATTTAATTAACCTTTCTTTTAATTTGGGAGAAAAAATGTATGTTCTAAATATCTTTTCAGATGTTTAAATATCATTTATTGCTTTTAAGGAAGGAAATGTTTTGTAAAACAACAAAGAATTTGTAATATTTTAAGTCTTAAATTTCATTTCTCAAAAATGGAATAGGTTTCTTTTAATACAATTTCTATCTTATTGTGCCTGATAAAATGTTAATTTGAAGTTCTTTCCCAAGCTTTTATTTTATTCTTGTATGTAGTAGTTATGAGAGCTGCTTAATATTTTAATATGCTTCTTAATACTTTTTGTTTTAAGTATTTCCTCAAGAAAACTTTCTATATGTGGAGTTATTGGGACCAATGCTATGATTATATCAATTTTAATAGTTGCAAATAAGTTATCTACTGAAGAAGTTATGCTGTAGTCTCTCCAGCATTGTGATTTATTTTTACTGGTATTTTTACTTCCTCACTGCATAGAAAGTATAGATAGATCATTTTTGTTACAGTTTAAACTCTTTCAGTTAACCTGAGCTACTTTTTCTCGTTCATTTGCTATTTACATTTCTTATGAGAAACAACAGTTTTGGCAACTTGTAAGTTGTATTTGGGATTTTGGTGTTATTGCCTACATTGTTCATTTATGTGCTTTTCAGATAGGTAGTTACCACACTTATCTATTACAGTTTGTTTCCACAGTCATAATTTTATTGAGTACTCTTCATTCACTATTACTCATTAAATAAGCCATCACTGAAATGGAAAAGTGTAGCTAGAAGTGCAAGGAACAAACAGTTATGTAGGACTTTAAAACTGCCTCATGGATGAAGTTAATAAATAATGAACAATAATATACAGTTTTGAGAGTTTTACAAAGGTATGACTATTATAGTGATGGTGATGTATTACTTTGGAGGTGAATATTCCTTTCAAATTTCATAAGCATGACAGTATTCAATTGCTATTTGAAATACAGCTAAAATGAGGATTTTCTTAAATAATATCAAAGAATTTTTTCTTTATACATGATCTTAAAATTATATAAATAAAATTGAAATTACAGATGTTGATGGCAAATTCCTAGTCTCTTCCAGGCTAATCTCACAATTGTTAGTTAAGATCATATAAAATTTCAAATAACCTTCACATCAACAGATCTTGTACATCACTTCTGTTTATTTATGACATTTGTAAGAATTATGGTATCTTTGCACAAAATATTTTATAGTACTACCAACTGTTAAACTGGAAGTATTAAAATTGATTAGTTGAACTAAAATGCTTTAACTACATAGAAAATATTTGCAAAATGAGAATTATTTGTCTAATGCTTGTTGAGAATGTACTCTGTGTGAGAATATCTTTCAGGGAATATACATGCATCAGTTATTTTAAGAGTAATCACAATGCAATATTAGAAGATAGCTATTGTTTAAATTCCATTTATGAAGAGTAGAAACAGAAAAATAAAGCTTAAATCTGTCCAACAAGATGACAATGCATCATACATAGTGTGTGTGTGTGTATAATCTAATCCCTCTTTTTTGTGCTCATTCACACATTTTGTATAAGGAACATGCACTCCCTTTATAATGATAAAACAAGGCATGTTTATGTAGGGGCTTGCAAAGCCAAGTTGTTTACAAGTAAAGATGGTCCTGGCAAGAAGGAACCAAGTTGTTGACAAAGGTCTCTGGGAGTCTGTGGAGGAAGCAAGGAGGGAGAAACCTAAGCTGTTTATATCTGGGTGACCTTTAAACTGATTGGCCCTACGGGGCATTTGCCCCGCCCCTCTATCTAGCCTTGTGGTTTTAGGCTTTAAAAGGGGCTGATTGTTTTTCAAAATAAAAAGAAAAAGAAATAAAGGAGTTCTTGCTTGATTGGACTCCCTGTCACATCTGATTGTCTCCCAGGAAAGGGAGGCTGGGAACGGGCGGACAGTCCCAGGTCGTCCCTTCTCGGGAGACCTAAGTTCTCAGTGGGGCAGACATCACAACATGTTTAAATAGCTCTTGACTCTTTCTTGCTAAGAAGAACATATATTTAGGTTTTATACCTGCTTAATATGAAGATTAGTGACTGTTTCAGTCATCCAGATAGGCTTGTAAGTAGTTAATATTTGTGTATTCAGTTTCACCCACAGGACACAAAAGCAGAAGAGGCAACATGAGAAAAAGCTGTCTCTTCTTTTATTAAATTATAAAGAGGAAAAAGATGTAAGACATGAGATCTTATAAGAAGGATGTGCAAACAAAGAGCTTCCAAGTAAACCCAACAAGGAAACTGTGGTTAGGTAGAGTTTTCCTTTGAGTAAATGAAAACAATAGCTTGCAGCAAATCCCAGCTGAAAATATAGGATGTCACAAAGATTGTTTTTAGACCATATGATGATGTCAACAGTAGTGAAAATACGCCTCCATCCATTCTCAAAAGGGAAGGCTTTGGTTTCAGAGTCTTTCTTACAACAGAATTAAATTCTGCAAAAGGAAAAGTGGCCACATAAAAAGGCACCCAAATAACATGATAAAAAGCACTACAGTTCCATTCAGCCTGACAAGCAATTATTGAGTGCATAATATGTACAAGGACAAGGGAGGACAAGGTGCTAAGAATATAAAGATAAATAAAACATGCTTCTTGACTCATCGAAGCTTTTTACCTAGTGGGGATACAAGTACAAAACAGCTTATTTTATTGTAGTTGGGTAAATGTATGACACACTTTCAACATGCTGCTATTTTATGGCATTTGAGAAAATGGCTTAAACATATGCACACAGGAGATTGGAGTTGCTAACAGGTGCAAAGACTGCATTTCTGTTCCAGGTATGTGCTTAGTCTCTAATGTCTGAAGAAAACTGTTATACTGACTGGTTTCCTCAGAAACCAGAGCCTAACCGACTACCTTACCTTAAAAGAAAGAGAAAAGGAAGAACAACTTTTCTCTCCTCTCTGGTATCCCACATGGCTTTAATAAAACAGGACTTGGTAAATTGTGTGTCACACTTGGTCCTGTTTTCCCATGTCTCATAAGGTAATAACTATTTGTGCATTTGAGATGGTTATAGACATTCAGACTTCATGCCCTTTAGCTCATGCAGTTTAAATTATTTACTGTGTGACTCATTGCAGAAAAAAATATTGTCAAATTTTGTACTAGAATGTAGAAAACAGAGAAATGAACAAATTGTGGACAGCTCTTCTATACATTTCTATTCTTGTTATACAAAAGAAGTTGAGTTTGTGCTATATTTAAGGGGAGATTTTAATGACAGTAAGAGGAATGAAAAAAGATCAACATTATTCCACACAATGAGCTAGTCTGTTAGAGATTGTCTCAAAGTCAAACTTGTGAATAAATTAGACCCTGGGCTTCAAAAATGCAAGGAAAGGCAAGGTCTGGCATGGTGTACGTTTCTTTGAAAGATAAAGGAGCAAATAAATTAATTAATGTGGAGAAATAGCTTTTTTATTTTAACTGCACCGAAGTTAACTATTTATCTTTCTTAATTTTCATAGTCAAAATATTCCCTGATATTACTATTTGTATCACATAATACACCCATCATTTTATCATCATGTTTATATCTGTTGCTTTCATGATCACCCAACTTCTATCTCGTCTCTGTCTCATGAATCTTCAACAGAAACTGGTTGTTTGCTTTTTAATACTGGTTTTATCAGTTTTTCATAGTAGCTGCCTGAATACCTATTTCAGCATTAAGAAATAAAATAATTTAATAGAATTGTGGAGATAACACAGCAGGTAAAGTACTCTCCATGCAAACAAGCAAGAAGCTTTACATTTTCCCATCATGATCTCATGTCCCTTGCTCATAGAATCTCTTCTCTCTCTCATCAATTGGACTCCTGGAGCTCGGACTGGTGCCTGGCCATGGATCTCTGCATCTGCTTTCATCAGTCTCTGGATGAGGGCTCATGGGGGCTCCTCGACATTAAGATCATGATGGGAAATTGTACAGAGACCGCCAGCCAAACTAGTGGAAACACATGAACCATGGACCAATAGCTGTAGAGCTCCCGTGGTACCGGACTGGGCCCTCTGGATACTCTAAGACAATTGTTTAGCTTGAACTGTTTGGGGGCCCCCAGGCAATGGGATCGGGATCCATCCCTGGTGCATGAGCTGGCTTTTTGGAGCCCAGTGCCTATGGTGGGACACCTGGTGCAGCCTTGGTGCAGGAAGGAGGGTCTTGGACCTGCCTCAACTGAGTGTACCAGACTCTGGGGACTCTCCATGGGAGACCTTGCGTTGGGGGAGGTAGGAATCTGTCTCTTATACACATCTAGATGTGGGTGAGAGGAGGGAGGAAAGGGGGATCTGTGCTTGATATGTAAAATGAATAGAAAATCTTTCAATAAAATGTTTGATCAAAATATAAGATAAAAATAAAATAAAATAAAAATACTCTTTAAACATAAAAAAAATTTTAAATGAAATAAATTTTATTTAATCTTAAAAAAAAGGAAGTTTTGATTTCCATCCCTAGCCCCCACATAAAATCTAGTTATGGTGGCTTGGTTTTGGAATCCCAACTCTGAGGAGACATAGACAAGTGTCTTATACCTGGATTTCCCTGGCTGTTCAACCTAGATGAATGTGTGATCCTTGAGTCCCACTGGAAGATAGTGTCTCAAAATCCAAGATGGGTAGCTCCTGTTGACTGACACCTGAGGTTGATCTATAGCCTCCACATGTATTCACACATATACATACCTGTGCATACTCACTAACTCAAACACAAATACAAAAAAAATTGATAATTTTCACACCGAATGAAGTAGTATATATCACCTATACTTTAGGTTCTGTTGAGATGTTAATTTTTGGATCTAGATGTGATTATTTTAATTGAAATTTAAAAGTAAAATGTTTAGTTCTTTTTGAAAAGCCCAACAATTCACAAACAAAGGTAACAAATAAGCAGACCTTTTCACTATCCAGAATTGACATTCTCCAACCCTTTTATCTTCTTCCTTCTTCTCCCTTATGTGCAGATCAAATGTGTTGGCTAACCAGGCATGATACCTTTTATATTTTTATGCATTTATAGAAACACAATTCTGAATTTTGTCTGCTTTGCAAAGATATAAAAGCTGTGTTGTCTTGCATATTGAGTAAATTTAGTAATACATCATAGCTTGTACATATTTTCTACTTACTATTTTCCCATGGACTTTTTCCATATTAGCAGCTGATGTTATTGGACATCTCTGTACAATACTATACTATCTACATGCTATGACTTGATTTAATTATTTAATAAGTCTTCCAAAATGAATGATAGTACCATTTAGAGGTCTAAAGACATGCATGTGGGCTTTTCATTCCCCTCCTTGGCTAGCCACTTATTTTATCTTTTTCTATTTCCGCTTTTTTTCCTATAAATCATGTAGAGGCTTCAGATAGGAGACTTTCTAGAACAGCATCAATTTTCTTGAAACAGAATGTCTCATATAGCTGCAAAATGGAGACATTCTTTCACAAAAATATCTTTAGGATCTTTTTAAATGTTTTCCCAAACATTCTAAGAGAATGGATCATATTCTTGCCAATTTCTGATAATACTTTTTACTTTTATTTTCCCTCTTTTCCCCCAAAATAAGTAAATAATAAGCAGACATATAAGTAAATTCAAATGTAAGACAGCTTTTCACAGTGCACATGGTATAAACAGCTAGATGAACTTAAAAAGCCTTCCAGTTTTCATATCTGAGAGTGGTGGCTCAGTGAGTAGTGAATTATGTGAAATGTTAGTGATATAAATGAGTGTTGTAAGACTACAGAGGAGGATACATTAGCTCTGTGTGAGGAGGGTGGAATCGGGGAAGGCTTCAGAGGGTAGTTGACAATTTAGCTGAAGATTCAAGAAAGAGCAAGCCATTACAGGCAGAAATTCTTAAACATTCAATTAGCAAGCATCACATATGCAGCTATGCCTAAGAAGCAAGACCTATGACTACTATTTTCTTCTTTAAAGCTGAAGATTGTGAAGATTGTGTGAAAAGACACATTCTGTATCAATCATTCTCTTAACCACCAGTCTAGACTCCTCAAACAGAAACTATAAAAGATTCAAGGTTCATTGCCTCACCACTGCTGTGTTCCCTGTTGTTCCTGAATAAATTTTTAGGTATGGTATTTAAATCCACATTAAACTTTGCAAACCAACTTAAATCTTCACTACATTTAGAAAGTTTGTCAAATATTGATCAATGTAATTGAATTGAAGACCTGAACATAAATCCACATACTGTGGACACCTCGTTTTTTGATAAAGAAGCCAGAAATGCAAACTGGAAAAAAAGACAGAATCATCAAAAATTGGTTGTGGTTAGACTAGGCGGCTTCATGTAGAAGAATGCAAAAAGATCCATATCTACCACTCTGTACAAAACTCACTCCAAATGGATTAGGAACCTCCACATAAAACCAGATACGCCGGGCGGTGGTGGCGCACGCCTTTAATCCCAGCACTCGGGAGGCAGAGGCAGGCGGATCTCTGTGAGTTCGAGGCCAGCCTGGGCTACCGAGTGAGTTCCAGGAA
>LZPO01027403.1:431814-448166 GCA_001675575.1 Neotoma lepida | reverse complement strand
CACTGAATCTGATAGAAGAGAATGTTGGGAATAGCCTTGAACTCATTTCCACAGGCAAATCTTATATGAACTGATATCACAGGCACTTAAGATCAACAATTAATAAATGGGACCTTATGAAACTGAAAAGCATCTTTACAGCAAAGGACACCATCATTCAGACAAAGTGGCAGCCTACAGAAAGGGAAAAGATTTTTAACAAAACCACATCAGATTGAAGGATAATATCTAAAATATATAAACTAAAACAAAACTAGATATCAAGAAAACAAATAATCCAATTAAAAAATGCATTACAGACCTAGAGAATTCTCAAAAGAGGAAACACAAGTAGCTGAGAAACACTTAAAAATGTTCAACATCCTTAGTAATCAGGGAAATAGAAATGAAAACTGTCTCAAGATTTCATCATATTGCAGTTAGAATGGCCAAGATAAATAAACAAATAACAGGTTATGCTGCGGAGGATGTGGGGTAAGAGGAACACTCATCCATTGTTGGTGGGAACTAACACAGAGACCCACAACTGGATAGTATTCAGAGAGTCAGAAGCCTTGGAGCACTCAGTCCTACATGGGATGACACCATTAAAGCTCTCCCCTAAAGACTCAGGGAACTTTGTATAAAAGGAGGCTTAAAGATTGCAAGATTCAGTGGGGATGGAGGACTCCAAGGAAACAAAGCCATCTAGACATAACAGGGCTGACACACATAAGAACTCAAAAAGACTTTGGCAGTATGCACAGACCCAGCAGTTTTAAGCCAGATGGGGTCCCAGTGCTTAGAGGGGAAGTGGACAAAAGCTCCCACCTCGAACCCAGAAGTTACTTCCAATTGACAACTGATTAAAAAGGAAACCATTAAGTTTCTACAGTTGAATCTTACTAAGTATGCAAACCACACTTAAGGACAGGCTCCAAGCCCAGCAGTAGATGACCACCACAAAATGAACTCAATGGTGTTTTTGAAAGTATTTTTTTTTTGTCTCATAATGCGTATCTGGGTATGTTTCTTTTAGCTTACAAGCCCTTTGCTTAAATATTATGTTTTCTGATTTTGTGTTTTTGTAGGATTTCTGTAATGGGTGTGTATATCCTGCATCTGTATGTATTTCTTGTGCTTTTTCTTTTCTTTTTTTTTTTTTCCTGTTTGGTTGTTTAGTTTGTCCTATTATGTTTTGTTATTGTTGCTGTTGTTGCCTATTTTCTAATGAGACAGAAAAAAAAGGTTGTAGATTTGGTTCGAAGGGGGGGAGGTGGGGAGGATCTAGGAGGAATTGGGGGATGAGAAACCATGATCAGAATATATTATATGAAAAAAATCTATTTTCAATAAAAATTAAATTTATAAAATAGAAAAGAAAATTTGCCTATTGTCTTAAACTTTCCCTAGGAAACATGTATCTTTTAAAATTCAATTACTAAAATAAACATTTACCAATTACTTTCACATTTCCTCCTGTGAATGTGAATTTCTTTACCAGTATCTGACTATACATTCGAAGGTTATGCACACAATTATTAAACTGACTCATTCTGAGATCTTCTAAGAATTTAGAAGCCCTTTCAAAGTCTTGGAGGAAATGCAAATTTATAAATTTGTCAGTTCAACAATTTAAACCATATATTGACAAACAGACCTTTGTTCTTCATGCATGGATGTGTTAGAAAAAAGATAACAGAAGAATGCCCTTCAAAGTTAATCTGCAATTTAATTTTAACTCTGTGCAAATGAAAAGTATCTATGAACTCTCAAAGGAATTTCTACTACTCATTAACTGCATACAAATGCACAAAAAATAGTTTGCCCTAGAAGATTACCTTGAAGGTGGCTTAAATGTATAGCTTTTGGTTTAAAAGCAGACCTTTCTCCAAGGCCTCATCAATTCTTTGGGTCACTGTAGTTAAAACTGCTAAGAATTGTGGAATTTATTGTTACTTCTGATGGGGGTTAGGCCACTGTCTGTATACCAAGGTCAGAGTCAAATAAGGCAACCATGGGATTAAGTGTATGTGACCTCAAACTACATTTAAATAGGCTAGGTTTAGTTCTTCAGAAAGTTCAGATTGCCTTCCTTGTACAAAGGAACTGATCCAAATGCATCAAACTACCTGAAGTCCTTCCTGAAGTCACAGGTCTTTGTTTCTTTTGCCTGTATTTATTAGATACCATGTATCATTCTGTGGAAAAGGGCTTTTCTTTTTAAATTCATGCACTTAAGTTTGTATATTTTTCACAGTGTTGAATATATATATATATATATACATATATATATTTATTTTAAAACACTACATATGCATTTAAAAAACACCAAATTATCCATAACCAAAGGTGAACGGCCATCTTTAGTACTGCTTCTGTGTCTCATGCATTTAAAAATGGATAATTATCAAATATATATGTATTTTTTGTTTTTATAATCTAGCCCTCAGTGTGTATTTCTGTGTATAGTTTAGTTTCAACCATTTTTTACTCTTTGTTTAAATGACATAGTATAGTATTTAAATGACATAGTATCTTACTTTGCTTGCTCTCCATTTGGTTTGTGAAAGGATTCATTAATTTTGATATGTGGCTGTAGTTTATATATTATTCCACTGTGTACTTATAGGAAAAGAAACAGAAAGGAGGAAAAGAAATGGAAAATAACATTTGAATATGGATTTTCTCAAAATGTTGCAGCTTTCTTATTATTCCTTGTGCATCATCTTTGAAGATGTATCTTTGTCATTTCTATTTTTATTATTTAGTGATAAGATACATATACATAAATATTATAAATTCTACTTTGATTCACTAGGATTTTCCTCATTCTGCAGGTTTTTTCTTGATAGTGTTCTTTAATGCAGAAAAGCTTTCAATTATATGCTCTTTTGATATATTTGGTATTTTTGTTGCTTATGATTTAGTAGTCACAGTGATTAAACTACTGCCCAACCAAAGTTACCAAATACTTATTACTTTAATTTCTTCTAAGTGTTTCATAGATTTGACTATTACATTTAGGTCTTTGATTCATTTTACATTAATTTTGTGCATAGGGCCTGTTAAAGGTCCATGTTAATTCTTTCATGTGGTTTAAACCATTGCAAAGGAGTGCACAGATTTAAGGAGGAGAACATAACCTCTACCTCTCAATGGAACTGTCAATTTCACGTTTTAAGAAGACTGCAATGGACTGCAACCTTCTTTGTATGATACAATTTATCTTACCTTGTGGGGGTCTGTTGTGGAATATAAGTTTAAGATGTGTCATATTAATTTATGCTGTGGAACATTTGCTTAATGATGCAAAGGTGTGTTCCATTCTCTTATATTTGTTTAACTCTGTAAAGCTGTGTTACTTTGTCTCTCTAAAACACCTGATTTGTCTAAAAAGGAGCTAAATGGCCAATAGGTAGGCAGGAGAGAGACATAGGTGGGGCTGCCAGACAGAAAGAATAAATAGAAGGAGAAATCTAGAGAAAAGAGAAGATCAAGGAGTGAGAAAAGGAAGGAGAGGAGGACACTAGGAGCCAGCCACAGAGTAAGATGGAAAGAAAGATGTATAGAATAAAAAAAGGTAAAAAGCCCAAAGGCAAAATATAGTTAAAGAGAAATGGAATAATTTAAGTTAGAAAAGCTGACTAGAATCAAGCCAAGCTAAGGCCAGGCATTAATAAGTAAGAACAAGTGTCCATGTATTTATTTGGAAGCTGGGTGGTAGGCCCCCAAAGAGTCAAAGAGTAAATAAAAAAGCCACTACAGTGGTCCCCTTTATCTTTGCAGTCTATTGGCCACCAGTCCACCAGGACAAAGGGGCAGAAGTGGCAGCAGAGAGCTTTGTATTGCCTGTGAGCATGACGGAAATAGCCTTCCAGGAGACAGCTTTGGTGAGGCAGCTCAAATTTTGCCTGAGTATAGGGGATATATAGGATTGGGGACAGTAGCTGGTGAATTACCTAATTTGCATTAAGTGGCATGTTCCTATCATATAGCTGGATTAGAAGCAGCCTGGCCCTATCAAAATAGTCAGAGTATGTCACCTAACTACCATATGGACAGCAGGGGAAGAGAGTTTGCAAGGAATTGTGTCAAGGGTCACACTAGAGATAAGTCAGGCATCAGGCCCTAGAGACATTTTCCAAATAAGATTAAGTAAAGAGCAGGAAGCCCTCCCCCAGGGGGAGGGAGTCCTTCATGTTGCCAAGCTCAGAGAAAGCTGCCAGACTATGGTAAACTGCAACCTATGACCAGCAGGGCCTCACAACATTACATGAAATCATTGGATAATCTTGGAGCTGGTACATCAAGTCTCATGAAAATCGACATTTTATATGTATTTATGCTTTTAAAATGCAAACCTCTCTGTAACACAGTCAATATTCCAAAACTTTGAAAAAAATGTAAAATTCTAAATGGGTTGTAATTCTTTGTTACTTTTTTGAAGGTGGAAAATTGCATGCTGAGGTGCTTCAACTTTAATCTTTAAGAAGAAAAACTGTCAAGTGGATTTTCAAAACTTAGCTGATTGGATGAATATTGTTAAAAAAGAAGACCTGGGAGATGGAGCTCTTTTTCTCTCACTTCATATTACATCATCAGGTAAGTCATGAAGAACAGAACATTGTATTAACATTTCATAGTTCAAATTTATCCAATTTACATATTACAGTCAATCTCTAAGCTGTCTATCATGCACCACATTTTGAGTTGATACAAAAACAACTAATGATTACTGTGACATATATTCACTATGCAGTGATGTTTCCAGCAAGGTAACAATTGAATTTTAACTGCATTTCCATTCTTGATTTGCATCATGATTTATTGTATAGTTATTTGGATGGTTTGTACTTATTTTCTTTTATCTTCATCAGCTAATAAAATGGGGGAAAAGTAGAAAATCAAGCATGTTGATGCACGGTCTCATAAACTTAATATAGTTGTGATAAAAGAAAGATGGTAGTTCAAAAGCTATAAATTTTTACTTCTCTCAAACTTTAGTCCACTAAATGGGTAGTGATATCTGAAGGAAAAGAACCACGTTAAAGAAATACAGAAGTGATAAAGATGCATTGCAGTCTGTTTATTATGGAGTTTAACTCAGTGGGACATAAACACACAATGGTTTGTATTCATTCTCTAGCTATTGCCTTTAGCCACACTTATTGAATCTCCTTTACTTGTCCTTTAATCAAGTCTTGGATAGATTCCATAGGTCTCTCTCATCACTTCCTTTTATTAAAACCCAGTCATTTTATGGTATCTATCTCATTTTTTACTTAACTAGCGTTTCTCTTCCTATTAAAGAGAGTTTTAGAGGTGACAGATCAGTGTCAAACAGAACTAACTCTTCTAATTTCCTCCATGTCCTATTTTTTCTGGTATTTTGAGGTGAACAGAAAGTAAAACAAATAGACACATGAATGAATATCTCTCTGTTCTTATCAGTAATGGCAGTTCTGTTCTATACTCTCAGCAGTGAGTGTAGTCCAGTATTTGGTGGTGTTGGTGGTAGTTATTCCCATTTCTCTGTTTATTTTTCCTGGTCATCAAGATTGTCTGTAAGAGAGGCATCAAACTGTTGGGTGCCTTGTAGATCAATGTTTTTGTTTTACAGGAGCTCAGTGGATATATTTATTTACATAGGTAACGACTGTTTGGGATGTGAAAATTTTTATTGATGTGAATGGTTCTTCCCTACCAACCAGGGAGTCTTTTAAAGTCTGTGAAAGCATTATTGATTGCTAGAGTGACTGAGACAACATTCTGAATCCTATAGTCAGGGACAGTAAAAACTCTTTCAGTGTTTCTGTGAAGATTAGTGATATCCCAGTATCAATGCTCTCACTCCAATGAAAAACATTGTTATACTATTGAAATAAATCATTTCTTGGCAACTTTACATCCTTCACCCTATCCCTACCTGCATCCATGCTTCTCTGCAGCCCTCAACTTAGCCTATTGACCTTCTGTTCTCCATGATCCACAAATATAGTGAGCACATCTCGCAAAATAATAGATTCTCAGAACATGATTCAGACCCCAAATCACAGTACATTTTGATTAAATGAAGCCTGCACACAAGCCAGTTTCACTGCAGGAATTGTCTTGAATGAGATTTCTTTGTTCTCACAGTACTAGTACTCTGAAGAAAACCAGGAAACCAGGGCCTGGAAAAATCAGGAAAAGGCTTACTTACAAATCAGTAATGTCAGTGAAATCTTAAAGATGTGTCTGGCCATACTTTCTGGCAGGTATCTTAATAACAGAATTGTTATTGCCCCTTTTACTTCAGCTCTTTTATTTATTTTTGAGTTAAAGTCTCACTATACATCCCTGGCTGGCCTGGAGCTCACTATGTAGACCAAACTGACCTTCAATTTACAGGAATCCTCCTGTCTCACATTTGAAAGTGAGAGGTAATTAAGATCTCTTAACATTTTTAAATTAGCTCTCTGGGAGTACAGCCCAGTTTTCACAATTTCACTTTAGTACATTTCCTTTCCACTTCCCTTTCCCTCTGGGAATGAATTATGAACAAATACCAGTGACTAAATATAGAGATCAGCCTGGTTAGTTTAAATCTCTTAAATCTTTGCTTATTAGACTTTTAGAAGCCTATTATTCCATGGACCCATGTAGAAATACTAGACTAGATGTTAATCCACTGGTTTAAATTTCTGCTCCTAATGAATGATCTCTTGAGGTAGAGATATCAAAGATGAACCTGAAGTTTGGGGCCTGCCTAGTGCCACTTACTGAAATGAGATCACTAGGGAAGCAGGTTAGGGGAATAGGTGATGAGTGTAGTTTGGGGCAAGCTGAATTTGCAATGGGAATTCAGAACCTACAAAGTGATATTGAGGAGACAGATGGAGATATGTTCTCAATTTAGAAAAAAAAATCTGTTTTGGAACTCTATATGTAGAAATTATTAAACCTGATTGGTTTAATAAAGAGATGAGCACCTGATAGCCAGGCCGGAGAGGGATAGGCAGGGCTGCCAGTCAGAGAGAATGAATAGGAGTAGTAAAAGAGAAGAGGGGGAGTGAAAAAAGGAGAAGGAGAGGAGGACATCAGGGGCTAGCCACCTAGCCACACAGCCAGCCATGGAGTAAGAAGGAAAGCAAGGGATATAGAATAAAGAAAGGTAAAAAGCACAGAGTCAAAGTGTACTTAAGGGAAATGGTATAATTTAAGTTAGACAAGCTGGCTAGAAACAAACCAAGCTCAGGTAAGAATAAGTCTTCATGTTTTTATTTGGGAGCTGGGTGACAGGCCTCCAAAGAGCAAAGATAAATAAAGCAAAACAAAACAAAACAAAACAACAACAACAACACTACAATCTCATCCTCCTACCATGCAGCCACACAGTTTAAATTTTTAAGATTTTTATTTACTTTTATTTTACACTTTTACATGTTTGTCTAGAAGTATGTCTATAAATCACATACATGCAGTGCCAACAGAGGACAGAAACGAGTGTCAGATCCCCAGGAATAGAGTTACAAATAGTTTTGAAGTACCATGTGGCTGCTCAGAATCGAACCTAGGTCTTCTGGAAGAGCAGCCAATGCTTTCAACTGCTCGACCATTTCTCCATTCTCATTTTTTTTGTTGTTGTTTCCTTGTTTTTAATTAAATGTTGGTCATATTCTTGATTTGTTTATAATGTCAAAATTTTCTACACTAACGCAAAAGTGAAATGTTGAATAAGTTGTTAATAAATGACAAGTCATTAGTAATGCTTGTGATTAATACTCTTAGTTCCATTTTTCATTCTATTCTATAACTCATAAAGTCCTTGTCTGGTTCCTTATATTGAATTTGATAGCTTCATTGTCAAACTGCACAACTTGTTCACTTTTACTTCTTTTATATTTTTACTTCACTGTAATTTCATTTAGTCCTGCTAAGAACACATGCTGTAGTGGTGCCAAATACAGACTAGCTAAATACCAAAAAGACAAACATTGCAGACTCTGCCAAAACTGTGATAAAAAGTGTCCTTGGGTTTAACCTTAAAGGTGGAATGTAAATCAGGCATGCAATTTAAGTCTTGTTGCACCTAGAAAGACAAAAATGACAAAAGGGTTGTTGCTTCAAGTAAGAACTTTCACAAATACTCCTGGATATTCATTTTTTGCTCAATAGCATATTTTGTGGTGAGTAAATAGGTGAAGATACAATAACATTGTCAGGAAGAATTGTAAAGTGGGGATGTAACAAGGCAACTCCACATAGTTAAATGGAGATTTATTTGGGGGTAACTTATAGCCAGTAAAGGGGTTGGTTACAGGATCCAGGAGAGGTAAGGTACAGTCCAGCAGGGTTCTCTGGAGAACTCTGACTCTGTCTGCCATCCAGCATCCAGGATAATGAGGAACCAAGAGGGCTGGCACTGACAGATCTCCAGTCTAAAGGGCTCCCATCTTGGCTCTACCCCAGGGGCAGGTCATAGGTAGGCATGGCAGTTACGGAAAGCCTCACTAGAGGTAGTGCTTCCAGGTCAAAGCTGGAACAGCTACCCACTACATCTCCCCCTTTTGTCTAAATAAGAAAGTTCTAACATAATACACAACTATATACAATAGGAATGATTATCAAATATTGTCCAAGGGATATAAGGGATAATGACCTAGACAAGATGGAACTACAACCAACATGAACAACATCAAAAAAGAGACACATACTAAAATACTAAAAGCCAGAGAAGTCTGGAGCATATATAAATGGCACATTACAGAAGAACCTGAATCTAGTACTTAATATATTATAGCTAAGATACCAGAAGGTTGTAACTGTAACTAGTCTTCAATTCTGTCAAAGACATGAGAAGGAATATAATAACACCTGAGAAATAGAAGAAGGATATAAGCAACTTTTGGGAGTCTTGCTAGAGTAGACAGAGATAGCTGGCAGCCTGGACAGTCACCTAGAATTTCTCAGTGTCATTGGTGCATTCAAATTGGCTATAGGCCTAGAATATCTGCTAGACCATTTTCATAAGCAGGTTTTTGAAAAACTATCTTACCCTGTCTTGGCAGAGTTCAATAGTTGCTTTTCCTTGTGTCCTGCTCACACCAAAGGGACAGTATCTATACTGTCAGTGGTCGAGGCAAGAGCAGTTCTTTGCCTGATAGGCCATTTTTTGTGCCAAGAAAAAGACAAACTTCCAAATGGAAATGTCTCAGAAGCCCAAAATTCTCTCGGGATCAGATTGGGAGCAATCGTGTCTCATGCCAACGGAATTCTAAGTTATCAAAACATTTAAATGCCATATTCTCTAGGTCTATGAAGTGTTTGAACATTACCTACCCATCTGATATATGTTTTGGTAAGTCTGAAGAACCTAACATAACTATAGAAATGACAAGCATGAGTGACTATAACTCAGTAATTCTTCTCTACTAAAATAATTTAAGTACTAAGGCTTCACATAACCAGGTAAACAGTCTGTAAGTAGATGTACCATAAGGACAATGACCTCAAGATTGTGACAATACACAAAATGGCTTAACAGAGGTAGGAATGCATATATAGTGCAACATGTAATATAACAATAATCCTAAATACATATCAATATACAAACATCTTAAACAGAGGTAGAACATATATACAGTATGACAAATAAAATTTTACATTTGTATCAATATACAAAATATTTCAAACAAAAGTAGAAAAATATGTACATTACAACAAATATAGTTCTGTATTTGTATCAATATACAAATTATATTAAATAGGAATATAAAAATAGTTTGCATTTGTATCAATATTCAAGAATCAATATCAGTGCAAATTATCTAAGGCCGATATTTTACTGAATTAGTTTACTAGTAGATACAATAATCTACCTTAATATCCTGTACCTATCCATTTCCCTTTTTCTTTTCTAAGAGTACACTGAGTCCAAATTTCATTGTTCCAACCCCAACCCTACAACCATGNATTCATAACCCTGAGAAAATGAAACATTTGGGAGAAGGGTGTCATTTTCTTATAATTACTTCTTGCTGTTTAGGGGGCAACAGTATCTCTGTGGGGTGCTGTAAGAAAGTTTAGATTATTAGGTCTCAATAGAGCTATCCATAGAGTCTGCAGTTAGTCTTAGAAATGGATAAGATTGTCTGAGATTCTGGCTAGAAGTGTAGTGTGATGGACTATCTCATCTTAGAACTGTCCTGAAGAGTTTTCAGTCCAAAGCTGATCATGAGTAATGTTCTTAGGTACTATGATGTCATTCTGGACTGGGTAGAGTTGTTGTTGTGGAACCCCATCTTCCTTCTGGAAACTTCAGAAATTGCTATTGGAGAAGACTTATTTTTTACTGTGGAAAACTTGAACATTATTAATTTCAAAATGGAAAGTTTGGATTTAAAGGTGACATGACATGTAAGAAAGGATTCCGAGAAATCAAGAATAAGCATGAAGAGAAATAGAATCTTGACAACAATGGTCCCTTTCTATTGGTTTTCTTCTGTCCCACACCAGATGGTTCTTCTGATATGAGACAGAATCTCTTAACCTTTTCTTTTAGCAATATGCTTGGGTTTAGAGAAGGAAGGAGCCGAATTCCAACTCCAAAGCCTATTAGTAACTGATCAATCTCATCATTACTTTGTGCTAGAGGTCCTGGCAGACCCATATGGGATCTGATATGTGTTATATATATATAAGATATTCCCTATTTCTGATGATTTCCTGCAATAGTATGAATATTGAAGTTAATTCTGTATTGTCAGGAATAAATTCAGCAGTTTCAATATGTAAAACAACTCTCTCTGTGTATTGAGAGTCAGTAACTATATTGAGGGGTTCTGTGAAGTCCATCAGTACCATAAGAATGGCATACAGTTCTGCTTTTTGTACCGAGTTGTATGGACTTTGAACCACTTTACTTAACTCTCCTGATTTGTATCCTGCTTTCCCTGATTTATTTGCATCAGTATAGAATGTGAGGACTCCAGAAATTGGCTTTTGTCATACAATGTAAGGAAGGACCCATTCAGTCATCTTTATGTATTCTATTCACTTGCTTATGGGATAATGGTTGTTAATCTCTCAAAAAAAGTCACTGCCAGCTCTCTGCCAGTATTCATTATCTTTCCATAGTGAGGAAATTTCCTCATTAGTTAAAGGTACAACAATTTCTGCTGGGTCCATTCCTGTCAACTGACAAAGTCTTTAATTTTCCTTTTTGAATCAAATCAGAGATCTTTTCTATGTAAGTCTTTAACTTCTTACTTGGTTTACTTGGTAGAAATATCCATTCCAATATAACATCTTCCCTCTGTATCAAAATATCTGTGAGGGAATGTCTGGAGGGGAGTATGACCAGAATGCATTTAAGTTCTGGATTCACATGATCCACATGTGCTTCTTGTATTGTCTTTTCTACTAGAGCCAATTCCTTCTCAGCTTTGGCTGATAATTCTCTTGGACTATTTAATTCTTTGTCTCCTTTTAGAGTATTAGCCAAATTTTGTAGTCTATCTTTAGGTATTCCCATGATGCCTAGTAAGTTGGAAATGCTTTCTAACAATTTTTGAAAATCATTAAGAGCCTGCAATTGATCTCTCCTTAGTTGTACCTTTTGGGGTCTAAACTTTTTGTAGCTCTATTTTATATCCTAAGTAATTAATAGAATCTCCTCTTTGTATTTTTTCAGGAGTAATTCAAACATGTTTTCTAATGTACTTAACTTTGGATCTGCTAATAAGATATCATCCATATAATGATAAATTATGGATTGTAGAAACTTAACAGGAATTATCTCCAATGATTTTTGCACAAAAAATTGGCACAGGGTAGGGGTGTTTAACATTCCCTGTGGGAAGACCTTCCATTGATATCCCTTGACTGGCTGGAAATTGTTATAATTAGGTATTGTGAAGGCAAATTTTTCTCTACCATTTTCTTGTAAAGGTATGGTAAAGAAACAGTCTTTAAGTCAATAACTATTATAGGCCATTCTTTGGGTAGCAGAGAGGGCAAGGGCATTCCAGTCTGTAGGGAGCTCATAGGTTGAATTACTTTATTAATAGCTCTCAGATCTGTCAGCATTCTCCAATTACCAGACTTTTTTTTAAATAACAAATACAGGAGAATTCCAAGGGCTGGTAGATTCTTCAATGTGTTGAGCATTTAACTGCTCTTGAACCAGCTGTCCTAAAGCTTGTAGCTTCTCTTTTGTCAATGGTCATTGTCCAACCCAGACAGGTTTATTAGTTAACCATTTGAAAGGTAGGGCTGTTGGTACTTCTGAGGGTTCAATAGTAGTTGTGCTCTGTTTATGCACAGTCTAAACAGTTGGTGACTGTTTTTTATAGCATGTTATGACATTATTCCTAGAAACATGCATTGGTCTGTATTCCCTTTCTGAGACTGTAGGAATTTTAATCTGGGTATTCCACTGTTGTAAGAGATCTCAGACCCAAAGATTCACTGCTACATTTGCCACACATGGCTTCAGCCTTCCTCTCTGTCCTTCTGGCCCTATTCATTCAACCCATATTGAACTCTGTTTTATCTGAGATAGGGTTCCAATCTACATCTACCTCTTGAAGAGGCCAATTCGAAATTGGACATCTACCTCTTGAAGAGTCCAATTCAGATGCCATGATTTTGATGTAATTATAGTCACATCCACACCTGTGTCTACCAAACCTTTCAGAACAATGCCATTAATCTGAATTCTAAGTTTTGGTCTTTGTTCATTTATGGAAGTCTGCCAAAATATTCATTTTATTGTGGTCTTTGGAACTTTTGATTCATCTATCAGAGCTATTCTATTATCCAATGTAATATCGTTCTTTACATTAGGCTTTGGCTTATTTAAATGTCCTGGAGAAGAATTTCCTCAACAGTGGCTGGAAATGTTTAGACCACGTTTGATTTGGGGGCCTATAAGAGACCCTCTGAGGCATTTCCTGCAGGTAAGGGGTTGCCTCCTATATGTGTTACTGATCTGCACTAATTGGTCCAATGTAGGCCTTTACAACATCTTCTACATAATCCAGAGGTTTGGGGTAGGGTTCACTCATGGAGTCTTTCACTGGCCTGGGGGCTAATACCAGACTCAGTTGCTTCCTTGTGCCAAGAATGGATAGAACCTGGAAGGCAGGTGCACGTGCCTGAGAGCTGGGGAAAAGGAAGGAGGAGAAGGAGCAGTACCCGGTGGTTATAAGCACTGGGTCCCGTGGAGGGGCAGGGATTTTAAAAGAGACAGGGAAGAAAAGAGAAAGGGAAGGAAAGAGATTGGGAAGTATGGAAAGTGTGCCTCAGCACCCACAGGGGAGGCAGAGGGTGGAGGCCACCCAAGTGTTTGGAGTTCACCCCACATTGGGTGCCAGATAAAGTGGGGATTTAACAAGGCAACTCCACATAGTTAAAAGGAGGTTTATTTTGAGGTAACTTACAGCTAGTAAAAGGAGTTGGTTACAGAATCCGGGAGAGGTGAGGTGAAGTCCAGTGGGGTTCTCTGGAGAACTCCGACTCTGTCTGCCATCCAGCATTCAAAATCACGAGGAACGAAGAGGGATGGCACTGATGGATCTCTGGTCTTGGCCCCAATAGGCTCCCGTCTCGGCCCTGCCCCAGGGGCAGGTCATAGATAGGCATGGCAGTTACCAAAAGCCTCACTAGAGGTAGTGGTTCCAGGTTTGACCTGGAATTGATTATAAGCTTGGAGAACATGGTCTAATTCACTCAAAGTCACACATGTGGCCATCAGAGTTACAGGAGTAGTTCTGAGGAAGAAAAGAGTCCATTCTTCTTATTCCCAATGTCATATTCTGAAAGAGGCTCCATATGGAAAAGTATCAGTTCTTTGCTTATAAGTGAGCAAAAAACAATAAAACCAAACCAAACCAAACCAAATTTTAAAATAACACTAAACTCCAGAAGGAAGTCATTGAGTTGACTCCCAATGCATGCCAATGTTTTTTCCTAAGGGGTTTATTTTTAATTTTATTACCTTTATTTAGGTATTTGGCTTGTTTTGTATTAATTTTGTACATGAATTGAGGTAAGAGTTCAACACTGATATATTGCATTGAAAATCTCCATAGTGTATATGTATGACAACTACTTTATCTCTTCATCTGTGGATGAACATCTAAGCTGGTTGACTTTTTTGGCTAGTTTAAATATTAAAGCAATAAACATGGATGTTCATGTTTCTCTGTGGCATGCTGACTTAGAATTCCTCAGGTACAGGTGTGGTATAACTGGGGTCTATGGTAGTTTTATTTATTTGTATTTTTTGAGGAATCTTTACGTTGACTTCCATAATGGATGGATGACCCACTTTATATTCTCAGAAGCAATCAATTAAGGCCCATCTTTCCCCATATCCTTGCCAACAACTGTCATTTGTTTTCTTGATGCTGGCCATTTTGGACAGGAGAAATGGAATCTAAAATCAGTTTCTATCTGCATTTCTCTGGTGGCTAAGGATGATGAACACTTTTTCAAATATTTGGCCATTTGTGTATGTTTCTTCAGAGGAATATCTATTCAGTTATTTCACTGGCCTATTTATTAATTGAATTATTTGTTGTTTTTATGTTTAATTTTTTACAGGTTTTAATGTGTCCAAGATTTTAAAGTCTTGCCTTATACTTAATTGGTAAAGATTATCCCCAGGCTATATAGACTGTTTTTTTCTCATGGATTAGCAGGTAAGGTCTTTCTAATTTCTAGTGTCTACTAAAATTTATTATATATGTATCTTCAAGTTTCAAGATAGAGGTCTTATCTCCTTGGTTAGCTATTTTTGAAGTTGTTTTCAATGTATTTCTCCACTCACCCCAGATTTCTTTGCATGTGTAACTATTGTTACACAGATAGGCTATTAATTTTATATGCTAATTTTGTATTCTGCTACTTTGCTGACATGATAGATTGCTTACAAGCTGGCTTTCATTCATATATTCTCATGAAATTAATTCTTGTCTATTATTCTCATGATTGAGACTCCTTCCTCTCCTGTGAATAATAGTTCTGTGAGAATATTCTTCAATGCTGGATTGGTGGTCATGAACTTCCCTAGTTTGTGCAGATATTGAAATGTCATTATTTCTCTATCACTTTCCAAAAGATATTTCCATTTTACATAGATATCATAGTTTTCAGTTATTTACTTTTAGTACTTAGAATAAACCATCCCATGCTTTTTTTCTTTGGAAGATTGCTGCTAATGATCTGAAGATATTCTACTGTTTCTGCATTTATGTGAGACTGTTTTGCTCTTTCAACTTTTAGGATTGTTTTGATTTATATTTTTGACATTTTTGATTGTGATATGTCCTGTTTTCTCAGATCATGTCTATTTGTGGTTGTAAGAAGTTCTTGAGCTTGGATATCTATTCCTTAATCAATTTGAATTTTTTCTGCTATAATTTAATTGATGAAATTATCCATCTCTTTTGATTTTTTCTTAGCCCCTTCTTCTGAATGATAGTTTCTTAGGTTTCATCTCTTGAATGTGTTGCAGACATTTTGGAAGCTTTGGTCATATTTCTTAATTTTTTTATGTATGTTTGAATGTATTTTTGTCTCAACTTTGTCCTCCACACATGAAATTAACTTTTTTTTCTTGATCTTGTTTGCTGCTGATGCTTTCTACATTAGCTTTCATTTGACTCAGTCATTGTTTCACTTCCCTTGAAATATCTTCTTTTATATTCATGAATTTTTTATTAATATTGTTAATTTCATTGTCTATTTTACTTATTTTTTTACCTCAATTTTCCTGGCTTTCACTTGCCATTTGGGGGACTGAACTCATCCCTTTGTTTTGTCAATGACTGTCCCTACCATCTGGCAACTGCACATGGCCTGGGGGAGGGAATACAGTATTTAGAGGCCAGAGAAGACTATGGGGTCACAGGGAAGCACTTACTGATTTGGGGAAAGCTTTATAAGTATAGCAGGTTTGGAAAGGAGTGCCCACATCTCTGTAAGTAACCCTTACCTACACACTGCAAAGAGGCCCAATTTATTGATTTCCCATAGTAAACTTTGGTGTAATCATGCCTTGGCCTATTGTTGGGATATTGGGAGGATGGTAGATGTTGATTTATACTTCCTCCATGGAAGAAATTTTAGCAACAGCTCATCTGTATGCAATTTGAGGTGAGTAAACATTTTTTAGAAGTGAATTTTTAAATCTCCCAGAATCTTATGTATTTCATTATCTTTGAATTCAGTAGTTGATGAATTATGGTCTTTTGTAGGAGTCATGATTCCATACATTTTCATGTTTTCCCTGTTCCTGCATTGTGATTTGAGCATCTACTAGTATGGATCTCTCTTCTATTTTTTGGGAGGGCTAGGAAACTTTTTATAGAACATTTTTTCTT